>VXBN01008928.1:0-43105 GCA_013397395.1 Sinosuthora webbiana
TATATGGGCTAATGTAAGGGCTGTAATTGGACCTTTAGCATAAAACTTTAATAATTTGGTGAGAGCTCTTCAAGACTTCATTAATTTGGTGAGAGTTCTTCTCTATTTGACTTTTTATAGCATGCACTGTGAATCTGTTAAGGTTGCGGTGGTAATACATTTGCAGTTATAAGGTATTAGAATTTAATTACTGAAAGTGCATTTTAATAGTTGCTTGAAGTAGGGAGAGCCTAAGCCACTCTCTTTAACTGCTTAAGTTTTTTATTATGTCGTGTGCTAGTTGTATCTATCTGGGACTTACATTTGTGTTGATGCTGTGTTGAAATCTTTTTTTAAACTCTTTCCTTTTAATTTCTGACTAACTGGGAAAATGTGGTAGGTTTTTTTATAACAGAGGCACAAACCTGATGCTCTTCAGGTCCTCCAGGCTGAGATTGTTGATGGTGATGCCTTTGGTCTCGGCGAGGTGGACGGCCTTGCCAGCAGCAATGTGGGCTTGTCTGAAGGGCATCTGCAGGGGCAAGCACAGGGGGCACTCAGGCAGTCAGTGCCCAGGCAGCTGGGCTGCTTTTCCATGGGGAAAATGGATGTGCTACTTTTTTTTTGGCTGGCCTGTTTTCCCTTAGGGCAATGCAAGCTGAAGCTGGCAGCGCCGGGGTGGAAGAGGGGAGGATTTAGGAATGAACTGTGATCAGGTAATTTGGGTGTAAGTTAGTATGAAGTCCCCCCAGGGCAGCACTGTGTGTGATGCATGTGAAGGATGTGTTTTCAGCTTCCCTGGCTGTTGGCTGCTCATCACCCAGGACAGAACAGAGGAGCCTCATCCCAGCTCCTCCCTGAGCAGTTCTCTGCATCCAAAGGAGCCCCAGCTCCAGCTCTCCCTCTGGCACTTACTCCTTTGTGAACCAGGTAGAGAGCCAGGTCAGATGACAGGATCTCAGGGGTCAGTGCCTTCTCCATGTTCTCCTTGTTGATCTGCAGAAAGGAGGGGCAGAGGGAGGTGTTATCTCTCATCAGCTCCTCCTCAAGGCACATTAGCCCTAAGAGGGGCCAAAATGAGCAGCGTGGGTGGGGCACTGAAGAGTTTTTATTTGGGAACAATCTGGAGCTCTGCTCTCTCTGTTACAGAATCTGCACCACGATGATATTGAACAGTGAGAGGATGAGGAGAATCCTTACCTGGAGGGTGGAAATCACTCCAGTGGCAACCTGGAGCACAGCATTCAGGGTGTCTACGACATCAAAGACGGCCTCCTTGTCCTCCTGTGTTGGAGCAGCGATGGAAATGGCTCTGAGCCAGCCTGATACAGCACAAGAGGCTGAGCAGCCCAGGCAGCAGAGCAGGGATGTGATCCCAGAGGTGACACTCAGGGTGTCACCTGCAGCAGCCTCTTTCCAGGGGCCGTGCACAGAAATGGAGTGCTGGGACAGCTCAGGAGCAGCAGATGACTGTCTGCTCAGAGAGATGGTGTGGAGAGGAACAAGTGCTTTACCTGCAGGTCCTTGTTGTAGGTGCTCGGGAGGCCTTTGAGGACCATGAGAATTGCAGCCAACTGCACAGGGAAACAGGAGAGGCAGGGAGTGAGGCACAGAGCAAAGCAGGGCAGGTGCAGAACCCACAGCTCTTTACAGAAGAAAGGGCAGGAAAAAGGAGATTCTCCAGCCCCAGCATGAGCAGTTTCCTCTCCCTCTTCCTCCCCTTTGGGGCTCACCCGTCCGAACACTCTGCCGGCTTTGCTGCGGATCAGCTCCAGACTGTCGGGGTTCTTCTTCTGAGGCATCAGGCTGCTGCCAGAGCTGCAGGGAGGGTGTGAGGAGTGCACTGGTGAGCAAAACCCTCTGGCTGAAATCCCACATCCAGCCCTCTGAAAGGGACCTCTAAACCCCCTTTCCTTGTGCTCCAGTTTGGGGCGCAGGAAATCAGTGAGCTGAGTGTGCCGAGTCTCTCACGTTTCCCACAGCAGAAAGCCGGGTTTTACACCTTGTGTGGAGCTGCCACACAGTCCCCTTCTCATACAGAAAGGAAAAGGGGGTTTCCCCTCCAAGCAGCTGCAGAGGTGGTATCACAGGCCAGGCTAAGTGATCTCAGGGCTGTGGCTGTGCCACCCTGCAGACAAGGAGTCTGTTGGGATTGCAAACCCAGCCAGGCAAGGAAGGGCTCTGGCACCATTCCCAGCACAGCAGGAAGGTCTCTCTGCCAGCAGGTCCTGGACAAGAATTGCTGGGCTGAACACAGACTTGGCTGAGTTAGGGGAATCAGAAATAATTGACCGTTGCTGAGGAATATTCACCCTGAGGGTGCCTTTGTACCAAGGCCTTGATGTTGGGTCAGCCTCGAGCACACAGAGACCCCAACCCCTGCCTCACCCAGGGTGGGAGAGCTGAGGAGAACCCCTCAGCAGGGACCAAAAACCTACCAGTAGGTATCAGAGAGGGTCAGGAAGCCAAACTCGCTGGTGCTGTAGATGATGAGGTCCTCAGCCATCTTGCTGAGGTGGATCATCAGCAGGGTGGCAGCTGAGAGGAATTCCACTGCAGGGAAGGCAGGAAATCAGGAGGGGAAAAGGTGCTTGGACAACCCAGGGAACCCTGACTGGGGCTTTACTCCCTAGTCATGGATTCAGCCCCTTCATTAAATTAACTGGAAAGGGGTCAGGAGCTGCTTCCCACAGTGCTGGCAGGGCTGGGCTGTGCTCACCCACAAAGTCCCTCTCGCTGACGGCATCCATGCTGTTCAGGCTGATGGAGGCAAAGTCCAGCTCTGCAAGGAAAGGGATGGACACAGGAGGTCACACTGGCCCTGGCAGGACCCTCAGTGCACCAGCCTGCCCCAGAGGAGGTGACTGTGAGCCCCTGAGCAGTCCCAGGAACACAAACACAATTAGTGGGGCTTTTGTTATGATCCCAGACAAGGCAGAGTGCAGCAGGGGAGGCTCTTCTTCCCCCCTCACTGGCACTGCCTCTCTCTCTGCAGCAAAAATCCCAGAAAATGAAAGGCTCTGGCTGCAGGATGGGGCAATATGGTGCCATTCCCTCCCTCCCAGGTGTGACAGGCTCACCCACACCCCTCAGTCCCAGGGAGACATTTACCACTGCGCAGCAGCTCTCTGTCGATTTCTATGGGGTTCCCAGCCAGAGCTCCACTGCCAGGGGAGAAAAAACAGAAATCATGCAATCCTCCTTTCATACCCACCCAAAGCTGAGCTCTGGGAGGCAGGGAGGGCACCCCTGAAGGCTTTGCAGAGCAGAGCAAGGCCCAGTGATCACACATGCAGCAGATCTTACCTTCCCAAAGGCAGGACATTGATCCTCTTTTTTATCTCTCCCAGGCGCTCGGAATCGCGGGTCAGAGCCACGGCATGGCTGGGGAAGGACAGGGGGAGAAAGCCCATGAAGCCAGGGAATGGCTCTTCCCTTTCCAGCCATTATCCTGCCATGCTTGGAGCCTGGGCTGGAGTGGAGCCTGGACAGAGCCAGGGGGCACAGGGAATTCCTGGTGCAGTTTGCAGGGCTCCCTCTGGTTTGTCACCACCCCCGGCTGTCCCCTGAGCAGAGCAGGGCCCCGAGGGGCTCACCTGAGCAGGAACTGGCTCCATCGGATGGGCTGAGCTTTCTGCAGGTGGGTGTAGCCAGGCAGGATCACATCGATTTCTCTGGGGGGAGAAAGGACAGAGAGGTGACAGCAGGGACAGGAGGGAGGGCAGGGATGGGGACACACCAGGGCTCCTGGCAAGGTCACAAACTGAGCATCTTTAGCCTGTGTTGCGCTGAAGCTGGTCCCTCATGTCAGCTTTCAGGCCAGGCACACAGGGTTTAGCTATTCCAGAGTGGTGAATCTGCCCTGAGCCTCCCTGGAAAGTTTCCTGGAGCAGCAGCCCCTCAGTGGCAGGCCAGGATCCCCCAGCCCAGCCCAGGTTTGCAGTGTGAGGAGCAGAGCTGGAAGGGAGGTGACACAGCACAGCTTTTTCCTCATACAGAAAAACCTGAAACATTTTCCCCACTCCTTCAGATGGGTTTGATGCCTTCTAAAATCTTGTGTGGACCTCCCACCTGAACTCCTTGGCCAGGCATGAAGGGAAGGGTCTCTGAGGGATGAGGAAAGTTTCTGTGAGGTGAACTCTGGAGAAAAAGGGGCTGTTGTCCCCAAACTGCCTGGCTGTACCTCCCTGCACAGGAGACGCTGCTGCTGCCCAGTGGGGTCAGACAAAGGACAAACCAAGGAGTCTCCTGCCCCAAAAAGGCCAAAGTTTGGGAAAACAGGGACTGTGGACAAGGACTCACATGGCAGCACGTTCCACCAGGGTCTTGATGAGCTGCAGGAGGTGTGTGGAGATGATGGAGAGGGAATTCCTCATGAACAGCTTCAGGTCAGTCACAACCTGTGGGAGATTGGCCACAGTCAGGCCACAAAGATTGTCACACATGCAGTGACAGCAGGGTAAACCCCTCCTTGCCCTGTGTGATGGGAAGGTGCATCTTCTTCTCATCATTTGGTCGTATTTATGTGGTAATGTCACCATTTCTTGCTCTCCAGGAAGAGTTCCAGAGGCCACCCTGGACTGAGGTCTCCTGAAATGAGGAAGTGGAGGAATACAGAAGGAGAAGAACAAAGATTCCGTCCATACCTGGTCATTCCTGCTCCTGCCAGTGTGCAACTTCCCAGCTACGTCTCCAATCAGCTCCTGAGGACAAGAGCAGGGTTCTGTCAGCATCTCTGTGCTCTGAACAGGACAATCCACAGCAGCACATCCCCCTGCCTGGAGGGGCCTCAGCTCCAGGACCCTGTGAGGAGCCATGGGATGTGTTCTGGGGAAGGGCAGATTTGGGTTCTGTGCCTGCCCGGCCCCAAAGGGGGTGTGGAGACCCTTGGCTGTGCCCCAGGGGGTTCAGTGCCAGCAGCTCCACAGGGATTTCACAGAGGGACAAGCCCTGTATGTCAGGCAGATGTGGAGGAACAGGAACAAGGGGTTAGGGAGCCAAACCTTCAGCCTGCGCTCGTTGGCAGTGTGGATATCCTCATCGGTCTGGATCACACCAAACACTCCCTTGGACCATTCCTCAGAGATCTGCAAACAGCACAAACATCACAGTTACCCTGCTGTGTGTCTGAGTGTCCCCAGCAGTGTCCCCTGTCATTCCCAGAAGTCTCATGCAAACTCTGCATCCCGATATTCCATACTACAGGTGGGATTCACCTCTCTATCCATGATAACCCTGCAGGGTTATGGAGGATTTAAGTGTTGTAAGGAAAGATTGAGCTTAAATGTCAGTGATTTCTTCAGCACCAGCCACAAAGCTTTGCCTATAAATCATTGCCCAGACTCACCGTTGTCCAGGGTGGGTGACAACAACAATGGATATTTTATAAAAGCATTTCTCTGCTGCCTCCTCTTCCTCCCTACACCTGCTCTGCATTGCCTCCTGTCGGGCAGCAAGACTCAAAAATTCCTCAGGGAAAATACCAGCAGGAAAAGGGTGTTCTTACTTCACACTGAAATGATTCCTAGTGACTGCTCAGGCTGAAGAGAACACGAGGACATTTAAAAGCACTCTTTGAAAAAGCAAAGTGCTGCCAGGTAAGGAAAGATTCATTCCAGCACACACGAGAGGTTGTGAAGGGAAGAAGAAATACCTTTTCCAGGCCACTCAGGATCTTCTCCAGCTCAGTTTTGGACAGGATCCCAGCCTTTTCCAAGGCTTTGGCATAAGCCATGCTCCCCTGGATGTCCACCTCAGACAGTCTCTGATCAACAGTAATGGAAGCGCTGAGCATCTCCATGATGGGATCTGTGCTCCCCACAAACCTTCCTGCCATCATTTTGTCCCCCTGCAATGAAGGGAAGAGACACAGATTTATGGATATATCCCCTAAAAATCAGTTTCATGTCTATCTCAATCCTTTACCAAAGTAAAACTGAGGAACCATCTCAGGAGTGGTTTTATCCAGTCTATACCAGCAAAACCCTGGACTTGGAGCGTGTCACTGTCACTAGAATTTAGCCCTTGAGGTTACAGGTCTGGCTTGGGGATCCTCCAAGATATTTGACTTCTGCAGGACTCTCTGAAAATGAGCATCAGGGCATGTGGTGCAAGACAAGCATGGAAGTCTCTTTTTAAATAGAGAAAAAGAAAAAAGAAAGAAAAAAAAATCAAAAGTCAGGGATAGAGTGAAAGCTGTTCCCTGATCCTTGAAATAATAAAAAAACCCCACTCTTTTATGGAGATTAGAAGAAAATATCCAGCTCATAAGGAGCTGTGGGCCAGCACAAGCCACACGCTCTAAAACATTCCTGTGACTATAAAGTGCCTGAAGTCACCGTTTGAAGCAGCTCCAGAGCCCAGGACGTTGTCGCACAAAATCAGGATAAAACCGGCAAAGGTGCACAAAGGTGCAGGTTGCAGACAGGGAGGCAGACCTCCCTCTCAGTGTCACAAATGTTCCAGTGAGGCGAAAAGGGAAGAGAAAAGCCCGAAACAGCCCCAGAAGGGCTCGGCGGGCGGGCGGCGGAGCTACCATGGACAGCGGGCAGGGAGCGCGGCATCCGCGCCCTGTTCCCGAAGGATTGGCGCGGGGAAGAGCAGGAGGGAGCAGGATGGAGGCTCGGAGTGCGGAGTTCTGCGTTTCCAGCGGGTTTGTCCGCAGGAGCTGCCGCGGAGGGGAAATGGGGAGGGGGGAAGCAAAGTTTGGAGCTCCTGGCTGGACAGCCCGAGATGGGCAGAGGGGACAGGGAGTGAGTGAATGGTGCTGCTGGGAGGGAAGGGATGGGGTGGGACGGGAAGGGGTGTCCAGGGACATCTTGGCTGCCAGGATAAGAGGTGGGACGGTGGGTTATTGCAGCAAAGGCGTTCGCTGTCCCCTTCTCCATTGGGAGCCCGGGAAAACCACGCACAGAATCGTTAAGGTTGGAAAAGACCTCCAAGACCAGCGAGTCCAACACCGCCAGGACCACCCCTAACCCACGTCCCTGAGGACCACAGGGACACCCTTCCCGATCCCACCCGTTCCAAACGGAGCACAGAAGGACCCGGAGCAAAGCCAAGCTCCCCCTCACCTCGGCTGCCATTTCGGACGACGTTTTGCTCGTTTCTGCAGCGATCCTGGCACCTGGCGCAAACCTGCGGGACAGCCCGGGGATGCTCAGCTGCGGCCGTGCGCGCTCCCGGTTCCCCGGCACCGCTCCCGGTTCCTTGGGCATCACTCCCTGCCCCGCTCCCGGTTCCTGGGGCATCACTCCCTGTCCCGCTCCCGGTCCCCCGGGTATCACTCCTTTCCCCGCTCCAGGTGCGCTCCCGGTTCCTGGGGCATCCCTCCCTGCCCCGCTCCCGGTTCTTGGGGCATCCCTCCCTGTCCCGCTCCCGGTCCCCCGGGTATCACTCCTTTCCCCGCTCCAGGTGCGCTCCCGGTTCCTGGGGCATCCCTCCCTGCCCCGCTCCCGGTGCGTTCCCTGTTCTTGGGGCATCGTTCCCGGTGCGCTCCCGGTTCCTGGGACATCACTCCCTGCCCTGCTCCCGGAGCATTCCCGGTTCCTGGGGCATCACTCCCTGCCCCGCTCCCGGAGCATTCCCGGTTCCTGGGGCATCACTCCCTGCCCCGCTCCCGGAGCATTCCCGGTTCCTGGTGCACCGCTCCCCGCCCCGCTCCCGGCGCTGTGCCGGTTCCCCGGGCCCCGCTCACCTGCTCCGCACGCAGCCCCGGCCGCTCTGTGGCTCGCTGCTCCCCGGCCCCGCCGCCCCGCTTTTACAGCCCGCGGCTCGGGGCCGGCGGCTCGGCCCGCCCCGCCGGGGCGGGGTGTGCCCGGGGCCGGCCCCGCTCGGGTCCCCCCCGTGTCCCCCGTGTCCCTTCCCACCCCTGCGCTGCGCCTCGGGGGCAGGGGGTGCTTTGGAGAGGGGAGGCTTGGGAGGGATGCTCCAGTGATGCTTCTTACCCGGCGTAGCTCCTGCGCTGTGGACAGGTCAGGAATATTCTTGGAATGCTCTGCCGGGAATATCCCATCGCTCTGTGTCACACGCGTCTCATGAGCAATCATAAATATAAATAATACAAACAATACAAACAACATAAACATTATAAACAATATAAATTATACAAATACTATAAATAATATAAATATAGCTGATCCGGGGCTCTGTCCCCACTGCCACCCCAGCAAACGCAAGCAATGGATGGGACTGCCCCTTGTTCCTTCCCATCTCTGCATGGATGAAACTGTTCACCCCACCTGGAAAGAGGCTGCAGCCCCAGATTTGGGGCTCCCCTGCTGTCCCCAGGCTGTGGGGTCACCTGAGAGCCTCAGGCTGTGGGGCTTGGAGTTATTATAGCAATAACCTCTATCTCAAACTCATCACACCCTAAATGTCATGGAAGTAAGTGACTGATGTAAAGCACAAGAGACCTCTGAGAGCAGCAGAGCTGTGGCTCAGCACGAATTTCTCATTAGCTCCTCAGACAGAGCATTTTCTGCAGCCCCTCCACAGAAAGCTGAATATTTGCTGCTTTCTCAAAGTAAGCTCCTGCAGTGTTGTATTTTTCCAGGTACATTGTCCAAACCTCTCACAGAGTTCAGAAAACATATTCCAGCTTTCTCATCCACGTTTTTGTTGGATTTTCCTCCCTTAAACTCACCCTCTTGTTCTTTTTCTACAGTTCTCTCAGTTCTACAACTTATCCCCTTTTCCTTTTTCCACTGGGAACCCGAAACAGTTCTCGATCCTTTTGCAGTCCCATTCCTCCCTCTTGTGAAATCCCTCATTTTTACCACGTTTCTTGTCTCCTTTACCTTTTCAGAGTGTCCTTGTCCTTACTCTGGGCTTTGATTGCCAATGTGTTGTGAAGACATTAAGCAACTGGATTTATAACCAGAGTGAATCGGTGTAAATAAGATTTTGCTACCCCGTGTCTGATATTACATGTGACAGGGGATATTCCATCCACATGGGATCTGTCAGCAATGCCACTGTGGATTTAGCAAACTTCCCAGGGATTAGTGGGCTTGGAGTGCTCTGCTCAGCTCCTGCCCCAGTGTGTATCTAGGAAATGATGAATTCTCTCTTTATTTCTAGATCAAACAGGCAACAACTATGGTTTTCTGTAGAATAAACAATGTAGAATGTAGATTAAAATTTTTATAATCAGAGTGGAAGTAAAACAAAAGGCAAGCAGAATTCCTCAACTTAAAGATGAACACTGAAGAAACAGGATTTCTTAAAGATGCTTGGAGCTGGAGAGTTGAACTTTTTTGAGGGGAAAACAGTAAAACAGTGATGCAAAATATACTTTAATGCAATAAAATATACTTTCTAATGCAAACTGAAGTGCATTCTCTTTACTATCTTCTCCGTTTGTTCTGGTTTGGATGTCTCTCCACTTCCCATCATCTCCTGTCAGTGTTTTATTTGAAACAGAAAGATTAACCTCAAAATCCTCACCCCACAGTTAATACCAAGAAAGTTCTGAAGGAAAAGTCTCCCACATTTTCCTTTCTGGCACAGGAGATGGAAAATTATTCCTACATCAATATTCCCAGCTCCACCTTTTTCGAGGTAAAAATAAGTGCTGGAGAGCAAATTGCCAATTCTGCAGCACGGAGAAGTTGAATTAAATATATTTGAATGTTCTTGAAGATCTGAGCTTTATTTGTATTTCTGTAACCAGGGTCTTTCCCTACTGTTTCACTTTTTTGCTGTAAGTGTGCAATGCTGAGGGAGCGCAGCTCCCAAGGAGCTTTGGTGGCTCTGGAAATCCACTTTTCGCAACAGGACCGCAAAGGAAAAGGATAGAGGCAGAAACAGCTACACTGCACCTTCTTTTAAAAACATAATATTTTTTTTTCAGCTGTCTTTTCACTTTGGAGAAAGAAAGAAAACAGCTCCATGGGCTGAACGTGCCGGTGCAAACGCACCGTCAGCTCGGCTGACGCGGGGCCCGTGCTGACATTTTTTTTGTTAAAAAAAAAAAAAAAAAACAACCCCAACTTTGTTTTTAACGAATTTTTTGAACGTAAAAGGCAAAAGAAAGGAAAGAAAAAAAATAGACACCATAGGGTGCCGAGCGAAATGCTGAACACAGTAAACACCTTTCATGACAAAGAACACAAATAGCCAGCAGATCTGCTGTCAATAGCAAGTCCTGGGCCCCCTGCTTTCAACAGTTAATACTGAGGCCCCTCTCTCCCCAAGCCTTACTGGTAACAATCACAGCGTTAAAATGTTGACATGCTAAGCACATTTGGAAAAAACCCATGTCTGCATTCCCTATGGATGGTGCAGCATCGCTGTCTAACACCTACAGGGCAGCAGTTGAAGCCAAAGTGACCTTCTCACCTCGGCCAGTTGAGGTTCTCTCTTGATATTCCCTTTCCTGGTGACAGTGGAGCTGGAGCTGACCCATATTTGTATTTACAGCCTACCAGGCCTCCTGTCTCCACTGGGAAATGTTTAGGAGTATTTCAATTAAGGGAAAAAAAAAAAAAGATACTGGATGAGGTTGTTTGTGTCACACTTCTTCAGCCCCAGCTGTGTCTTCGTCGTGGGTTGTAAAAAGCAGCACCGATTGGAAAAACGTGTCAGGAAAGTGAAATTTTGGGGAAAGGGTGGGAAAAACGTGTCAGGAAAGTGAAATTTTGGGGAAAGGGTGGGAAAAAAATGTGTCAGGAAAGTGAAATTTTGGGGAAATTGTGGAAATAAGTATAATATTTTGCTGCTGGAGGAGAGATACAAAGAGATGTAAAGGAGAATTAAGATTACTGTGCTGAAGGTTCTGAAGCCTTATCTATGAGGTGAGAGGCAGACAAGGATTAGCAGATTTCTGGACTGAAACCCTGAAATTTGATTGTCTGGATATAGTCTATTTTCACACAAAACCTGGCATCCTTCCCCTTCTTTCAGGCAGCTGCACGTGGAGGGTTTGGGACATGGCAGAGCGGTCACAGAGCTTTTGCTGTGCCACTTTTGGCCAACTTACAAGGCCAGTTAATCCTGACATGAAAAAGGGCAGCATCCATCGCATCCTGTGCCCCGAGTCACACCAGCAGCTCTCACTCTGCCTTTGGACATCTCTCCCCTGGCTTTTTTTTATTCCACGGGACTCCACAATAAATGATTCTGAAGAATAAATAAATTTCTGTCTGTGTGATGGGGTGCACATGCCCACTGAAACTTTTTTTAGGGGTTTTTCAAATTAAAAGGGCTGAAAAGCCTTTGCAGTCAGCTTTTAAATTTTGCCCAGCACTTCTAGATCTAGTGATGAAAATTCCTGGAAAACTGAGAGCTGGTGCTCACTCACTGTCCTGGAGACTGTTCCTAAAGCACTGCAGTCTGCTCATGTTTCTCTGAATTGATTCAGTATTTGCAACACCCCAAGGAGAAGAAAAGTTTTAATTTTGTCTGGTTTGGTGGTGGAGAAAAAAGCAGCTGGCGGGTTTTGTGCTGGAATTGCAAGGCAGAGGTTGCGGGCACAAGTCTGACCCATTCAGTTCCCTAAATCCCTAAAAGGCTCTTAAATCCCAGCTGCAAGCAAGCAAATATATCTGTATGACACTCCTAGGGGAGTTAGAGGTGCTGTATCTGCATATAAAATTTTCCCTGAGAGATAATGTCAAAATTAAGGAATTAGTATTTCCCGGGTCAGGTAATTTTCCCTGTTGCTGCCACTAGGATTTTCGGCTGTTTGCACTCTGAAGTGCCACTGGTTTTATTGAGGACGAAAAGGGCTCTTGGAAAATTTAATAGCACATGGTTTAGCTGGGAAAGAGTCACGGCGAGGGCTGGGAAAGTCACGATGCTGATGAATTTGATGGATGCACGTATGCTTGCTTTAAAAGACACCAGGAGTATCACGCACCTGCTTCAGCCTCGCAGTACTCCGCGCATGGTTTAAGATTTGATTCGAAGGTACTTTCGAGATAATGTTTTGCCTTTGTCACAGTTAACAGCGGCTAGTCGCCAATCTGGGTGATTTTGGGCAAAAATTACACAAATTTTTACCTGATATACGTAGAAAACCTGCGACGGGGAGAGTATTACCATCACCGGCATTGGTGGTTCAGTGGTAGAATTCTCGCCTGCCACGCGGGAGGCCCGGGTTCGATTCCCGGCCAATGCAGTTGATCTTTTCCCGCCTCTCTCTTTTTNATGTATTTCTTTTTTTCCCCCCCTTTTTTTTTTTTTTTTTTTTTTTGAGTTCCTTATTTCTCCTTCCTTTTCCGCTTCCGTCGCGGCCGCCGAATCCTCCTTCAGCTGCACCGGGCCCGTTCCTCCGCCGTGTCCCGCCGTGTCCCGCCGGGCTGCCCGGGGACAGCGGGAGGATCCTCGGGGAGGACAAGATGGAGGTGTAAGGAAGGGCCTGAGGGGGGAGCCGGGGGCACGGGCGGGCCTGGGAGCCGCCCTGCCGTGCCCGCGGCGCGTCTCTGTGGGGTTTCTGTGGGGTTTCTATGGGGTCTATCCCTATGGGGTCTATCCCTGTGGGGTGTGTGGGTACATCTCTGTGTGTGTGTACATCTGTATGTGGTGTGCGTGTGTGGGTACAGCCATGTCGGCCTGTGCGCGAGGGGTGTGAGGGTACAATAAATCCTCGGCTTGTGCGTGAGGGTACAGTGGATCCGTGAGGGGATTATTGCCCCCAGCAGTGAGTTCAGGCCTTCTGCTCAATGTCTGAGGGTTTTTTTTTTTTCTTTAAAACTCCTGCCGGACAAGGTTTTGGGGCGAAAAGCGGCGTGAATCCCGCTCTCGTCCCCTCCTGTCCCCTCCTGTCACATCCCCTCCCGCTCCCTCTGCCCTGGGAGAGGCAAAATGGGAAATTTTCGTTATTCCCGTGAAATTTTCATTATTCCCGTGAAATTTTCATTATTCCCCATGTTGTGTAGGAGCTGGAAATTCTGGGGAAGGAAAAAACCTGAGGGGTTTGTGGCAGCGATTGCAAACACAGCAAGAGTCGGGATTTTGGCTGGGCGCTGTTGTAGGGCTGGTACACCCGGGCCTTCTTGCCGTGTGTTTCGGGCACAAGAATACAGGATCTGACCTGCTTTGAAGCTTAAAATCTCACGAGTTCTGTGGAGCTGGTTAAATTTCTAGTTTTTATTTAATTTTAATTTCTCTAATGCGTGCGGGCACTCATGGGATGTATCCCCCCGAAGTCACTGAGCTCCTCCTGCAGCTGTATAACCCAGGGATGCTTTATTATCATTAAATCTTCTCTGCTACGAGCATGAAAATCAAAAGCTGATAAAAAACTATGAGACATCTGCTGAAGTACAGGTTTGTATGACAGTCTTTATTTCTCTTCTGCAGAGAACTGAGCTGTTTTGGCTTGTAAAACATGAATGAAAGACTAATGCGTGCCTGAGCTCACTCGCTGAAGTTTTCACTGGGGTCAGCGAAATGGGAAGTTTGAAGTTCATCTCAGCGTATTTTAGGAGGTCCTTTTCATTCCAAAACAATGCGAGAACCTGTGGAAGTTTGTGGACGCATTTACCATTTGAAAGTGATGAACGTGACAGTTTCTATTCAGGCGGCTCGCCGTGCTTAACAACACATTGTACCTTTTTTTTTTGTTTTGTTTGTTTTATTTTCTCTCTTTCCTGAGCCGCCGCACAGACCTGAGAAAGGCCTTTTTTTTTTTTCTTTTGTGTGGAAACTTTGTGTTGTTGTGGCTGCTGACTGCTCAGCAGAATGTGTTGTTCTGGGGACTGGGGCAGTTTTTCTCCCTCTTTTTGCTTTAAATGTATAAATTTGTAATATCCAGGAGGGATAAAGGCACGAGGTGCTTTGGCTCTGCAGTTACCCTGGATAAGGATTCTTGCTGAAATGGGGGCTGAGGAAGTGGAAAATGGGGAAACTCAGCCTTGCCTTTCTAATATAGGAACAGGCACATAAAGATGGGGAGAATAAATAAAGAGGAAATGCAATAAATTGGTGGTTTTTTCACTCAATACAACACATAAAAATTAAAGCCCTCTTTAAATACACACAGACACGTGTCCATGGTACTAAAACACTCAGGGTGCTCTTGACTGATAAAATAGTTCTTGTAATCTGAATTATTTTTCCCATCAGTCTTTATTTGAATAAAATCAGAGGCGTTTTTTTCTAAGGAAGAGGCAAAGAAATTTGGTTTGAGCGTGTGAAATTGGGTCAGTGAGGCTGAGGGTGGCTGAGTGAAAGGAGTGTGTTGTACAAGTGTGTTATGATTTATGGGGCAAACTGTGCAAAATCTACTCAATATTTATGTCATCATTTTTCTGACAGCATGGAAAATATTTTCCAGAGATGGCAACTGTAGAATCACCAAAATAAGATGTCTTGGGCTTTTTTTTTTTTTTAACTTTATGTTCTTTTAGTGTCTGTGACAGGACAAAGAAAAGCTTCAGACAGTTTCATCTGGAACATAATCAATTGTTTTCATTTTTTCCTTTTAGGAAAGATGCAAATGCTGCACTGCTGAGTAACTTTGAGGTAAGTTTGCCTTCATTCTGCTTTTAAAGCAGCAATTTCAAGCTGTCTTCAGTCCCTTGCAGGATCTGTGGAAGCTGAAACCTGGCAGTGGCAATCAGCAAAACCTGCAGGGGATTCACTCTTCCTTGCATTTGGTTAGTTTTCAAGGAAAAAAAGCTTTTTAAAGAAGGTTTGAAAATGGTTTTGTTTGTTTGGAAGTGGTGTTGTTCCTTTGGTCTTGAGCTCATCCCAAAGTGGGTATTTTTCTCTCTCATTTTAAGAGGGGTGGGAAGAAATCTCGTGTCCTTGTTGGTTTAATTTAAGCCAGGTAATGGAAATATTTTGCTTTGCTGATGAATGTGATTTTTGGCCCAGTTTTAATAACCCAAGTGGTGTTGTGTGTGTTATTGTATTGCTGAGGGAGATCTTGACTGAAGCCAGGTAAAAATGAGGGGAGGAAGAGTGAGAAGTGCTCAGTTGCTTTGCTCTGGGTATTGACTCTGGATATACTGCAAAGCCTGAAGCAAAACATCTGAGAGAGTTCCATTCATCTGTTTAAAATAGTCACAGCTTCATAAAAAACCAATTTACATCCTTATTCATCACTCTGGGGCCAAAACATTTCTCATTTCAGTTGCTGGTCCATCCATAAAACAGCCACACACATTCTGTTGTTTGGCTGGTAGGAATTTCCTGTTCATTTATGATTTCCTGCTGTTTCCAGGTGAAATGCTCTGAGGTGCTCTAAACCACTTTATTTTTTTTATCTTTAGGTGTACCAGTTACTGACTGACCTGAAGCAGCAGCGAAAGGAGAGTGGCAAAACCAAGCAGAGCTCTGGGCAGCAGAACCTGAACACAATCATGTATGAGGTGAGCAGCCCTGGGAAAACCCATTCACCTCCTAGCTCGAGCTAATAATTCACATCCTTAGGGCTGTGTATTAATAATTTGGTATCAAATGTCCCCCTAATTCAAACCGTAATAAAATGGTTTATTTTCTGTGGTCAGGTTGTGGGGTAACTGTGCTCTCAGGGCAGAGTTCTGTTCTTAAAATCTAGAAAAGAGTTTCAAGATTTCAAACCTTCTGATTTTTAACTTTTGAGTTTTGTTTGGATTTTTTTTAATTCTGAGCATTGCATCCTTTTAAGACACAGGGCAGAGCTCATTGTCATCTGATGAATTTCTGATATCACCCAAAGTGATAATTAAGATGATGATTTCAAAGCTGAGGCACAGATTCCATGGCATTTTTTCTATTAACAGAATTAAATGAAGAATTCCCAGCCAAACCAGATAATTTAAATTGGGTTTTTTTTTGCTCCAAAGAGAAGCCAAACCGCACGTACAGATCCCATCACTCGGATGCCAGGTCGGGAATAAACATTTCACCCCTTGCTGGGGAGGAATTCTAAGATCTCATGATACAAATGCCAGCATTTAAAATAAATGAGCAGCTTCCCAGAGCCTTGCAGCGAGAGCCATTGTGTGTGTGTGCTGGAGAACTGCACGAGCAGCACCCTGACCGACAGGCAGCTGAAAGCACTTTGCCTTTGCTTGCATGAGTAATTCTGTTGAGCCCTGCGACGACTCGTGTGGATAAGATCTGGCCTAGGTTTTGGTTTTGTTGTAGTTCTGGCTTTGTTTGAAAAAAAAAAAAAGGTACAGGGGTTGTAATTCCTAAGCCTTGCATTCAACAGAATGGGGGCTTAGCAAAACTGGGAATTAAATCTTCATGGAGACTGACAGTCTCTTCCTGCACCTCTGGGAAACGGCTGAGGAAGATCCTGTAAGTCAGTTTTATCAGGGTGCACCTGAGATCTTGAATGGCTTTGTTATTCTGTGTGTTCAATACCTAGAGGATACTTTGGGGGTGTAGCTGGTGTCAGTTCTGGGTGTATTTTCTGTGTTTGACTGAAAGAAAAGCAGAGTTTGATTTTACAGGATTGTCTTTGGACTTCTTCACGAGCTCCCTGCAGACTTGGATCCACTGGCACTGAAGTAGCTCCGTGAAAGGAGCTTTGTTCTTCTGTAGATTTGGCTTTTTCGTTGATTTGGAATTGCCAAAGAAAAGATGAGCCTGGAAGAGAAATGACTCCTGTGAAATAATTAAATGACAGTAAAATAATTTCATTTCAATCACTGGTGGTGAATAACAGCTTCAGTTTATCTGGGAAGGTCAGACAGGGCTTAAAGGAAGGAATAATAAATTATAATTATTTCCAGTCCTTCATTTTAGTGTTTAATTCAAGCAACAGTAAATATTTTAAGTCACTTCCAGTGAAAAGTCAGCTGTGAACTGGAATTTTTGTAGATTTTTTTATCAACAAATTGGTTTTTTACCAGGTCAGATTACTTTGTGTAATATAGTTCCATTATCCACGTGCTCAATGTTGTTATTTTAAATAAATAAATGGAATATCTGCTGTCAAAGTCAGTTGAGGTTGGTGGGTGTTACGTGGAAAAAATTGATCAAAGTTTAATTGTCTCAGTTAATTTTTAATAACAAAATATTCTTGTAGATTTTATAACAAGTCACTTAATCTGCTTCTATCAAACTTTAAATTGCTGAAAAAGGAGGTAAAAGATAAAAACAAAGATAGATTAGAGATCTTAAAGAGGGATTTCTGGGCTGGCAGGGAGAATATTCCTGGCACTGAGCACATGAAAATTTGGGTTTAAGGATGAATTCAACTTTCCTGTGTGCTTGTAAGAGATAAAAACCAAACAAGGAGCAAACCAGGGTAGCAAATGTCTACCACAAACAGCAAGAGGGGTTTTTTCAGCAGGCAGAGCTAAAGCTCAGTCCTTTCCTGTATCCTTCAACTTGCAATTTTGGGCTTTGAACGACTCAGATAAAGTTGATTTCCAAACCTGAATTGATTTTCCAATTTTTCTCAGGGCTGAGGAGGCTTTTCAGAGTTTCTTGTTCCACACACAACTGGTAGAACAAGTATGAAGTGTGAAATAATTTGTATTTTCTTTCTGTCCCTTGCAGACACTGAAGTACATTTCCAAAACACCCTGCAGGTACCAGAGTCCTGAGACTGTCAGGGAGTTCCTGGTAGCAATGAAAGACCATAAACTAACCAAGTAAGTGGAGCTGTGCATCTGAACAGGAGTAAAAACTCAATTAATGCTGAAAAACTGATCCCTGGGGACAGTGTGATGATCTGTTTCATGGATTTTAAGTATTTTCTGCCATTATTTACATATTTTCCTTCACTCATGGGTGAGTATTTCCATCTTCTCCTCATGTGCTGTTTGTGCAGGATCTCTGAGATCTACATTTCAGTTATTTAAATATTGGATCAACCGACCTTCCCTCCTCCCCCAGCAGTTTCCAGTGAAGCTGAACATCCAGGGGTTATTTTGGGAAGTTCTGCCTGGAAAAGAAAAGATTTCCAGTGCAGTTCCAAGACTCCAAGGGCTTTTTTCCCCTCTTTGGCTCTGCTGTGAGTGCCTGTTCTTGAGGCACATAATCCTCTTGGAGCTGTGCAGAGTGGCAGTGAAGCCTGATGTAAATAGAAATGGAATTAGCTCTGATCACTCCTCTGACTTCTAAAGCAGAAAAAAACCACAATATTTATCTGCTTCTTAAGGACTCCTCCTTCACTTCTGAGGAGTTCATGCTTTATAGACACTGAGTGTGTTTTTATTCCCTGCTGGGAGAGCTCCCAAGGAGTTCATCCTCTGGGGAAAAAGGCCTTTCATTCATTTGGCTGTGCCACAGGATGCACAGTGAGAGCTCTGGGGTGCTGCAGGACGAGTTTTCAGCCTGTTGCAGAGCAGGGAAAGCAGATTGTCAGCTTTTTGTCAGACTTTCAGTGCCCCCTCTCTACAGCCAGGCACATCCAGCACAGCAGCAGCAGCTCTGCACAAAGGGGATGCTGCTCCTTGGGAGTTCTGGAATCGTGCTTGGAGTGCTTTCTTTGCCAAGAAAGTCAGTGTTTAACCCTCCTGCAGCTCATTTTGTACAGCAGGATACTCATTTGTGTGTCCTGATTGTTTTCTGGAGGTGTTGAAGCGTGGAGAAAAGAAAATACTCTGCAATGAAAATGCTGGAGGTGTACAGAGGTGGAAATGTGGCACTGAGAGGGTCTTAAAATTGGCAGCAAACATTTCTTGAGTAGCAGTGAGCATCCTTCCCTTCAGGTAATGTAAACCAGCCCTTTTTGAAGAGGAATAAGCTTTGCTGTGTGTGCAGGGCGGCAGTTCAGAAAGAACCAGCTGAAGGATGTAGCACAGCAAAAAGGCAGAGAAGGATTTTTCAGAGTAAAAGGAACTGAATGATGTTGGTGGAAAACGCCCATTAAAAATCAAAAGTGTTTATTTTTATTTAAAGCTCATTTCTAAACTTCTTTCAGGTAAAATTTGAGGGTTAACTCTTAGTGTTATCACTTTAGGTACCTTGACTGCAACTGCTCCCCTGGATGGGATGTCCAAGAATGATATACTAAACAATTTAAATTATAACAGAGAAACTTCCAGCTGCAGGTTCTCTGTCTCCCACAGTGCTGAGCACTTTTGTAGAAGATCTCCCCAAATATTCACCTTCCCACACCTGCTTGTTCAGTGAGCTGGAAAGGTTGGGACAGTTACAAGCTTTAAAAGAGCTTCTGGACTGTTTAATTTTTTCTGGATGCTCTGAGGTGCCTTTGGGGTTAGGTATTATCCTGTGTGTCCTTTTCCTGAGGCAGTGAAGCAAGGAAATTGTTCCCAAATCATTTTTTGTGCACAGTGGCTGCAGGATGAGAGTGCAGAGCCAGCCAGTGGTGCAGGTGAGACATTTACTCTGTCAGAACTCAGATTTGCTCTGTGAGCATCCTCTACAACTTTGTATTTTTTTAATCCCCATCTTATCTGGTAAAGAACTTCCAGAAGAAAACTTTACAGAATAAAAACCAGGATTGTCTTATGTGATCCTGGCACTTCTTTTTTCTGATTTTTTTCCATGCAGCCACTTGAAGGCAGAAGTGTCAGGGCCCTGCACCCCAAACCACAGAGAGCACAGGGGGTGCAGTTCCTCTTAAAGACAGTTTATGTTAAACCACTTAAAACAGCCCTGCCTCCGAGGCAGTTTGTCCCTTTGGTTCCTAACCAAGGTCATTTCAGCACTGCTGCTCTTGTTAAAGAAAAAGGCTTTGATGGTTTCCATTCTGGGGATGGAGGTGGTGTTCAGGGATTTCATTCCAGCTGCCACAGAGCTTCCTTCTCCTGGAGAGGAAAGACCTGCAGGGTTTGCTCTTCCAGGACCTTCCCTGAGTGATCCCTGTAATGACCTTTCCTCCCTCCAAGAGTAATGAGCTCCAGACTCTCTTTGCTGCTTCCTTTGTGGGTGAGGCACCCCAAAACGTGCTCTGAGAGCTGGTCAGGCACTGGCTGTGCTGGTACCAGCTCTCAGCAGTGGCTGATGAGATTTAAGATTTATTTGTGTTAATTGGGGTCTGTCCTCGAGGCAATTCAATCTGGTTAAAGGGTCAGCAGCTCCCCTTCACCCCATTTTGCTTCCCTGCCCTTTAAATTCCTGTCATGACTCCACCTCTGCTCAGAGGGGGGACAATTAAGCAGCGTGTTCATGCTCTTAATTAGGCTCAGCCTATTTCCTAAGAGGAGGATTTTGAGGATGAGGATTTGCAGCCCTGCCTTGGGATGAGCTGTTCCCTGCTCAGGCTGTGATTGCTGCCCTGGGCACTAGGCTGTGCTCGTGGATGGGAGAATCCCCAGCCAGGGAGACACCAGGAGCTGAGGCACAGCAGAGCTTTGAATGGAGGGAATTGTTATTTTCCCTTCCACAGCCCTGCAGGGTGTCAGGCTGCACGTGATGTCTCTGCTCCACTGAGAGAACTGATAACGTAATTGTGGCCAAATCTGCAGTTCCTGGAAAATCACCCCAAATCCTGCTGTTAGCACTGATTTTTGCCACTCCAGATACCAGGTTAACAGAACCAGCATCCATTTTGTGATGGGTTTGTCTCTTTAATGTTACAGGCACGAAAAAAAGCTTCCTGAAAGGCAGATTTTAAAAATAAACACCCAGAGTGTGCAAACAAATATTCCAGAGTCATCTCAGAAAGCTGCCTTGCTAAATGGAGCAAACTCAAAGGCAGATGTTTCACTGATACGGTTAATATGTGGTAGGACAGTTTTCCCCATAATTTTTAATCA
Source organism: Sinosuthora webbiana (assembly GCA_013397395.1). Lineage (NCBI taxonomy): Eukaryota > Metazoa > Chordata > Aves > Passeriformes > Sylviidae > Sinosuthora > Sinosuthora webbiana. The sequence goes on from VXBN01008928.1 coordinate 20,595, forward strand.
TTACTTTGCTAAAATCCAAACCGTAGAACTGAGATTTTTTTAGAACTAAAGCTCTGAAGCCACATCATGAATTTTACTATTACCTTGTTGAGGCCTCAAGCTTTGGCTGGAGCTCCAGTTCAGTGAGCCATGTTGTACTTGGAAATAGAGTTTGCCACTAGCAGCTAATTTTCCAGTTTTAGTGCTGGAATGGCTTCACGTTTGTAAGGTCTAGTGAATTGCATCGCATGAAAAGGACATTTATTAAGCTGGAGCTCTGTAATTATGATTCAATGAGAACTGGCTCTACTTGTGCATCTTCCTGTCACTGATAGCCTATCTTGGATCTCAGTTTGGGATAACCAAATTTCCACTCACTGCCTATTATTACAATTAAAAAAAAAAACTGGTCAGGAACATGGCCCTTTTTGTCTTTAAATCAACACAGTCGAGGAAGTGCTGAGCTGAAAATCTTCAGTACTTGTAGAAAGTATTTTCCCTCCTGACTGCCAAAAGCTACAACAGATACAAACCTCTGCCATATTAAAGGCTGAAGGATTTGCTTGGTGACTTTTGTCTCCTCCAGAGCTTTCAAAAGGAATATTCACCAGCAAGTCAGGATCGTGCTCATTGGACAGCAGCATCCTTTAGAGATTTTAAAGAGATTGTTCTCAGCTTTTCCCTGTGGGAGTCCCTGTGGAGAATCACAGCACCCACTGGGGCTGTGATTTCCCATTTTGTGCTCAGGATTCAGGCATTAAAAGCTGCCCTGGTTGATTCAGGACCATGGGATTTCTGTGTCCAGCAGGAATAAAACCCCTGGTTGTGTGTCCAGCTGTTACTTCCTGGTTTTCCTAGCAACTCTCAGACATCCATTCCTGAGGATAAATTTGTTTCTGCTCAGGCACAGATGTTTGAAGGGGTGTTTTTTTAACCTCTCTGTGCTGGATCTTGGCACTGTTCTCTCCTTACCCAGACCTCTTGCTGGAAAAACACTCTGGGAGTTCAGCAGATTAATAAAAGGGCAATACCAACACACACAGAGGAGATTTTGGTTCAAATACAAACTGCAAAATTTTGCTTAGTGCTGACAGAAAATGATGCATTTTGTCTGAATTTCCACAGGAGCGTGGAAGTATTTGTATTATTATTTTTTAGAATGGATGTATCAGTGTAGGAGCGTGCTGTCTGTTCTGTCTGTGATCTTGAACATGACCCAGAGGTGGTTTTTGTCCTGTAGAAATGGGTGTTTTTTTAGGATTTTTTGGATCCTCACCTCCCCCAGCACTCTCCCCTCAGCCCCCAGACCCATTTTCCTCCCCGTAACCGCACAGGTTTTTGTCCCCTGCAGCCTGAGCTTTGTGTGTGTCCCCAAAGCCACTCCAGAGCATTTTTTTCCATTCTGGAGAAGCTGCTGCTGGCTGCAGCTGAGCCCCAGAGCTGCAGGACGTGGCTGAGGCTCAGCCCCACAGCAGGAATTGCCATGTGGGGATTTCTCAGCAGGCAGGTCCTGTACGAGTCTGCGGCACGGCCCATTAACTCTGATCACTGGGATCTTGCTTTTATGTGAGAAAATTGCTTTCAGCTGTCACTCATCTTTTGTATGGATTCTCCTCTTGAGTGAGCAGCCCTCGTGTTCCAAACTGTTACAAAAATCCAGGCAGGGCAGGGATAATGCAGGTGCTGAATTTTGGGGGCAATGAAGCTGAAAATGTTCTTCACCTTCTGTTCGGATGAATGGGACAGTTCCCCTTTTTATTTAATGAGCATCAGCATGCTGTAGAAAGTGTAAAGATGAATTCATGGGAGCTGGAAAAAGTTAATTTTAGTTTTTAGGTGTAATGGAGCATGAACTAAATTCAGGCTCAGGTCTGTGCCCAAGCCAAACACTGCAGTCAGGGCTGATCCTAATGCGTGGTTGCCTTGCTTAAAGTTAATCTCTGATGAAATTGTGGTTATTCAGGTTTTGATTTGTGCATGTGCTGTCAGGAAATTCCAGGTACACAGAGAGCATGATCCTGGCAGTGAAATTTTGAGATCAGACAGAAAGAGCCTGATCCTAGCAGGGAATTTTTGGGATCAGACACAGAGAGCCTGGTCCCAACAGTCAGTTTTTGGGATCAATGTTAAAAAGTTTCAGTGAGTACTGAGCTCAAACCTCTGCCTTCTGCTGCTGGCTGAGGGCTGAGCAATCCAGTTTCCTATTAAATGAACTTTAGAGACATTTTGGTAATGTTTGTTTCCTTGCTTACCTCCTAATTACATATTACCATGTCTAAAGATCGTTATGTCGGGCTGTTAATTGGTGCTCACGCTGCACAAGCAGCTCCAGATGAAATATGGCATTTATGCAGCTTTTGGGGTTTTTTTTTGCACCCTGCTGCTCATTCCCTTTGTGTTGTTCTGCATCATTTTCCAGAAGGGAGCTTTGCTGATCAAAACCAGCCATGAAATCCTTCAGAGTACACATCTGAATGTGTTAATCACTTGTAAGTTCTGTCTCATTCTTCTGTACACGTTTTTAAAAACTGCAAGTAACCCTGAAATGATGTTTTGAGGATCTGTTTGGCCTGACTGTAAAATTTCTGTCTATCCCTTACGAGTCTGAGTGGTGTTCATGGCTTATAAGCAAAAAGTCTTGGAGAAGTGACCTTTTTTTTGTTGTTGTGCCCTCTATTTCTTCAGGAAGCATGAGCAGTTGCACTAATTGATTGTTTTAGTCACCATGTGTAATTGGTGTTAATTTATTTCTGCTTGCTGCTGTGCCAGTAATCTCCCTGTGATAACCACAAGCTCTACTTGCTTGAAAATAGCTCTGGGTAAATCAGGTTTGCATTCTTCAGCTCAGGCATGAAATGGCTTTTGCTATTTGATCCTCTTTATTTGGCTCTGGAGTTCTGCTGGCGAGGAATTTCAAGGATATTACTTTGAAAAGAAGAAGAGGAAGATGAGGAAATTCATTTCATAAAAGTCAGATAATGTGCTTTGTGTGGGGGAGTGGTGGAGCTGGAGGGTTGGGACGTGTCCTGCTGCAAAAGAGAAGAAAGAGTTGTTTGAGAAGGCTCTGATCTCAGAAGTGGCATGTGAGAGAAACTTGGGTGAAATATGAATTCATCACAGCCTGTCCTTGTAAGTGGGGCTGGGGGAGGAGGAGGAGGAGGGAGGTTTTTACAGGGAGGAGCTGTTGGAGAGCTCTGGAGACTGAGGCACCACCGCTGGCTTGGCCAGGGAGGAAACCAAACAGCACTGAAAGCACCAGCTCTGTGCCTCCAGCAGGCACCAAAGCAGGGAATTTCCCAGCTCTGCAGGAAAAATCTTTCACCAATCCAGCTGAATTGGCCAGATTTTTATAGAGTAAAGATACTATTTCATATTCTTTGCCCAGCTCTGCATGGCAGTGCTGCCTTTAGCTTGGCTTTTACACGGGTGAGTTTTCTCATTGATTCCTTCAATCCCCTGCTTTCCATCTGAAGGATCTGAGTGCTCATCTCCTGGCATTATTGGGGTTTTATTCCTGCTTTTTATGACAGGGATAGGTGGCAGCAGTTACAAACACCTCATCTTTCTGTCAGTAAAGTGCTCTGAGTCCAGAGCAAAATCCAGCCACGCTCTCTGTAAAGCCTCATGCTGGAAACACCAAATAGATTTGAGTGATTCACGTGGGAGAACAAGGGAGGTGCATTCCCTGCCTCCCATCACCAGGGGAAACGTGTTTTGGTTCTCCAAAAGCAAACCAAACTAATAATAAATATACATATATATATATATATAGGAGGATTTCCTGGAGCTTTCTGTTAGAATTTGATAATATCTCACAAATGCTGTGTTGAAAATTTACAAGCTTTTCTTCTGAAGCTGAAAAGTGATGATGAAAATGGACATTTGAGCTGGATCATCCAGCAGCCAGTGGCAAAGGCCATTTGAAATGAAATTCTATCTCTGAAGTATCTCCAGACACAAAGAAATTGTTGATTGTAAACCTCCAGTGATCTGTGTTCTCTTAAAAGCTGTGAGGTTTCCTTTCTAAAAAAACCCCAAGGGGAAAACCCTCCAGAATCAGTTGAAATATGCTTTAAACCCTCCAGAATCCATTTAAATATGCTTTAAACCCTCCAGAATCAGGTTAAATATGCTTTAAACCCTCCAGAATCAGGTTAAACATGCTTTAAACCCTCCAGAATCCATTGAAATATGCTTTAAACCCTCCAGAATCAGGTTAAATATGTTTTAAACCCTCCAGAATCCATTGAAATATGCTTTAAAAATGTCCTATACATAGTAAAAAATGCCAAGATTTGGTTTTTCCAAACTGTACTTCCCTACAGTTTGGAAACTGGAACTTTGTATTTGCAATGAGCTGAAAGGATGAACAAGTTGCTGCCATTTGATGGGATTGTAACTCCTTAGGTATGAAAATTGTTCCTGTGGCTGTGTGTCCACAGCAGAAGTTTCTGATCTCTGCTGAGTCGTTGAACATTTCTGCCCAGCTCTAACAAAGCAGCAGTTAATTAATTAATGCCTGCACAGTAATGATCTGAGGGTCTCTGCTTGCCACCTTGGGCTGGAGGTGCCAACAGCAGCCTGGCTGAGCACAGGAAAGCCCCCAAATTATCAAAATATCCAAATTACGGCCCTTCAGCCACACTGCAAACCCGGCCAGGATTGTTCCTGGCAGTGACATTTCGTCCCTAAGTCATCAGGAATGTGTTTGCATCACTGTGCAGGCATTGAGGGGATCCTCAAACCACCCAGTAATGTGGATTTTCCTTCCACTGTGCTTTTACCAGGGCAGAGAAGCTGCAGCTGCTGAACCACAGGCCTGTGACTGCAGTGGAAATCCAGCTGGTGAGTAACAAAGCCTGGGCCTGTTCAAAGCTGAACCAGGAGCAGCTTTTTAACCTCGGGGGCCAATGGAATAATTGCCTTCTCATGGGCCAGTGATTGAATGGATCCCCTCGTGCACATTTTACATCCACTGGGGTTCAAATCCACTCAGCTTCCTGTCAGAGCTCTCCTCAGAGCCCTCTCAGACAGATTCTCCACCTCTTGTTTGCTCCAGTGGCACACATTTAAAATGCCCAATGCAGTCATTAAAGGAGATTTATGAAAATATTGCAAATAAGAATGTATTTAATCCTTTTGCTCTGCAGCTCTGTGGTGGAATACTTTATAATTTTTTTTTTTACATCTTCCCTTGTTGTTTTAATGGCAGGATTAGACTAAAATCAAACAATTTTTAAAAGCAATGAGCTCAGTAATGCAGGATGAGAAATGGGTTTAAACTTCCTGATGGGAAGGAGCCATTGTCAGCCCAAGAATAATTCAGCTGTAAGGAGGGATTGCCACTAAATAGAAATAGATGCTTCTGTTCTCTCAAGCATCTCCTCAGGAGTACAAACCCCTGTGGCAATAAAGAGATTGTTATAATGGGGGTATTATTTCAGTGAAGATCTCCTGCATTAAGAACATCTGTTTGCAATCTTCCCCCTGGAACCTGAGGAGGAGCAGGATCGTATTTTGCTGCACAAAAAGGGGAGGATTAAAGAGGGACCAGTAGGACTGTTGTTCTTCTGTCACCAAGGAGCAGAGCTCAGGATGCTGAAGGCACCTCAGCAGAATTATCCCAGCTGAGGAATTAACGCTGTGGCTCAGGAGATCAGTGTCCAGCAGGAGCTTTAAGGCTTTAAGTTAATCAGAAACCACGATTTGGAGCCTGGCTCACACCTTTGTTAGCTTCATATGCTTGGAACAGATTGATTTTATTGCCATCTGCAGGCTTTTCTTCCCTTCTTTAAATCTTCTGGGGGCTCTCAGGTGACTGCAGGGCTTTGTCTGTCTCTCCCCTCCTGTCCTGCCTGCTTCACTGTTATCCTTCCTGCCCGTAAAATCTTGAAAATAGTTTGCTCCTGTGTCATTTTTGAAGAAAAGAAGAATTCTGGGGCCTTTCTGTTAGAAGTCAGCTTTCTGTAGGGTGCCATGTTTTAGATACTCCAAGTTAAATAAAACTCGTTGAGGGGTAGGAAGTTGAATATCTGTACATTTAGGGGTTAGGAGGTTAAATATCTGTACATTTAAGGGTTAGGACGTTGAATATATGTACATTTGAGGGTTAGGAGGTTGAATATCTGTACATTTGGGACTTGGCCTGAGTTTGTGTCTTCATGGAATCTTTGGGGATGCAGTTACTCCTGTTCCATTGTGATTCCCTGTCATTCCCAGGGCACATTTCCCCCAGAATCAGCATTTCTGTGCTGGGAGTGTCCTGGATTGTTCACCCTGTGTCAGGTGAACCCTCCCCAGGACTGCAGCACATTTGAAAGTGGCTTCAGTCAAAGCTTTTGGAGCCCAGGGACTGCTCAGGGCAGCTGCAGGTTGGTGTCACTGCAGTCCAGAGCTGGGAGAAGCAAGGAGATGGTTTTGCTGTTCAGTTGCTGCCTTGGATCCTGGTTTTGGTGAGGACAGAGGTTGCAGCAGTCACTGAGCACACAAAATCTGCCTTTCCTGGCTATAAAATAGCACAGAGGTCACCCCTGCACAGGTTCCCTGCAGTGATGGATGAGACACAACCTGCTGAGCAGTGAATTTGGGCTCTAAAATGATTCTCTCCTCACTGGACTTGCCCCTGAATCAGAAATAAAGGCTGGGGAGAACTTCTGAGCAGTTCCTGGAATGGAGGCACATCAGTCTCCTTTTTCAGAAAGCTTTAAACAAAATGCCAGCCAAGTCCAAGCTGGCTCTCACTCAGTTTTGATGTCTCAAACCTTTACTCAATGCAGCCTGACCATGGAAATGGAGCCTGATTTACCTGGCAGCCTCATGGGAGAGGATATTTATATTTATAATTATAATTATTGCTGCTTTTTGCCTTTCCAGCTTTTTAGTTTTACTCTCCCCCTACAAAATTCCTTGTTTTTAGCTGTATTGCAAACAATAAATCCATTTTGATGGAATTATTTTGCAGCTAAAAAGCAACTTTCTGTCGTGCTCTTTTGATCTTTTGTAAACCTTAATGCATGAAGTTCTGCCATTGCCCATCTTTGCCTCTCCCAGCCTCTGTGGCAGGATTTATTTTCCAGCAACAAAAGGAGCATGAAATTCAAATTCTTACCCTGCAGAGTAAAACACTGTACACGTTGCAGTTATCTTGACCTCCTGATTGAATTTTTATATATTGGGCCTGGCCCAGTGATTCCCAAAAGGAGGAAATAAAAAGTCAGGGATGTTCAGCTCACCATGAGAGTGGTTCAGCTTTATTTAATGCTGGAGGTGAAGCATCATCTTTTGTTAAGGAACAAATTGCTCCACGTTTTTCTCTCTGAGTGGAAAAGCAGATTTTAATTTTGTGCTTTTTAAAAAATGCATTTTTACCTTGGAGAATTTCACACTTATGTGCATAACCAGGCTGGCAAGTTATCTTTTATATTGGAAAATAATAATGAAAAGTATTTTGGAGAATGAAAGATCTTAAGAGGGTTTGAACATTTTATTTTCTCAACAACGTATTTTGCCTTGCCCTTGGTAAATTATCTCTGAGGGACGTTAATTCAATCATTCAGTCTTTTCCTTTATTTCTTTTTTTTTTTTTTAATGTGCTTTTTTCCCTATTAATGTGGTGGTGGCTGAGCAATTTCAAATCAGTGCTCAGAGGAGGAAATAACAGTGATTTTCTCATCAAACATTTCCCTCCTCCACTGGAGTTCAATGATGTGCTGCATTGCTTTGGAAATGATCAGAGCCCCTGTTTCCTTTATTACTCTACTTTACTGATTATTTTAAAACCTAACCCTTCAGCTTATTATTCCAATAAACAATAGCTTTTAACCCACAGGTTGTTCTGTGATATTGAGACAATTTCTCAGCTCTTTCAGGACTTTTTGGGGTTCTTCAGTGTGGCTTCATTTATTCTTCAATTCCTGATTTATTGTTGTGTCTCAGGGGGACAAAACCAAATAAACATTAGCATTGAAAGCAGCGCAGGGAGGAGGGTGAAGTCTCTTAAATTCTGCTTTTATTTGAGTAAGCACAAAAGATAGGTATGGTTTGAATTAAGGATGTTTGTCCTTATTTCACCATGTAAAAAAAGGAATTTAGACAGTCCTGAGTGATTTTGTGCACATAGATTTGCATCTTAATTTTTGAATAAACACTTTAATCCCTGCGATGATCTTCCTGGGCTTGGCTGTGAATTAAATTTGAGCTGCGGAGGGGAACATGCTGCTTTTCTTTTGAGCTGGGAGAATTTTCTGCCGGTTGATTTATAAAGTTTTCCTGATTGCCTCTTCGATCAGATGTGGAGCATTGTGGAAACTAAACGGGAGCATTGCTGACTTCGTGGAAACTGAGTAACAAACTGCTCTAATTTGGGTGAAATAGAAATTGTTAGCTGAGTGAATGACCACATTTCACAGGTAACACACACTGGGTGTGTTCAGGAATGACATCGATGTGCTGCAGCAATTTTTTCCTAAACCCCTGGACTTGTTTTGGGGCAGCACAGCCTTGAATGCTGAACAGCAGCAGTGAGAATTATTTGTGACATCATGGGGTGCTTTTTATGCACAAATTGTGTTTCTGTCACCCTGCCCACTTCTGCTCCTCACCCAAATCTCCAAATATCGAGGGCCAGCAGCACTTTGGTCAGAAACACCCCAGACTTTTCACATGAGAGGGGAAACCGTTCCCGTTTGGGCTGGGTGGCACTGCCAACATCAACATCTGAGCTCATCCCCTCCCTTCAAACATTTGCATTTTTGTTTTCCTTACTGTAAACTTTGCATTCCTGGCTGCTTATGGGCTCAGTCTGGCTCTTGAGCAGTTTTAACCAGTGCAGGGCTTTTTGCTGGAGGTTTTCTCCAGGATTGGTAAAATTGCTGCTGCAAAAGGAGGTACCAGAATCCAACTGAGCTTTTCTTTTTTGCCTCTTAGGCTGCTTCTTGCACCTCATTTCTCTTCTCAGCACCAGATTTCTTAGTGCTGTCAGCATCAAAGGTATTTTGTCTTGCAGCTGTAAATCAGAAGGCTGTGGGAACATCTGCTGAATGTAGAGTGAGACTTGGAGTGACCTCCTGTTCCCCCTGAGATCTGTTTTCTTTTAGGACAGTTTTCATTTGCCTCTTTATCTGCCTCCTGTCTGTGCTTAATTTCTGAATTTTTCCTTTTGGCTTCTTGCTTTGCTGCTTCCTCACTGCTTATGTTTTCATAAATCAGGCTCAGGCTGTTTTTTCTTCACTTCCTGAAAGAGTGGAAAAAATTGATTTTTACAGTTTGTGCTTTTGATCCTTTGAAATCTCACATAATATCACAACAAAATAAGGCTGCAGCATCAGCTTGACTAAGAAGCTGTCTGTCCATGCTGCTAAATGCTGTTTTGTGTCTGTTGGTGATTCCTGGGAGCTGCTGGAGAGGCACCAAGAGGTGAATTTGCTGCAGGAATTCCCACTTCCCTCTGGATCTGTCAGCAGAAAGGAATTTGGGAGCTCCATCCCCTCCTCAGTGCAGGGTCTGGCATCTCTAAAAATGCTTTTCACAACGTTTTCACGAGACATCACAAACACCAGAGACGATTTTCTTTCATTTCTGGGATTTCTGGGGCTGCTGTGTCTGTCCCTGCAGTTTGTCAGCCTCGTGCTGTGCCAGTAAAAATGACATCAGTGGGGTTCTTCATACTGGGAGTTGGGGCATTACTCACTGGGAGTCACTGGGGAGCAGGGAAGAAAACAGGGATTAGAATTCACATGTTCTGCCTTAAAATCAGGAGTTGGTAAGAGCTGGTGCTGGTCAGAAATCCCTGGTTTTTATCTGAGTTCTGATTTCATCAGAGCAAGCACCTAAAGGAGAAAGTGGAAGGAAAAAAATAAAAAGGGAGAGGAGATACAGATAGAGATAAAATTAAAATGGGAAGAGGGTTGGGCTTTATGTCCTGCAATAAATCAGATCTGAACAAGGCCAAGTGCTCTTTCTCTGAGGGATGGTAACAAATGTGGGAGACACTGGTTCAGTCATCCTGCCTGGAGTAATCCCTTAGTCCAAAACACCTGGGCTGCTTCTTTGTGCAGCTCCTGCTCCTGCAGCACCTACCCCACCTTGAAAATTCAGTGTAACAGCCATGAATAACCCCATAATCCAGTCTGAAAGCCAGCCTGATAATCCTCGGTGAAATTTAATAGCAAAGGTCATCTGGAGAGGAGGGATTTGTCAGCAGCACTGGCACCGAGGAGTGGGTGGAGCAGGTTTGATCATGGAATCACAATCCCAGAATAGTTTGGGCTGGGAGAGACCTGAAAGAACATTTAGTTCCAGGAACATCTTCCACGCTTGGTGTGGTGCTGATGCTCCGAGGTGTGCTGAGCTGATTCCCCGTGGGAACTGCCTGGCAGGAATCAGCTGCCAGGGGATCTCCCAGGCAGGGAAGGAGGATTTGGAGAGTTTGAGCACAGGGTGAGCAGTGGAGCAGCTGCTGGGAAGCAGAGCCAGGGCTGCTGTTCAAACCAGTGTCCTACAGTAGTTGTTGAGCTAACAGTGCTTGGAAATCCCACTCCACAGGGATTTGCATCCTTTGATGGGGATAGTCCCCAGGAAGTCATTTGCAGCTGGAAATTCTCTTTGCTGAGCAGTGGATTCTCTGTGTGTGTGTGCAGATCTGTGGATGATCCCGATGAAAGACGATCAGATTGTGCAAAGAGGGCTCGGAGGGCTCTGAAGAAAAACAGAAGTGGATTGAATGTCCCACTCTGCCTTTGCAGGAGGCATCTGAGGAGCTGGCAATTTACAGCCCGAGCTGATTAAACCTGCTCTGGCTTGGAACCATCGCTCATATAAATCACTCCTCTTCAAAGGCCATTCTCAAGGACTTGGTGTACAAAAAGAAAACTCAAACCCCTCAATCCTAATTGGTTTCATTTGTGTTTGAAGAGTTCTTCTGACTCGCTTTTCCAGTCCTCTGACAAGCCGTTTTTTTCCTTTTAACAGCTGCCTATAAATTAGGGCAGTCGTTTTACTGGTAGCAATGATATAAAAGCTGCCACAGCTCCACAGTGGGAGTTGGTCCCTAATTAATCTCATGGAATCATGGGGTTGATTCATGACAGCGTTTTTGATGTTGCTCAGAGCTTTTTAAATGTCTTTATATCCAGGAATCTCCCAGTCCAAGCAAATTCCAGCTGCTGTAGGATGAGGTGGTTTCTTTTATGGGCTGATGATTTCCTGTGAGATGCCAAGGTAGGTCCAGGGAATCCCTCTCAGGATATCCCATGGAAACACAGAGACTTGGGGAAAAGAGTCAGGAATGTGGGGCTGCATCTGAGCTAAAGGAAAAGCCTGGCTCAGGACATGGATGTGGAGGTTGAGAGAGGCTTTAGGATGAACCAGGCTGTTCCCAGGGTGGCGTTTTCCTTGCTGGAAGGAAAGCAGGATCTCATTACACAGTGCCAATTGTCGTGGGGAACAATGGAGTTCTTTCTCTTTTTTTTTTTTTTCCCCCCACAATATTCCAAGAGTTCTGCTTTGTCAAATGCTTTCGTGATGAGCTCAGGCTGTGCCTTGACAAAATCTTCCCTGCTGGGCTGAGTCCTTCTCTCTGAGGGAGGAAGTGTGGATTTAATGATGCCAGTGAGGGTTTGTTTGGTTTTTTTTTTGACCTGCAGATGGTGGAGGAGAGCGAGGAGAGGCTGACAGAGGAGGAGATCGAGTCCCTCCTGCAGACAGTCACCACCATCCTGCCAGGGGACCCCGAGGAGCAGCAGAGGGACTCAGCAATGGCAGCAGAAGACAAAGGTGACCAGGCATAGGAGGCAGCACTTCCAGAAGACAACCAGCTGCTGTCAGTCTGGGTTTGATACCAGCTCAATCCTGTATTGGCCATAACTGTAAAATATATTCAGTTTTTTTTTTATGATTTGGAGGTGATGAGGGAACCAATTGTTCCCGAGCAAGCAGGGAAAAGGACACTATTGTTTTGGGTGTTTTGTCATGAACGGGGGGAACAGAGTTTGCCTGGGGCAGCCTGAGCAGTGCTGGGGCTCAGCATCTTTTGGGGTTTTTCCATTCCCCACGGGATCAGCACAGCAGTGCTGCACTGAGAATTGCTTTGGAGTTGCCCAAGTGGCTTCCAGAGCTGTGCAAAGCCAGTTTTGGGGCTGTGTGCAGGGGTCTGCAGGAGCTCTTTGGGGTCTGGTCAGGCACTCCCAAATCCCAAATCTCCATGGAATGGAGAGGATCTGTGGGAGGGCAACTCAAGGATGTCTGACAGTCCCTTCTGAATAAAAGAGATCCAGATTCAGCAAATGGCACTGAAACCAGGGAGCTGGAGCTGTGAAATCAAAGCTGTGAGCTGCCCAAACAGCAGAATATTGAGCTGTCTCTTTGCCCTCTGAACATTTATTCCAATATTTACACACAGATGAGGCACTCCTGTGATGGAGGAATAAATGAGGCAACACTGAGCTCTTGATCTGGTTTGGTGAAATGAGAGTCAGGCGTGGATGAAGCAGAATTTCCTGAGCTTTTTTTTGTCTTGATGAAGGATTTCAGGATCAAGTGTTTCATGTTGAAAGCCTTTGTGATTATAATAAAATCATCTGTGTGTGAATATCCACACAAAGTCAGCCACTGGTTTAAATTGTGGCTGCAGACCATTCTTTTTATAATTATTATGATCTACTGGAAATAGAAATAAAATTTTAATTACATCCTGGGGAGTTTTGTGGCTTACAGGCGAGATCAAATCACAATATCTGACTTTTTTTTTCCCTCCCTCAGCTCTGTCATGGGTTTATTTTGTGTTTTTATGCAGAGAATTTGTGCTTTCTGAGCTTCAGTTGTGCAGTGTATGAAAGGGACTGATAAATTCCAGTGTCTGGGGGATTTGTCATATTCGTTTCCATGGTATTTAAGCTTCTTTGATGTCTGGAGAGGAAAGAAAATCATTGGAAAAAATATATTTGTCGCCTCTTAAAGATAATTTATCATACATTAAATGCCTTCCCAGGCTGGAGACTAAAGGTACATTCAGACTGGGTTTGTTTAGTGTTAGAGGGGGAAAGTCCTTGATGGGTTTTTGATACATCAATGTATATTTTCCTCTCCAAAAGGGAAAGGAAACAAGAGATAAGTAGATCATAGCATGGAAAGACACGCAATTAATTTTAAAATTAACGTTTTTTCTTCACAGCAGCCACTGATGCTGTTTGACAGGCTGCAGCCTTGGGCTGCAAGTGTTTACATTCTCATCTGCCCCTTTCCTAAAATGAAGTTGTTGAGATTTGCTCTGAACATATCAAAAGCAGCTGGGAGCAGACTGTAAATATCCTCAGCCAACAAGAGCAACTCCACAGATCCCTGGAGCTGGATGTTCCACCTTGGGGATTGATTTGTTGCTGGGATGGATTGTTGCCAGCAGCTCTGTTGTTCTGGGGGTGCTGTGCAGGGTGCAGAACTCCCTCACTGCCTGTTGGAGTGAACCTTTGTGTCAGGATCAGTTCCAGATGTTAACAGCTGTTGGCCCTCTGCAAATGCATGGATGGCTTGTAAACAGTAATTCCCCTAAAAACCCAGTGCTGAACAAGGCTCTGAGCTTGTGGCATGTGCACAACATCAAGGAATGGGTTTTAAACCTGTAAATTCAGGGGAGGATTTACTCTGAGGACAGCTTTGAGTTGTGGTGTTTGATCTTCTCTGTGCCTGTGAAGGAGGGAGAAGAACCTGAGGGGTTTTATTGGCAGCTGTGGGTCAAGTGTCTGCTCTTGTACAGGGCTGAGAGGGTTCCAAAAATTTGCTGATTTTTAATTGATTTGATGTTTTCAGTTTTCTGAGTGCCCCAGACCAGGATGGGGATGAGCAACACACGCTGAGCCCTGAAATGTCGTGGGTGAACAAAAGGCAGGTGGAGAAATGTGCAGAACCTTGGATGCTCTGGGGTGAAAGTGGGACAGGACTCACCTTGCTGGGGCTTGGCTGAGCCCTGGCAGCTCTGGAGCCCTTCCAGCCTCACCAGTTGCAGTGTTCAATCTCAATCCCCTGCATCATCTGCTGGGTTTTTAACACTCCTCAAATTCATCTGCATTTTCCCTTCTGTGTGCTTCCTGGATTTCCTGACACAAAGCCCTGGCTCAGGGGTGCAGCAGCCCTGAGGGAGGCAGGGAAAAGGAAGGGCTGGAAACACCCACACAAAACCTGATGGGATCCAGCTCTTCCTCCCTGCAGGTTTGTTCCTTCATCCCTCACTCCAAATGGGATCCAGCTCTTCCTCTCTACAGGTTTGCTCCTTCATCCCTCACTCCAAATGGGATCCAGCTCTTCCTCTCTACAGGTTTGTTCCTTCATCCCTCACTCCAAATGGGATCCAGCTCTTCCTCTCTACAGGTTTGCTCCTTCATCACCCAGAAACTCCCCCAAAAGCTACTGCTTCCCACTGCCCACACTGGGGGATGGAGATGCACCAATCCAGGCCAATTTAAACGTTTTCCCTTTCCCTGTTCAGCATCCTGCCCCCAGGCATGGGCTCAGCAGGAATTTGCCTCTTTCCCATCCCCATGGGACTGCTGCAGCTGGGACAGGAGCCCCTGTCCTGTGTCAGCACCTCAGGTGAGCCTCAGCAGTTGAAGCCACAGGGAAGAGCTGCTCAAACCACTGGAAATGGCCCTAAATCCTCCTCATGCTCCCAAAAGCTGCTGGAGGGTCTCCATGGGTAACCCATCCCTGTGCTGCTGGGGCTGTCACCCTTGGAACCCAGCAGGGTCAGCGGGATGAGATGGGATGTGAAGGTTTTCACCCCAAAGTGTGACTGACTCTCCAAACGCTGCCTTCTTCCTCTTTGAATTTTGAGTTTTCCCCAGCCTTTTCCCCCTGCTTTCCCACTGAAATCTTCCCTCCAGTGCCAGCTGAGCTGGTTGGAGCAGGCCAGGAGCAGCAAGGAAAACCACAATATTGTGGGAGCAGTGGTGAGGCAGGGAGAGTCGGAGGGAGCCTTTTGGATTTGGCGTTTTCTGCTGGGGCCTCAGCGGAGCCCAGGAGTTAATCATTCAAATATGCTTATGTGTAACTAATCTCTGCAGGACAATGAGCTGAGGAATTACTGAATGCAATTGAAATGGGGCAGAGTGGCTGCTATAAAAAGGGTGTCCCGAGCCAATGGGAGCCAGCAGGCTCCTATAAAAGTGGGTGGGGAAGGAAAAGCAGCTGGTGGGGAGAGATCCCCAAAATCCCAAAGCGTGTCCTGAGCTGCCTCTGCTTGGGCAGAGATCATCCTGAGCTGCTGGAGATCAGGCTGAGCCCTTCTCCCAGCACTTGTGGGGTCAGTGGATGTGGTGGGATCTGCCCAGAATCACCTGGTGGAGCCTAAAGAGATGAAATCCAGCAGTGCAGTGAGTTGGGGTCAGATTTTGGGGAGGATTGGGATGCTGTTCCAGGAGCTGGGTGGGATCCGTGGAAGGAAAAGCAGCTGGTGGGAGGAGATCCTCAAAATCCCAAAGAGTGTCCTGAGCTGCCTCTGCTTGGGCAGAGATCATCCTGAGCTGCTGGAAATCAGGCTGAGCCCTTCTCCCTGCCCTGCTGATTCCTGTGGGGTCAGTGGATGTGGTGGGAAGGGCAGGATCTGCCCGGAATCACCTGGTGGAGCCTCAGAAGATGAAATCCTGCAGTGCTGTGAGTTGGGGTTGGATTTTGGGGAGCAGCAGGATGCTGTTCCAGGAGCTGGGTGGGATCCATGGCAGTGGAAGGCCAGGTGAGGCTGGAATTTGGGAGCTGTGGGGATGTTCAGCAGCGTTATCCCGTGGGATATCCATGGAGCAGGCTGCTGCAGCGGGAATAGGGAGGTGGGGAAGGGATGGGAATGGATTTTAGTGGATTTAGGGATTAGATCAGCTGGGCTGAGCCCAGTGACCATCTCAGGGCTTGTCCTGCACACTCATCCCTTGGCTCCCAGCCTTCCCACCAGCAGGTTTTGGCTTTATCCCTGGTGTTGTTTGGAGCCTCACGGGATCCATGCTCCGGGTGCCATTGGTGAGCTCAGCACCGGCCAGGGCTGGCAGGAGAAAATTCCTCCTGGAGCTCTGTGCCAGCCTTCAGTTCCCCCAAAGAGGTGTTAAGTGCAGCTATTTCCAGCTCCAGGGCACAGGCATTTATTCCTCCAGCGATGCCACTGCCAATCCTTCCAAAAGCAGGAAATCCCAGCATCTCCAGGCATCACATTTCTCCTGCTACTCGTTTTTTTCTCCAGGCTTTTAGTTTAATGATGTTTTATCTGTCTCTTTTTTGTGGCTTTTCTGCCTTGTGGCCCATCTGAAGCCACAAACAGATGATTTACACCAAACCCCCCCACCATGAAATCAGCCTTCAGCCCCCTTTCTTTCTCCTTGCGAATCAGCAAATGGGTGTGAGGAGTTTTGGATGGGATCATCCCTGCCCCAGCCAGCTGCTCTCCCATCCAGAAAACGAAGAGCACGGCCTGTTTCCTGTTAAATCTTGCTGCTTGCATTGGTTTACATTGTTTGTCTGATGTTTTACAGCTTCCAAGCTGATGTTGCATTAAAGCTGGCTGGAGCTGAGGCAAGAAATCAGATACAGGCACTGGCAGGGTTCCCCAAATGCATTCATGAGGGTTGATCCCACAGTCACATTTTCTCAGTCCCTGCAGGAGCTGGGTCCTGGCTGAGGCTCCAGAAGGTGCTTTGGGGACAATTTGGGAGTTTTAATCACAGGGCACGTGGTGGAGGGGCTGTGCCTGCCCCTCCTCCTGCAAGGTTTGGTGGCTCTGGGGTGGCTCCTGAGCTTCTCTTGACCCCTGAGCTTTGTTTTCAGTTGCTCTGGGGCAGAATTTTTTATTAGATTTAGATTTAGAGTTGTTTATGTGTGTGTTTATAGAATCATTGAATGATGGAGTTTAAAGGGATCCCTAAGGATCACTGAGTCCAATTCCCTGCTCTTCACCCCTACCTAAAGTTAACCATGTGAGTAGGAGGATTCGGATGCCCCTTGGACTCTGATGAGCTCCCTTCCCTGGGGAGCCTCTTCCAGCGAATTTTATGTGGAGATTATGGATATAAAAGTGGATTTGGGGCAAAGCAGGATGAGTCTGTCGTGCCCTTGCACAGATGAACAGGACAGGGCTGATTTGGGGTGGCAGATGCAGATCCCCCATGGTTTGGTGGTGTTCTCCTTACTGGATGCATCCATGAAAAAAAAACCCAAAACACTAAATCCAGCTGCTTTCCTTCCATCCCAGCTTAGCCAGAGGCTGCTTGAAGGGCAAGGCAAGGATTTCTGCCTAAAGGAACCAAAAGTTTTTGGGATCCAAAGGCCTGATGTAAGGGCAAAAGCTTCTTGCTGGCTACAGGAGTGCAGGGAGTTTTTTATGTGGCTTTAGGAGCAGCAGCAGGTGTTGGCTGGGGGGTTCTGCCCTTTGTGGGCACCATCCCATCAGCAGCATTAATGATCTTCCTTCAGAGCTTTGACCCTGTGTCTTTGGCACTGGGGAGTTTTGTTTTATTTTTTAGATGCCGGGGTTTGTGAGCTGCTTTCACTCCCTTGTGCCATTTTCCACGTGCAGACGGGATCATTCCTTGATGATCTCTTTATTAACGAGCTGGTGGATATTTACCTCATTAGGAGGCCTGTGTGCTAAAGCTTTACAAACTCAGGCCCTGATCTGGCCAGTCTCTGGGAATTTTCAGCCATTTAAACCTCATGGGACAAGAAATAAGAAAACCCTCTTCTTTAAAGGGTCAACTGAGAGCATCACACATCACACAAAGCCTTCAGTAGAGACTTTATAAAAACTCCAGCTTAGCCAGTCTCTGTGATACTGATTTAGGGGGATGTTAGGTTTTTTTGGTTTGTTTTTTTTTTTCTTCAGGAAAGCCTAAAGAAGGGGAAGGAATTAGGCAATGGGTTATTCTGGGATGTCCCCGTGCCGGAGATGAGCTCTCTCCTCCCGCACACGTCCTCGTGCCACATCAGCAGCTGTCTGCAAGCCAAGGACACGGGGAGATGCCTATGGCTGGAAAAACAGCTCCTTCTGTATTTATTGGACTTCCTACCAGCTGGAAAATCCCAAAGATCTGCACCTCCAGGGGCTCCTGCAGCTGGGGGAAAAAGTCTTCTGTGAAACAAAACCGTGCGATGGCTAAAATGCCTCTCCTGTGATGAGGGCAGCATGGGGATGCTCCTACCCCCATAATTATTTCTCCAGACACGTGGCAAGGTCAGTTGGTAGCTGTCCCATCTAGAAACCAGCAGGGATCAGGCAGAGGTGGGGAATATGGAGCTGCTTATCAGAAAGTGCTGCTTTTTGGGGTGGGAGCAAAAATCACCTTGATCCTCTCCGAGCAGCAAGCGGGTGAAGGTCAGGTTGTAAAAATGAAATCCATGTTCTTGGACTTCATTCTTAAATGAAGTTCAAATCCTTCTGAGATAGTGCTTGCAGCAGGAAAAGCCTGCTCAGTGGTGGAGCAGGATGAGTCCAAACCCTGCAGGAGCCAGGGATCCCTGCCAGGGAATCCAGGGAAAAGCTGGAGGGGGAGATGCTGTCACATTTGCACGAGGGTGATGCTGATGCAGTTTTGGGGGATCCCTGTGCTGGCAGCTGAGGGGTTTTGCTGGCAAACACTGGGAATGGCATTTCTGCTCCCACAGGGTTCCCATGGCTCAGTTTGGGTGGCTTTGGACAGACCTTGCCCTGCCGAGGGCAGGCTCTGCACGGGCACTGCCATCGCTACACGAGGGCCAGAAAAATCTCACTAGCAGGGAAAAGCAATAAAAATGAGTGTTCCTCTGGGAAAAGCTGAGCCAGACACGAACATCCTTCCAAGTGAACCAATGTCCTGGCTGGTTGTGTGGCTGACAGGTTTGCTCTGCTCCTAAAATCATCTGTGTGTGGCTCAAGGCAGGATCTGACTGCAGGAACGTCTGATTCTCCTGGGATGCCGCAAAATGTCATCAGCTTCATGTCTTGTGGGGCCTGTTTCCCCTAAACTCAAAGACTTGTGGACACAATCTTTGGATTTTCTCCTCCTCTGGGAATTTGAAGTCTTCCCTGAATGCCCAGGTTGGGGTTTTTTGGCTCAGCCTGCCCTTGCAGACACTGCTGGGGTCCATCTGTGGTGCTGGGTGCCAGCTGCCCCCATCCTGCAGCCATTCCCTGTCCCTGCTTCTGGGCTCTGGGATCACCCTCAGCCCAAAGGCATCTCAGAGCTGGGATGTGGAGGGGGATCCTGCCCTGGGATCCTCTGAGGGCTTCAGGGCTGTGCTGATGGAATAATGGGCCGTTTCCTTTGGCAGGAAGGTGCCAATCCCATCGTTTTTCCCGAGGTTTTGTTCCCATCCATAGGTGCCCAGATAACAGCATTGGCTCAGCACATCCCTGACACAGCCAAGGAAGCTCTTGGGGCTGCAGGGAGAGGGAAGGGTGCCCAGCACAGGGCACACGGGGCTTGGGATTTTGGAATTTTACCCAAAAGTCAAATGAATTTCCACAGGACAAGCTGAAATCCAGCCCTGCTGCTTTGTGTGTGCTTTATCATATCTTCCAAATCCCTCCCTTCAGTTTCTCCTCTGAAAGCTGCAAACTTCTACAACAGAGGTAACATATTTTTTGGAGCCACTCACCCCTCCCTGCCTTTCCAAACACCCTTTAGTGACTTCAGATATGAAAACCACAAGCACTGAACCTCCTCCTGCAGCAGCTTCTCCACGAAGGAGAGATCAGAGATCCTTCTCGTGTGAGACAGAAAATGGGGTTGTGCCATTGCTTCTGAGGTTTTCGAGGAAAAAGAGTCATGAACGGTATTTAACAGTTCTGGCAATCCCTGCTCCGGGGCTGCTGGAATGAGCTGGACAGAGCCAGGGGGAAATTCTTTACATGCTTGGGACTGGGAGGTGGAATTAAGGTAAAATGCTCCTGGAGGAGGGCCAGCCTATCTGGAGTAGCAAAGCTTTTAAATATCGCACTGGACTTGAATTCAGAGATGCTTTTGGAGTGGAGCTGGTGGCAGGAAGAGTGTTGGATTGGGAGAGCAGGGAGGGGGAAAAAAAGCCTCATTTTGGCCAGTGAATGTGCCAGAGTGCAGCTAGCAGAGGTCGGGGCAGCAGGGCTGGGGCCTTTGCTGGCTCAGCAGCTCGGCTGATGTGGCAGCAGAGATGCTGCTCCCCAGGAGGGCCCTGCGGTGGTGCCAGGCAGCAAAATCTGTCCCTGCCGCTGGGGCAGGCACAGTGTGAGCTGCCCGAGGCTGTGCAGGGTGTGCCTGGCTCCTGCCCTGCCCTGCACTGACATCCAGCTGGGCTCTGCCACGTGCAGGAAAAGTCCTGTCGGTGCTGTGGCTCACCGCTGGAAAGGAGATGGAGAAAAAGGTGTCATTTAAGCTCCTTAATAGCACCAGAACTCAGGGATGCTCCTTTCTCCTCCTCCCACCGGCAATCCCAGACACAGCTGGAGCTGAGAGCATGGCAACAACCATTAGCTGTGACAGTGGTGAGGAAAAACAGGAAAAATGGGAAAAAACAGGGAAAAACAGCCACCAGCACCCACTTCTGCTCCTCTCAGAGCCCAGCAAAGCCCAGACTGTGACCCTGCAGCACCGTCCTGCTCCCCCTGAGCTGCACCTTTGCCCCTGGGCTCATCCTTCCTCCCTGCTGAGCCCAGCCAGGGGAATCATTCCCAACATCCTGGAACAGGGACAGGCCAATGCAGGTGTCCCAGCTGCCCCTTCTCGGGGTGTTTATCTGCCCCCAGCCGTCACTTGGTGCAATATTTGTGCAATACTCGTTGGGTTATTTGATCTCTGCCTGCCGGATGAGCATTGATTAAAGCAGAGCCCAGCGTGGGGCAGCCTCTGCATCCCGGATTTCCATCTGCTCCATCCTGCAGCGCTGTTTTTATCCCCCTTTTCCCTCGGAGAACGGCGTTTCCCCCAGCCCGGAGGCACCGTTTGATTGGATGGCTTTAAAAGGGACAATCTGCGTGTGAGTCACAGTGAAAGCCATAAAAGAAAAAACCAATAAAGCCATCTGAAAAGTGCTGTTTAATGGATCGGGGCAAAGTTACTGGAAACAGGAGACAGATTGTTTCATCTCGAAATCGTTGCTTCAAATCCGTCTGCATTTGGGAGCAAAGGACATTTATTCCTCGTCGATAGCTGTCAGGGAAAAGAGATTTGAAAGGGGTTTTGCCACCTTTGAAAGGAGTTGTGGGTTTCTCTGGGCTCCCAGCAGCTCTCTGAGCACATTTAAAAGCCTTTCAAGCGCTGGGTACTCTGGAAATTCAGTCCTTCCAGGGCAGAGCTTTTCAGAGAATGAAAATAATTGTCCCTGTCATGGACACAGGTATCTGTTTGCATGGCAAATATTGGTTTTCTTAGCAAATAAAATGCGCCTGAGCTGAGCCACATTCACCTCTGGAGAGAAATGCTTGTCCACTCTCACTGTGGCTTTTCCCAGGCTGAATTTTAGGATGTTGAATCCCTTTGGCTGATTTTTCCCCCTGTATTTAGCAGGCAACACAAATGTGGGGAATGTCCTGTGGGATTGTTCCCTTTGCTGTGACCCTGCAGCAGCACTGACATCTCTGCAGGCTGTTTGTCTGCATCTGGGCTGCTATTTGTGAAGAAGAAATGTGTTTTCAGTTGGATTTAGCTTTTGCATGTCGCTGTGTTACCCTCAACTCAAGGAGTTTTCCTGCTCTTGAGGGGCTAAACTTGGCTTTCCCCACGGAGCTCTGGGAGTGAAGGGGTCAGGATGGCCTCAGGCCACGCTTTTTAAGTGGTGAGTTAATCTAGAGATGTGAATTTCCTTATAAAGCTGCACCTCCAGGGACACACAGTCACCCTCACTCCTTTCCTGGCCGCTTCACCCAGCCGTGGGTTAGAGTCGGGATTTGTGCCAACAGCTGCCGCAGGCTCCGGCTCGTGCTCCAGCCTGACGCTGTTCCAGATGTTTTCCCAGTTGCACACGTGGTGGGCACATGGCTGGAGCTCCCCGTGTGCTGCAGAGCAGGTGTGTGACTCCAGGGGACACCTGAGCCGGGCTGTCAGCACCGCCTGCCTCTCAAAGCCTTCCGAGCTTCTCTCCATTCACGGCACAGCTGGAGCGCTGCGCTTCCGCCGCTCGCCCAGTTCAGCCGAGCCGTGCGTTTGGGGTGATTTCCCCTGTGAAAGCCAAGCCGGGGGGGCAGAACTGGGGACAGAGTTTTGTCTGTGGAATATTCAAGAATATGTTTGACAAAGGAAGGGGGGGGGGCCTGCGAGCTGTGCGGGGCTGGGGGCCGCCAACATCTGCCGGGCACATCTGGCCAGACGCTGGCGCACGTGGGGTGTCCCCGCTCCAGACGCTCGCGCGGCGCCGCCGCCCAGATGTGCGGGGAGGGGCGGGGACACCGCCGCGGCCACGCCCCCTCCCGCTGCCAATCACCGGCGGCCAGCCAATGGCGGCGCGCGACACATCGAGGCCCGCGACCAATCAGGGCGTGGTTGTGATTTCCATGGCAGCCGCAGCCGCGCGGCTGAGGGCAGGCGGCGGCGCGGCCGCTCCCGGTGCCGCTCCCGTGT
>VXBN01008928.1:43590-98627 GCA_013397395.1 Sinosuthora webbiana
CGAGCCCAGCAATCATCTCCTTCCACGGGCAGGGACACCTTCCCTAGAGCAGCTCGTTCCAAGCCCCATCGGTTTTATAGTCTCACAGTTTTACAGTTTTATAGCAGGAGGTTGAATCTGTCGGTTAGCTGGGAGTGGGTTTGCTGCCGCCGTTGCCGTTTGCGTTTGGTTTTCTGTGAATGTGCCGTGCGGGTTTTTGTGGATTTGGGTGGTTTTTTGCCGCTGTTCAGGAGTTTTGGTTCTCTGCAGCACCTCAGTGTATAACGGAGTGCTGAAATCCCTCCGAGGAGCACACAGAGAAGTGCACAGAGCAGGAGTTCATCCGCTCTCAGCGTGACATTTTTCCTCTCTTTTTCCCTTTTTTCTTCTTTTATGCATGACTTTAGAGAGCTCGAAGCCTCTGTGTGTCGCCAGTAAAATTCCTTTTGTTGAATTGTTCTCCAGCAGGAACTGTAGGACTTAACAAATACTGTTTGTTCTTGCATAACCAGGGGCATGTTGGTAACTCTTTTTTGACCATTGTCTATGCAAATCCTGATAATTTGCTGTATATGTTATAAATGTAAGCAGAGCAGAATGGATGAAGGTATTTCCTTTCATTTGAAGCAGGACTTTTTAATTATGTGGTTTTTGAAGTGATTTTAGAGGCCTTAATGGTTGAAAAACTTAAAAGTGTTGAATTTTGAGTGCTTGGGTAACAAAATGGAAATGCAGGAGTCTGAGCACATCTTGTTTCTACTCTTTATTATGTGGTTGTAATAGAAATCATGAAATGATCACATAGTTGTGTGTTGTATTCCCTGATATGGAAACTCCAGATTCAGCAGTCTGTGCCAATGAAGGTTAATTTGGTGTTTTTACTCTTTCAGGGCTTTAGATTTTAAAAACAAACAGCCAAAAAATGCAGGTTCAAGGGATGCAGATGTGTGACCAACATCTCTATGGTTCCTGCAGCATGAATTATAGGGGAGAGTTGCTCTCCCATCTGCATTCCCTGATATTAATCTTGTCCCCCTTTGTTCTGTCATTCCAGGAGTTGGCTTTCATTCCAGATGTTTTCATGCCAGGTGATTTACTCCTTCTTTATTTGTGGGCTCCTTGTTGCTTTGTGGAGGTGAATAAAAATTACTCCTATTTTATCATCCCTTTTTTAAAAAAAACCTCTAGGATTAATGGGAGGAGAAATCTGGGGCAAACAGCTGCAGGGTTTGAAGTCCATGAAGGCCTAAATAGCTAAAGATGGACTTGCAACTCAAGACTTGGTGATTTTTTATTTTTAGCTTTGAGATTTTTGGGATTTGCTTCCTTGTGCAGATGCTGACCAGTGAATTGTGGTAACACAGATCCAGTTTCGGGGGGGAATCATTAAGGTGATTGTGCACAGGGATAAAAACGCCTCCTAAATACTCCAATTCTGTCGGGAACAATGTGCTAAATGAGGCTGTGGTGGTTTGGGTGGCTCTGGAGTGGGGATTTTGTGGATATTTCAGTGCTGTTCCCTGGTGTTGTGCTCTGCCATTGGCACGTGCAGCCGTCTGTGGTGAGCACACAGAAACAACCACAGCCAAGCAGCTCCTTGAAGGAGAACTGTTATGGCATTCCTTCCTTAAACTTCCATCGAGGGATGCTGAAAGAGCTTAGGGTAGAAGTTCCTCTAAAGAAATACCTCTTCAGTTTCTACATGTGTATTGTTTTGAGGGTGATTCTGGAGAATTCCCACTATCTGCTGCCTCTCCAGTATTTATTTTAAGAGAGGAAAAAGTGCAGGGTGCAGAAGGAGGAGGGAAGAAACTGACGGAGTTGACATTTACTTTGTAAAGTCCTAACAGCATTTTCATTTTTCCTTCTCCAAGAGAGTGATGAATGATAACAGCACTTTGGGATATTTTCCCATTCAGTTTAGCCACTGTAAAATGAATTTCCTCTGTAGTTTTGGGTGTAGCAGTCAGGCTGTGCATCAGAGTCTTCTGTTTCTGCAGGCTGTATTTTGGACTGTGCTCCACAAAGCCTTGGGCAGGGAGGGGGTGTTGTCACAGCCCCAGAGAATCAGGGACTGAGCACATCTCCTGAGGAGGAAAAGGAATCACAGCAACCTGGTAGGAGGACATGAGGGGAAAGACAATTTTCCAGTGGTATAAACTCTTCCCCTTCTTCTTGCTCCTATTTTTTGGCACATAATCTCCTTTTTTTTTTTTTAGCTTTTTGTTTTGAGGATGCCTGTGGAGCCTCATGCCCTGTTGACACTGAGCTGAGTGTGGCCTTTCCTCCCAGCAAAGTTCTCCACAAGAGCTGAGCCCAAACCCTGGCCCTTTACATTTTTCAGAGCTTCAGATTTAAACCAACCCATCAGAAAAACCCTCCTTTTTTTTTTTTTTAAATGTGTGAAAACACATTTCCTGTAGTCCCTGCAGTGGGAACTGTAAGGGGAAGTTGTTCACTGCACTTGGAACAAATCAGGAACAAAATAAATCCCATAAAATCTAATCTCTGCTCTTCCTAGAAGGAGATTCTGATGTGATGGTCAGAATCTGAGCCAGGAGTTCAGGCTCTGGTAACAGAGGACAAGTTAATCACTGGAAAATGCTCTATATCTATTTGGGGTTGTGTTTTATTTTGGGATGGATGATGCCACCGTCAGTGCCCTCTCAGTTTAGCCCTGGAAAAGCTCTGGTAGGACAGGAGGAGGGAGGAGCTCCCTTTGCAGCCTCCAGAGAAAGGCTGAGCCCTTGTCACTGCCTGGGAATGGAGCATCTTGTTATTCCTGTGGCAGGGAATGTCTGAAACACCAGCAAACCCCAAACTGCTCCAGCGTGAAACTCAAATGGATGAGTTGCCTCTTGACTGAGCTAAAAATTTTCAACATTTTTTTGGATGAACTTGAGGAAGAAGGTCCTGACCTGCTGCGTGGAAGGGGAGGGCAGGAGGATGCAGTGTGTGCAGAAGGAAACAAAGCAGGGCAGTCAGTTTGGCTGTGCTAACATCATCTGGGGCTGACTCATAGGCCTGACTTTTCTGGGCAGAAAATTCACTTACAGGCAATTCTGCTTGGCTGCACTGTCTTGTGATGAAACTTGTAGATCCTAATTCTTTTTTTTTTTTTTTTTGAACCCCCTAAATTTTTTTTGGGATTCTTTTTTTTTTTTTTTTTGAGCACCACATAAATTTTTATGGGAATCCTTTTTTTTTTTTTTTCCCTGGCATTTGAAACTTGCTGCCAAAGGCCTCTCTACCATTGTAATCCTCTACAACTTCCTCAGCTCATGTTCTGTGTGAGGGGATTGTGTTTGTTTGGGTGACTGTGGGGTTTGTTTTGGGATATTTTTAATAAAAGCTGCCTGTGCTTGTAAGGTGGGTGGCACTTTGCTCTTCTCAGGTTAAAAACCCCACAACATTTCAAAGCTCGGCTTAAAACGCTGCCCAGGGCTCGCTGATTGCCCTGCTGTGATTTTTGAAACGCTGTGTCAGTTTAATTCCTGTTAACAGCAGAGCAATAATAACTTTTATAATCCTTCAGGCTGACAGATGTGCTGCAGAGCACTTACTCACGGGGAGGAGGGGAAGGTGGGGTCGCTTTGGAGAAGGGCAGCAACTTCCATGTGTCATCCTTATCCCAAAGAGCTTTCCTTGGAACTTCAGCCACAGAAGGGGAGTTTGCTGGCTTGGAGAAGAAATTAATTTGGTGAGAGGAGCTGTTTGTGACACAAAGCCTTGGTCTTTATGGCAGTGCATGTTCCAGGTATTGCTCCAGGTAAAAAAACCAGGACAGAAGGTTGTCGGACATTTAAATCCTGATTCTTTATGGTCTTGCAGCCTTGGGCAGCTTTGAGCTTCCCAAAACGAGTTACTGCATCGAATGAAAGCGTTTGTGGGTGATTGATGTGGGGCTTTTGTCACAAGGGTGGGATTTTGGTGGTGTAGGGGAGTCAATACTCACAGAAATGGAGGAAACCTCCCCACAGTCTGCAGCATGAATTGGAATTCACAGCTGGAATTGTGCCCAGAGGGAGTCATCACTTGCTTTTCCCGACCTGTGAATTAAAGATTTCAGCCTTCAATCACCAGCCTTCCTCCAACACTGAGAGTTCTTCAGCTTTGCTGTTACAAGTTTTTTTATTTTGCTTGAAGTGATATTCTAATATAAATCTTAAATTTAATGTGGATATGCTTTTCTCCAGTGATCACCTATTTAACTTTTACATTTGGGGAATGTTGGTGTATCTTCAAGGAGTGGGTTTTAGTTTGGAAGATGAAGGTTTTTGTGGAGGATTTTTTTTTTATTTGTTTTCTTCCTGAGGAAACTAGTTTTGTGGCATTTACTCAAACTGAGTAATGGTAAGGCTCATAGGAAGTGTAAATATTTGTGGGGCTTGTGTGTCCTGTGCTGAAATGCTGTTTCACTTGTGTTAACTCTTCTCTCCAGTGGCTACTGTATCTAAAGAATTTTAAAAGAATCTGTATTATCTGTTACTTTTAAGCAGAGCAATTTCCCCTTCCCTTATTTCAAGTTAGGTCTGCATGCTGAATCTTTCAGAAGAGAAACTTTGACTTTTGGTGCTATGGAAGTATGAACTCCATGATTTATTTTGGTTTTGAGCTCTGTTCAGATGACCTCCACTTCAATTTCTGGGAATTTGAGTTGTTTTTTTTTAATGTTCAGATATTTAAGGTCCAGTTAAAGCAAGGAGAGGTGTGTGAGTAGAGTGAAACTTGTCACAGAGGATGAATTGTTCCTGTGAGTGGTGTTCTGGCCAGAGAGTGTTGGCCACTTCACAGGAAAAGAAGGGAATTAATCTTGGAGTTATATTTGAGTTTCATTTTGGTACCAGAGACTCAAAGCTGAACTTTGAGTGGAGTATTGTGACAGCTGTTGATTGGAATAAGCTTTGTTAACGTGAAGGGCAAAACCTTCTCTTGGATGCCCTGCCAGACAAAGCCACTGCTGGGACAGATTCCTGCAGGAGGAATTCCCTTCAGTGGCAATTCTGTCCCCTGCCTGCCTGCACATTCCCAGAAACCAGGGAAAATCAGGAATGTGTGAGTTACCAAGTGGATTTCAGGAGGGAAAGGTGAAGTGGATAATGCTTTGGAGAGAAGCAGGGGGCAGGCAGAAGGATGTTCTGCACTCAGGGCTGTGTCCTGCAGAGCTGACAGAGATGGAGACGCCTGCAGGAAGGCAACAGTGACAATGTTGGCGGCACCTCCGTGCCTGGAGCTCCTCCCAATTAAAAGCATCTGTGATTCCCAGTGCTCAGTGAACTATTCCAGCTCTTCCTTAAAAACTCCAGTGGTACTGATTGCATTGGAGTTTTGGGAAGAAGAGTCAGTTTGGGGAAGAAGAGTCAGTTTTGAGCCCACCTGATCTGAAAACCCAAAGCAGGTGAACTACAGAACACAGGTAAATTGTTGTATCCACATTAACTGTTAAAATGAGAAAAATAAAGATGCAGGTGGGGTCATCCAGCAGCGCAATAAAGATTTATGTAAGCCAGTGTTTGATATAATCCTCTGATATTCGCTGTAAAACATGGCATGTTCTTAGTCCTTCTTGGAAATGGAATTCAACAGACAGATTGTGAAACTATTTTCTATCTAAAAGTTTTGTTCAGACTCTTCTGCACGTCTAGAAATCATCTCATTTTCTTTCGTCTTCTCATCTGTAGAAACGAAAATTACTTTTGAATAATGCAATTTTATGAAGCTGAACTGAAAAAGAAATGATGAGAAACCTTGATTTTATTGTGGGCGTTTTGGGGTTTCAGACTTAATCTTGTCTCATCTCTTGGAAAAGTAGTTTGTGATGATTTATTGTAAAGAAATTCTGATTTATTTCTTTTTAATTTTTTTTCTCTGCTTGCCAGACCTTGATTTCTTTGGGATTGGCATTCCCATGGCACGTGAACTAGAGGATACTTTGGAGTAGGAGCTGTCTGTGTGCTGCCCAAGATGGTGGGGAAGCTGAAGCAGAACCTGCTGCTGGCGTGCCTGGTGATCAGCTCGGCCACCGTGTTCTACCTGGGCCAGCACGCCATGGAGTGCCACCACCGCATGGAGCAGCACGGGCAGCCCCCGCGAGGGGACGGCTCCAGGGCCACCCTGAGGACGGTCCCCAGTGCCAGCACCAACAGGAGCCTGCCCTACAGCAAGGACATGCCCCTGATCTTCATCGGCGGCGTCCCCCGCAGCGGCACCACGCTGATGCGCGCCATGCTGGACGCGCACCCCGAGATCCGCTGCGGGGAGGAGACCAGGGTGATCCCCAGGATCCTGGCCGTGAAGCAGATGTGGGCCAGGTCCAGCAAGGAGAAAATCCGCCTGGACGAGGCCGGGGTCACGGACGAGGTGCTGGATTCGGCCATGCAGGCCTTTCTCCTGGAGATCATTGTCAAACACGGCGAGCCCGCCCCTTACCTGTGCAACAAGGATCCCTTCGCTCTGAAATCCCTCACTTACCTGGCCAGGATCTTCCCCAACGCCAAATTCCTGCTGATGGTGAGGGATGGCCGTGCCTCCGTGCACTCCATGATCTCCAGGAAAGTCACCATAGCTGGCTTTGACCTCAACAGCTACAGGGACTGCCTGACCAAGTGGAACAGGGCTATAGAGACCATGTACAACCAGTGCATGGAGGTGGGCTTTGAGAGGTGCATGCTGGTGCACTATGAACAGCTGGTGCTGCACCCTGAGAGGTGGATGAGGACTCTGCTCAAGTTCCTGCACATCCCGTGGAACCAGGCGGTGCTGCACCACGAGGAGATGATTGGAAAAGCAGGGGGGGTTTCTCTTTCCAAGTGAGTATGAGCTTTCACCTTGGGCTGTTGTAAAACAGTGCATTTTGTGTATATAAAAATCACAGCTTGGTTTCGGTTTCCCCCTTGGGCAGCTGATTTTTGATGCATCTTGAAAAGAAGTCGTTGCTAATTAACAATTTGCAATCTCACATTGGTCATGTGTGTGATGTGAACAAACTTCTAATCTTCAAGGCTAACTGGAATTTGAGTAGCTGATATCAGCTTTGCTTTTCTCTGTGCCCCAAAATAAACCTGAGCTGTTTTCTCTAGACTGGTGTCACCCATCCTAGCCAGATCACCCCGTTGATTTCAGCAACAATGTCAATGCAAGAATGGCCTTGGGAGCTGAGTGTGCCAAGAACATCCTCTTTCAGGAAACTGGAGAAACTGCTCCAAGAGAATAGAAAGCAGAGTTGGCAGCTTTTCTCCTGGCATGTGCTCCCAAAAGGACAAGCATTTTGATGAAAATTAACCTTGTTGTAAGCAAATCTTTCATTGTTCTGTAGGGCCATCTGTGCACCTGATTCAGCTGCTTTCAGAATCCAAAATTCAGCTCTGCTCAGGAAAACCAGATGGGTGTTGTTAAAAGAAAATCTGATTTATTCTCTGGTTAAGCTACTGTGGTTTCTTTGCCACTGTTCACAGCTGAACAACTGAAATGCAGAAGTTGTTTCATCTTTACACTTAGAGAAAAATGTCAGGTTTTGACACTCCTCCTATCTTTGAATCCACCAGATTAATTTGTAAAATACTGGACAAGAAGCCCTTTTCCAGCAGCAAGGCCTGCCCAGTTCAATTACTCAGTTAAATTACTCCTGGGTTTGGAATATTCAGCACTGGCCAGGTGCTTCTGACTGAGAGGCACCTTGCACAGCAAGCAGGTTTAAATTTATTTAAACTCCAGTTTTGAGAAATAAAAATGGGGAGATTTCCTTTATTTAATGCCTAGAAACACGGAATTTCTAATACCTCGTAAGGGCATTTGATTTAAAGCAAATACAAAATTATTATCAGTGATTACAAAGAGAACTTAAAAACTCAGGTCCCAGTTAAGATATTTCCACTGTGGAGGTTTCACATCACCATTGCCACTGAAGAAACAGCCTCCACTGTGTTCCCAGGGTTATCAGCAAGGGATCTCCTCCCTGGTTTTGGCAGTGTTGTTTGCCAGCAGACTGGAAATGTTAACCTGAAATGAAGCAGGGCACTGTGAGGCCTCCCTGGAAGCTGATCCACATGGGAACTTCTCCCTAATTCCTGGGGGTTGTTGCTGCTTCAGCAGCACCTGAGTGGGGGTAACTTCTCTTTTTACTGAGATAAATGGGTGGTTGCCAAGCTTTAAGTGGCCTGTAAAACATAACTGTGTATAATGGCATTTCTAGTAAAATATCAGTGCCTTACAGCTCCCAGGTTTGTGTTTTTAAAAATTAATGGCCCTTTATACTGTGAAATTCAATACCCTTACTGAATTCTTACTAGTATTTCTTATTAAATCTGGTGGAATGGGGTGTGAGGAGTTGAGAATATTTGTTTCTGAAAATTAAGAAAATGGATTGTTCAAAGTCAGATGTGGCCTCGTGTTTTTGGTTTTTTTTTAGTAAAACTTTCACATTTAAGTGTGGACATGTTCTTGTGACCCTCAATTCAGTGTGCTCCCAGAGTTCTTTATGTTTTATGATCTCTCAGGAGATGATCTGGGGAAGCAATTCCTGATTCCAGGAGGCTCTGGCAGTGGTGGAAAAGGGCTGAGCAATGGGTGTTCTGTCTGGGTTTATCTAATCAGATGCCCTTGCAGCGGTGCTGACATTTGGCTTTCAGTTGCAGGATTTGATAATGATTTCAGTGACTCAGGCTGCAGAAAACCCAGTGAATATCAAAACATTAAATGTTGTGTGTTTGTGGGATTCCAGCTGAAATTGAGCATGAGATTTCCCAGTTTGGTGCCCTTGTTCCAGTTCAGACCTGCTGGCTTTGGCATTCCCCGCTGGGATATTGTGGAAAAACTTCTGGAAACAAGCAGAGCCCCCTGCTTTAATCATCTCACACTCACCTGAAAGACCTCCAGGTCCTGCAGACAGGCTCAGCATCCACTTCCCATGGTCCAGCCTGAGATCCTGGAGGTGTTTTAATTGTTGGAGGTATTTTTTGAAAAGAAATCTGACAGGGTTTTTGTCATCTTGAGATATTTATAAACATTTTGACAAAGAGATCACAGCATCACTAAAAGGTCTTTATAACAACGCTATTACATGCTAATAAATGTTTAGAATTCATTTCTCACTCCTTATTTTGATTTTTTTTTTCCAGGAAACACTGCAGGGGCTGTAGGGATGTGCAGGGTTTGTAGGAGTGTGAATTTTCTGTGGTTTGAAGTCCCTGCCAACGTGGCTCTTGAAGAAATGCATTATGGACTCCATGCTCTAACCAGGATTGTTAATTGAGCTCTGGCATTTGCCTAAGTGAAAGCAGCTGTGCTGACCACTGATGTAAAGAAATGTCAACCCCTCTAGAGCAATTTTTATTAGGTTTATTATGGAAATAGCTGTCCAGGCAGAATTACTTCAGAATTTACTATATTTAGTACACGGCTCTCGTTTGAGTCTGGGACAGATGCAGAATTATTTGGGGTTAGTGCTGTGTGCTTCCAGCTGCTCCCAAAGCTGAAACTCTTCCTAGAGCTGGAATCGCTGCCATATAATCAATTTCCCCAAGAATTGGTGTTTCCTTGTATTTCTGTTTGGATTTTTACATTTTTCTTTCTTCCTGTCCCCACTCTGTCTTCCCTCACAGTCCTCGTAAATTCCTTATCTGAGGAATCTTTTCCACAAATGGTTTTATTTTCCTTCCCATAAATGTTTGTTTTTTTTTTCCTTCCCACCTTAACTGAAAGGACAGAGAAGGATTAAATCAGACCAAATCTGGAGCAGTGAGTTTTTTATCAGTGCTTGGGAGCAGCTAAATGTACTCCCTGCTATCAATCACCAGCAAATGTTTCGTGCTGAGGGTATTGTTAACAAAGACCAAAATGACACAGGGACAAAACACACATTTAAAATTTGACACGAGGATGAGGAACAAGCCAAAAGGTCTTAATGCTATTGAAGAATAATTGCTTGGAATGGAAAATACATTTTTTTTTTCTCTCCTTTCCCCAGGGTTGAAAGATCCACAGACCAAGTGATCAAGCCAGTGAACGTGGAAGCCCTGTCCAAGTGGGTTGGGAAGATCCCAGCTGACGTCCTGCAGGACATGCCAGTGATTGCCCCCATGCTGGCCAAGCTGGGCTATGACCCCTATGCCAACCCCCCCAATTATGGGAAGCCAGACCAGAAGGTGGTGGAAAACACCAGGAGGGTAAGGCCCTTGTGTGTTCAGTGACTGACTGCAGGGATGGGGGCTCTAGAGCACGAGTCTTGTGTCAGACTTGAAGGCTCTTCCTCATCCTTTTTGCTACTTCACACTGTGTTTTCTTTGGGGGAAATGAAAGAGCTCTTTGAGGCCTCGAGCTGTGCCCTTTGGTGTGTGGAGCTGAACCTCCTCAGAGCTGCCCAGGAAGTTAACAGTGGAGAAAGCTTTCTTGTCTGGATTTCAGACTTGATGGACGAGCTCAGCTTTTTATAGATGAGGCTTGGCAGAAGCTCTGTCACAAAATCCCACCCCAAACACTTGGTTAGGGTTTGAAAAACGACCCATAGAAAACAACCCACGATGATCAAAATGTCTGATTTTCCAATTCTTTGGAGAACAACCCAAAGATGGAGAAAGGTCTGGTGCTAATTAACCTAAACTTAAGGATTTGAGCCTGAATTCTGTGTTGTTGCAATTTGAGTAGTTGGGCTCTAGAGCTGTTTATCCCTGGGGGTATCCCTCGAAAAACTCATTACCATTGTTGGAAATAGAATTAATAACTCTGCTTCTGTTCTTTTGGGCATGTATAGTTTATTAAAAGAAGGTGACTTTTCCTGCTGCAGCAGAGTAATCAGGGGGAAAAAAATTGAATTAAACAATTTAAAAGGACTGTCTTCCACCAGCCTTCTGATTTTGAACAAAAAACTGCTTGGAACACTGATGGGATAGATAGGAATGAAACAGGAATTGGGGTTTGTGAAGTCTCTAAACACTTTTGCATTATTTCTTTTTTTTAGAATGTTATTAATTATTAATCAGTGTATTAAAGGCTGGCAGGTTGATTGTTTTAATTCACAGCTGATAGCTCAGCATGGAAGAAGTAACCCACCCTTTTTGGTTACAATTAATAAGTTCCCTGTTTTAAAAGGCTCACAAGCAAATGAACTTTCCTGCACTCAGTTCAAATCAAGGTCCAACACTAGAAATTGCAGAATGTATTGGTTGTGTCTCACTGGTAGAACTGACACGAGTTTTTACACCCTGCTGACTTCTCTGGGGCCTCCACCTGTGTGGGGCAAGCTCAGGCCAGGCTGTGAAATTGTCTGGATTGCTGTCTCTTCTTGAAATGGATTTGATTTCAAAACACAAGAGAGGAACTCAGGTAATAAACAAAGCCAGGATTTTCTCTCTAAAGAAATGAAAACCTAATTTCAAAGGCTGACTGAGGCTTTTTCCAAGTTTGCTTTGAAGGGTAATTTGTTTGTTTGCTGATGCTAAGATCTGCTGTTACAAACTGAAGCTGATCTAAATATTGCAGACATATGGAACACTCATTAATATTTTGGCTGCTATTTTAATTTAATAGCTTTACTTACAGCCCCAGACAGCATTTTCATTTTGTTGTTTATTGTAGTACCCAGTATATATTTTTCTAGCCACCCGTTCTTTGCCAAAATTCCATTTGCATGTCTGGTGTGTGCAGATAAAAATGAGGGAGTTCTGAATGAATGCTAAAAGCAAGAGAGTACAAGATGGCTCATCTTCAAAACTTAGAATATTTCTTTTAAAATAGAGCAGCATCAAGATTTCAAACTGTTTCAGACTCTGGTGTGTGAGTTTGGCCCATCAGGGACTTGTGGGGTTTCCTTTCTCCTGCAGGATCCTGTGCTGATTTATTCCTTGCTGCTGCGGCCTGGAGAAAAAAAAGCATTTATTTAAAGGAATAAAATAAATAAATCTAGGATTTTCCAGCCTTTTGGAGCTGGCAGTTGGCAAGTTAACTGTGTTCCTGTGTACTCTGAGCTGGTGAATTTGTAAATCACTGTAGCACTACTTTTGCTCTTCAATTTCTTCACCTGGGATAGCCTTTCACAGGGTTTTGTACTGGATATCTGGAATATGGAATGGGGATGAAGCTGGCCAAAGAAAATCTGTCCAGAATTGCTTTTCAGTGCATAATAAGAATATCTGGATCTTGTTTGTAGCCATTTATTGGCTCATTTTGTGTTTGGAATCAGCTCTCTTATTTATATTTGTGGTCTCCAAGACTTGAAAGTGAACACAGAACTTGAATTGTACTCATTGGAAACAGATAAAGTTTAGACTTCTAAAGCTGAGCAAAATCTGTCCCTTCTTGGAAAAGATCACAAATTGCACTTAACAGTGAAAATAATGCTCAGCAATTTAAAGCTGCTGCTCTTAATCATGAAAGTGAGAACCAGCAGGGTAAGAATTTCTAAAACCAAGGGCTGGTATTGGGGAAAAGTGGAAAGAAACTGCTGGTATGGTGCAAAATATTAGTTTTCCTAAGCTTTCTGAACACTCCAGTGCTGTTCTTTATTCCTCTTCTCTCATTTTCTGTCCCCTGCTGGTGACTTCCATACGTACAGCTTAAATATCTTGGGTTTATTTATTCAGGCTGGGGACAAAATGATGCTTCTCTCCACTAAAGGACAGTGCTTAAATTAGAAATGCTATCTCCTTGTAGGTAATGCAAGGGAAGCAATGCTCTCTGCTAAATTTGGATTTTTCACTCTTACCTGTGTAGGACACCCAAATGCTGAGGTTTGGTTTCTGTGCTCCTGCAGCACAGCACAAAAATAACAAGAAGTAACCTGGGTTTGTACTTTGGCATCTCTGATTTTGTTTGAGGAGCTAACAGAGCACGAAGGGAACTTCATCTCCTGTTGTGTTGCTCTCCCAGTGCTGTGGTAGGGAATAAAACATCTCTGACAGGATCTGCACTGGGCCAGCCACGAGTTCAAGAGATTTTTTTTTTCTGATGTTTTCACTAACAAAGCCATTAACTTTTTTTGTTTCTCTGTTTTCTGTTAAGCCTGACAATATTATCTTTCCTGACAGTTTCTCTTGTCTCAGTTAAGGAATGCAGAGCAGAGAGAGCAAAGTCTGGCCAGGCTTGTGCTGCTCAGCAGATCCCTGCATGTGACCTCTCCGAGGAGGGAATTTTGCCTTCATGGAATATGTTGTGTTTTTCTTGCAATTCTGTTGCTGAGATGTTTAATTTATCGCTGCAAGGGTTCCTTCCTTATAGATACATAATTACTTGTTGTTCCCCCCTAGGGTTTTAACGAATTGTACATCCTGAGCAGAAAGGAAATCCACATCCTGAAGTAAATGTAGTTTTCATCTGCAAATCATGCAGAAAATGCAAATAATTAAGCTGTGTGTGAGCCAGTAAGCCAATCTCTATGGGCTGAAATACAAAAGTGCTTCACTCCTCATTAGAACAGTGTGTGATATGTCCTTATCAGTGCAGTGAGATGGTGTAAAAGTGAATTTCAGCAGTTTCCAGAAGAGGAGAGAGAGCAGCTCCCAGCTGCAGAGCTCTGCCTCCTGCTCAGGAGAAGCTGCATTGTTGTGTTATGGTTGGCACGGTGGTTTCCTCTCCCATCTGCACTGAATTACAGCAGATTTTTCTTTGGCACGTCCTTCCCGCTACATAAATTTGTGTGCTTGGAATACACACTCCAGTAAGTGCCTTTAACTTCTTCATGGAGCTGTGCTCCCTGTCCTGGAGAGATGCAGAGGTGGGAGTGACAGAATTCCAGAGAAAGAGCCCTGGTTTTCACCAGGACTGTTCAATCCAGGGGTTCTGCCACTGACCAAAGCCCAGAGCTGTTCTCCAGCTCTGCCTTATGGCAACGTCTAGAGATAAAATCTCACTTAACTCACTCCAGTCTCAGGCCTGGTTTAAATTGTGAGGAACCATCTCCTGTTCAGAGGCAAAACATCCGTGACAACCAGGATTTCAAAGAGTTTGTCTTGGAGATTTTAATGGCAGCAGCAATCTCTGATAAAGGTAAAGAGTGGTTTTATCCTAAGGGGTGAGGATAACTGTGCTGTCAGAGGTGTTTGAGTGCCCAGCTGCTCAGGGCATTTCCTGCATCTCCATTGTCACTGATTACCCTGATCAGAAAGGGATCTGGCTTTGTGGGCGTTTTCTCTGACATCTAAACCAGAAATTTGGGGGTCATTCCATCTTTCTTGTGACCACAACAGCACAGACTTTTTAGTGTCCTCCAAATTTAATATTCCCTTTAGTGAGTGTTTCTTCCAACATGTGGATTCCCAACTGCATCGTTTCTTTCCAGAGGTGCTGCTATCTCATTTTTACAATAAAAACAAAACCCCAAACCCCTTTAACTCTGCAAAAAAATGATAAATAATGCATAAAGAGAGTAATTACCAACCAAAATGGAAACTGAGGTGTGGTTGCAAGCTGCCTTTTGGCAGGCATTGCTGGGCCTGTGTAAGATCCTGCTCTCTGTTGTCCCTCCTGGGTAAACATTTACATCTCACATGGCCCTTCCTTGGCAGGTCCAGCAGAGCTGAAGAATTGTGTAAACCTTTAAAGCTGCCTTCAAAGTTGAGGAAAATCTGAAAGATTGAGGGTCCCTCCATGTGCTGTGGAGTGATTCTAGAAAGGGGCTCAGCTCTGCTTTTGCCAGTGTTCTTAATTTATTTTCTTTTTCTTTTACCATTAAACATCAACAGCCTTATCCTCTGCAACTTGGATGTTTTAAAGTTTACCAAGCCCAAGCACACTTGGTTGCAGGGTGACTTTTACACAAAAAAACCCCATTATTTTTGTGTGCTGGAAGTGACCAAATATAATGGGACTCTTTCCAAAGCAGACAGGAAAGTGGGTGAAAAGAAATGCTTTAATCTCCTATAAAAAAAAAAAATAGGTTACACTTCTGTTCTGAAGCTCTCCCTGTGTGTTTAAAGGGGTTTTCTAAGAGAACTAGATGTGAAACTTGTTTTCTGCTCTCTTTTTGAGAATAATATCCATTCAGTTTGGCTGTAAGAATGTGTTTTGTTGTTTTTTTGTAATAGAACAGCTTGAATACTGCCAACACTGAGCAACAAACTGACACAGGCCTCAGATCCCCCTCTTCAGGAATTCCATTTAAACTTGCAAAATAATTCCCTTAGAAATGGTAAACACCATTTCTTCTCATTTTGACTGAATTCTTGCTTAGACTGGAAATAATTCCAATATCCTGCTTCTGTCTCTGTAATGCCACTGTGAGTGATGTGTTTTACACTTACAAATGGGTCAGAGAAGAAGTTGGAGTCTGAAGCCTCTTTAATTTCTTTGGCTGCAGATGGAGCCATTGTTGTTAGAATTTCTGGACTGATGTTGATCCCTGGCTTTTGGTTCAGAAGGGACCATTTATGTTTTTGGAACTACTTTAAACCAGTTTTTTTATACAGTCTCCTCCTGACAAAACCAGCCCTTAGGTAATGTCAGTTCTCAACCAAAATTCGTGTGTTAGACCTAATCTTGGGCCTGCCACTGCTTGGATAAATTGTGCTGTGTAAATATTGATATTTTCATGTGAATATAATATGAAATACCCTCAAAATATTTGCTTTCCAGTGATATTATTCTTAACATTGCTGGTCTTGGCTGTCTGCTGTCAGGTGTTTATTAGGGGTGAATGCTGTTCCTGCAAAGGTGAAGCAGACACAAATTTAGATGTGTAATATAAAAATTAGACTGAGTCATAAGGAGAAGGAAAGGAGGATTCTGCAGAGACAGCCTTGGTCCTTCTGGCTCTGAATCAGTCACAAAGTGCTGTCACCATCAGGATTAATTGTTTTTAAGGATTCCCAGAAAAGGTGAAGGTTCCTGTCTGTTCCTTCCAACATCAGCAGCACCTAACAAAAAAACCCTGGTTTTTCCTGCAGCCCTTGCTGAGGTTATTCTGTAACATTTTTGCTGTGATAATGTTGTTTTGTTACTTCCGTTCCTGTTCTCCAGGACACAGCCTGCATTTTAATGGTTTGGATAAAAGCAGAAAATGGGAAATCCTCTCCTTGATTTATAAATATTTATAATGGAACCAGGCTCCAATAGCCACACATTGAACTTCTGCCCAGGGTGACTTTCCTTAATGTCCCCATGGGAATGCCAGTGGCCCCTGGCTGAATACAGATGGGAGCTGTTCCTATTTGATTTAAACCATGGAATATCAGAGTGCCACAACGTGTGTGTATGGTAATTCCTGCTCTCAGTGAATCCCTGGATCCCAGGGATGGATTGGGATGGGAATGCAATCCCAAATCCATCCCCTGAGTCACAGGAAATTCGGAGCTGACTCAGCTGCAGTCCCAGGCCGCTGCAGAATATTGCCAAGCTGGGCACGGCTTTGTGTTCTGGTCATCTGCACATGGGAGAGCAGGGAAAATTGTCCTAAACATCCCCTGACTTCCTGCAGCTCCTTCCTTTGGCACAAAGCAGGGAGTGCAGCTCAGAGCCAGGCTTTGGGGGAGCCCCAGGTGCATTTCCTGGCTTTAGGGAATTCTTCTGAGAAGGTTTGGTGTAGCCCCATCTCCATTTCATGGCTTCAGGGAATTTTTCCAAATAGGTTTGTGCCCTTTTTGAATTTTTATTTTGAAATGATTACACAAGACCACTGTCATGACATTGAGGTGATCAGTCTTTATGCTTCAGTAGACAGGATGGTAAAACTCTTCAAGTATACTTCTGTTTTGGAAAAAAAAAAAGAGAACAGAATACTTTTTCTTTTTACCCTTTGGAATGTTTATTCTCAGAAGCAAAGGGCTTTTAAAAATTATCCTCTAGAGAGAAAACAATATGTTGCCAAAACATTTAATTCTAGCATTCTAGCATTAGTGGATGCTAACAACACAAAAAAACCTTATTTTCTTTTTTTTCTTTCCCTTAGCAAGCTCTTCAGCATTTCAAACAATAGTGAATGAGGGCTTTGAGTAGTATAACTTTTTTGTTTGTTTTTCCAGGTCTATAAAGGTGAATTTCAGCTTCCTGACTTCCTCAAAGAAGTGCCACAGGTACAGTATTGAATTAATTTCCTTTGTGTGGGTGTAGCAGCAAATAATATCAAACAGCCATTTCTTCCTGAGCTTGATTTTCTGACTGATGGCAAGATTTGCTGATTATTCATGAGGTGGAATCTTGAACTCAGCATCCCAAAGCTCTCCTGATTCCATGTGTAACTCCAGAGTTAAGAGTGGTGTCTGTCAACCTGAGCTGCCTGAATATCCCTGTGAAATGGAAGGAAAAACTGAGCCTCTTTTCTGGACCAAACTGCCGAGTTTGTTACTTGTAGAGGAGCTTTATCTTTTGTTATCTTGGTTTAAAGCAATTCTAGTCCAGAGGGCAGAGTTATAAGTACTGAGAGATTTTAAAAGTAAATAGATATGTAGTGAAAGTCAACAAACCCAGCCATGGATAGGGGTGGTGTTGATTTCATAGTCAAGTGTGCTATGGAACTTCAGGTTGTACTGAAAATTCAGTTTGGTACCCCCCAAACAAAAATAAAAGCCCTTATTGTGAAGCTCTCAAACTGTAGGATCTTGTGGCTATCACAGAATTGTAAAATCCCAGAATGGTTTGGGTTGAAGGGACTTTAAAAAACATTTTTTTCCACCCCCCTGCCATGGGCAAGGACAATTTCCATTATCCCAGATTGCTCCAAGCCCTTTCCAACCTGGGCTTGGACACTTCCAGGGATGGGACAGGTTAAAAAACACCCAGGAATCTACCTGAGAGAAAGCATTTTGACTTCTCCATTTGTTCAAATAAAAAAAATGACTTGATTAAAAAGGACAACTGATTTCTTTTGTTCCAGCCAAAGAAGACAATAGAAAGGAAGTCTCGTGGCAAGATAAAATGAACGTGGATCAGTGAAGTGGCATAGCTGTAGTGTGTGTCTCATGTCCTCAGAACATAACCCTGCTGTGGCCACCAAACCTTTCTGAGCAGCCTTTGTGTGATCTCTTAACGTGGGCTTGGCTTTTTGCTGCCTGTTTTGCCTGCTTGGATCACTCAGTGCTCCTGCTTTGCTCAGCTCTGGAGAACCATCCCAGCCCTGCTGCTGCCAGCATTGTCCCTGTCCCCGAGTGTCTGCTCCACGTGTGCTGCTGCTGGGGTCACTCCTGGGGCTTCCACATGGCACTGAGCTGGGATTGCAGCATTAGCCACAGGAATAGGCTGTGCCTTAGCACGAGGGGAAATAGTGCTGAGGAGGATTTGTGGAAAGTGCAGGGAGATCCCTCGGAACTGAGCACGTAGATGGTGTGCTAGCAAAAAACATCCCTGATTTTGAATAAATCCTGGGTTAAACCCTTTAAATCCTTGTTTGCTCACAGTATCAGTTAAATTATGCTGTTTGTGGTTTTGAATTATCCCAGGATACCCAAAAGAAGCTGGGCCACTCTGATAAATTCCTTCTTCACTCCATAGGATAGAGGGGTTCCTGCTAGGAGGTGGATTTATACAATTAGCTTAGTTTAAATACAGTATTTACCAAAATCTGAGCAGATTTATCCATAGTAAAGAAAGACCGTCTAAAAGACAAAAACAAGCACTGTGGAAGAGTAAAATAATATTCCTTAAACCATAAAAACTTGATCAAATTGATGCTGATAGCGTTCTCCTTTAGTATTAACACAATGTAACTAAACAGCTCAAAGGTTTGGAGAATAGACATTGGTACTGATATTTTTGTTCTCTCATATAAAATAACTAATTTAATTTTAATTCTGTATTTGACAGACTGAACCTATGGAATAGAAGATAAAATGGACATTTCTTGCACAGAAGGTAATAAAAGAGCATTGCAGTTCTGCTCATTTGTTGCTCTTACATTAAGATGATTTTTGTTTAACTTCTGTAACTCCATGGGTAAGATAAATATGAGGTTATGTTTTTTAAAGGAAACTGCTAAAGATGAGCTGGCTTGGAATATTTGCTTTAACATCTCACAGCCACTATTCAAAAAGCTGCATTTTAGTCACTGAATAAACAGTGACAAAAATTTTCAGGGAGCTGAGTAAATTCCACGTGAGTTAAGAAATGAGTGACGCAAGATTTCCTGTGTTAATCCAGGATTTTTACTTGCCAGCCCTGCTATCAGATGTTCTGGCCTGACAACAAAAGATGGCAAAATTTAAATCCAGTTTATAAATAACCCAAAGCAATGTGCCCTACAAATATCCCCCAAAATAGATCCTTATGTGGCCATAAATATAAACACCCTAAATATAGCCAAAAGCACTGCTCTGTG
This sequence comes from Sinosuthora webbiana, assembly GCA_013397395.1. Lineage (NCBI taxonomy): Eukaryota > Metazoa > Chordata > Aves > Passeriformes > Sylviidae > Sinosuthora > Sinosuthora webbiana. The sequence goes on from VXBN01008928.1 coordinate 62,804, forward strand.
CAGAAATAATGGATCTAAAAGCTTCCCAGAGATGAATTACAGGCCTTCACTGGGAAATCAATAGAGAAACCATCATCTTTTCACACAGTCAATGTTAAAATGACTAAAGCATCAACCTCATTCTGCCACTTAGCTCTGAAAAATGGAGTTAACTTGCAATATTTCTGTCTAAAGCTGCTGCCCAGTTTCTGGGAAGCCAAACTGGGAACTTCCCAGCAGTGACTTCCCACTGGCTCACTAGGGTTTGGGATATAAATGGAAAAATCAATATAATTTTTTTGTTTTTGCACTATGCTCCAAGCAGTCTCTCTAATGATGAAGGATGGACAAAGCAGCCACATTCCTTACAGGAATGGGATTTGTCTTGGCAGTGACTTTCCACCTGCTGAGACAACAGTGGCTACTCTTCACTCTGCATTGTTTGTAATTCCAAAACGGTGTCCAGGATAAAAAAATGCTGTGCCAGGAAAGCTCCAACATAACTTTATTTCTTTTCCCTTAGAAGATCAACTGCTGCCTTTTCCATGGGAATGATCCCCCTGGGATCAGAGGTGTGCTGCTCATGGCCTGCTCTCCTCAGAATGTTCTCTCCTGTTTCTTTCATCCTCTTTTTGTTCCAAGTTTTGCTGTTGTGAGCGCATGTAAACCTGTTTAAAAACAACAACAACAAAAAAAATCACTGATGTTAATGTAGCATTACATTCGCACAAGTATTTTTTATGGTTTTAAAAAATTCAAAAGCAATGCCTGTCTCTGAAATTGCTCTTCTGTTTTAATTACAGGGCTCCATCTTCAAAGATTTTTTTTTGTTTGTTTGTTTCTTGTAGCAGTTTGGTTTTAAATGTACGAAGCTTTCAAGAGTGGTCTGTGCTTGTCCTGAAAGATTTTTGGTGGAACAGTTGTTTGTTTTATTCATATGTGGAAAATGTTAAATATCTTTTATTTAAAGAAAAAAAAAAAGTTGATAAATTACATGTACAATTACAATTCAACGATCTTTTGTATTTTATTTTTCAAAATAAATGCTTTAAATGTGATTTTTGTTTGTTTATTTATTAATTAACGGGTTTGCTTCCAACTTAAGTTTTCAATAATTCAAGATATTGATGTGTTAAGTTATAATTCAGGATACTGATGTGAGGGAAGATATGATCTCATGTCCTGGGTTTGGATCTTATTTTAAGGTTTGCAATTTAATGCTTATTGTTTGCTTTTAATAGCTGGGTGATGAAGAAATAGTAAATTGGAATGAGAGGTATAAGGTGAGATTTGTTTACTGCAGGAAGAAGTAGGTAATTTTTAGACTCCTGAATTTGTTCCTCAAAAGCAATTTCTTTCAGAGATGTTCTGCTGGGGGGAAATTGATGCCGTGAGTTGAATCCTGAATAGGATTTTAGGCTATCCTTTAGGATAGAATGTGGAACGTGCTTATTTCCATTAGGTATTTCTGGGGTGGTTGTTGTGTCTCAATCTCTGCTTCAAGGTGGGGAAGGTGGTTTCCACCTTCCCCGCTGGTTTTGTAAGGAATTCTTGCCAAAATATTTGTATTTCCTCGGATTCCGGATCTGACAAGAGTTTTGCATTTCCTCTCGTTTCTTTGTTGCTGGCTTTGGGATGGCTGTAAAGCCGCAGAGCCCTGAGGAAGGAGGATTTCCCCGCTCCTCCCACCCGCGATGCCGGGGCCTCCCCTGGTGCCGGCTGAGGGCAGCGCGGCCCCGCTGCTCCCGAGGCCGCTAATTAACGCCGGCTCATTAGGGCCGGGCGTTTCCCGAGGGCTGAGCCCCGGTGCCGCCGCCGCCGCCGCTCCCGGTGCGGCCCCGCCCGCCGGGACCCGGATGGGCCCTACGTGACCGGGGCCGCGGCCGCTCCCCCGGGCCGGGGCGGGCACCGGCTGAGGTGAGCTCCCTCCCCTCCATCCCCGGCTCCGCTACCGACCCGCGGCAGGTGAGGGAGCGGCGGGGAGGCCGCGGGGCTGGAGGGGCTCGGGGAGCGGAGGGACCGCGGCCGGGGCCTCCCCAGCGAGCGGTGACCATGGTCAGGCTGGCAAGGCGCCAGGTGAGAGTTAAGAGTTAATTATTAATTAGTTATTAATGAGTTATTGGGTATTCGCCTGACTCTCGGCGTGCCCGCCGCCCGGCTTTGCGCTGCCCCGTGCGCCCGCTGTGGTGATGTCTGTGTGTGATGCCGGCGCTCCGCACAGCTGTCAGAGCCCTCCGGGCTGTAAAAGCTGTGGAACTGTGTGTGAGGAGCAGTGCCGGGCACCGTGAGTGCAGCCCCAGTGTCCTTCACCCACTGGTCACCCCCAGGCAGGTGTCCCTGCTGTCCTGCCCCTGGGATGGAGAGTCCCCTTTTATCCACCCGCACACCCTGTGTTTGCTCTCTCAGCTGCCAAAGTTGGGTTACACGGCCCTTTCATCATACTCTGTGGTGGTGTTCGTGACTAGAGCTGCTGGGATCTTACACTCCAGCGTTCTCCAGGCCAATATATCACACGGTTTATTGCAGCTCAGGGATCCCAGCCCCTCTTCCAGGATGTTTCTTTGCTGTTCTGACACAGATTCATTGGGATTTACAGGATGTTGTCTTTTCCCTCTGTGTTCACACAAACCTTTCAATCACCTGTGTCTCCTGAAGCTGGTGATGCAGACACTGCTAAATCAGGTCTCATTCTACCCCAGTTTCCCTTTAAAAAGGGTGAACTTCCTAACAATCCCGTTAGTGTCTCCTCAAAAAAGCACATGCCAAAGAGTTACCTTTGAACAGGAGTTTGTGTGAGGCTCCTGTGATGGGTTCATACATCAGAACCTTGATGAAAAAGCCTTTGACTGTATAACCATGATGTTGTTTTTGGTTGGTGTGTAACTTTTTTGGGGTTTGTAACTTTGCCAACACTGGTGCGACCTCAGAAGGTGTTTAAGAAAAAGTTGTTTAAACCAATATGGAGAAGATGAGGGAACAGCAGAGCCTTGAAAAGCTCTCATAAATCTTAGCATCAAGCCCAATTCAAGGCTTGCTGTCATTCCCTGAAGAATGAAGCCGAACTGGCAGGACCAGTTCATTTACTGAGTTTTTTTTTGCTGTGTGTGTGACAATATCTGAGCTGTCCCCAACAAAGCTCCAGGAAGCAATCCCTGCTTTCAAATGACAGGTGGAAGGACTGGAAGGAGTCATTTCTGGTAGAGTTGGCTGCTGCTGACATGTGGTTCAATCAAATGTTTGATTTAATGATAATTTTGTTTATTGGTGGTGTTTTCCCATTAACTATCTGTTGATCTGGATGTATTTGAAAATGAAATGGAGTCATTTGCTTAGTTTAAATAAATAAATTCTGTGAATTTAATGAGAGATTTAACAAAGGAGTGTTTCTGCACGTAGTTACAAATAATTATTCCACGTACTTTAAGTGCAAAGGAAATGATCAACCCTGGTCCAAACTATTCTGGGATTCTTAGGGATGTGTTTTCTTCATGAAATGCAGTGATTAACTTCAGGTTTTCTTCTAGGAGGACTCTGCTCCTGTCAGCACAGCTCTGTTTCACTGCTCCCTGGGTGAACAGGTGAACCCAGCCTAGAGAGGGACTTCACTCACCTTTGAATGAACGTCAAAAAACAGGTTCAGCTCGTCACTCATTAATCCTTTTATTGCCACGGAGCTTGTTCTCCAAATCCTGGCCTCATGATGTGCTGCTAAACCTCATAATTGAGGGATTGTTCAGTGTGGATGTTCCAATGGCAGAGGAGGTTGGTACTCCTGTACTCCTGAGCAGAACATAATTAATGCTGGCTCATGGCTTTTTTCCCCTTAAACCTTGGTGTCATATTGAAGGAGATTATGAAAGAGGGAGAAAAATCCCATTTTCTCAGTCCTCTGGCTCTGCTAGGAAAGAGGCCCTTTTTGCCAAATGGATGAACTTAGCCCAAAAACCCATTTTGTGGTCAATAATGCTGATATGTTTAATGGAGTGAATGCTGTTTATTGACACTACACTCCATTTCAGCGAAATCTATGGGACATCCTGGAAAACTGCGGACAAAGAACACAATTTTGGTCAATCTTATGTTCTTTTGAGTGCTCTAAAGGGAACTAGAAATAGCAGCCAAAGCACTGGTGTCATGTGGCAGCTTTATAAATAATACACTCACAATAAATACAGGCACACCCTCAAGTTTTGACTGTGCATCTTATAAATGCTGTTGTGCAAGCTCTTTCTGGCTGATAATTTGTTTACCTCTTTAAAGGAATCCCTAGCAAAATAATCTTTGATTTACATTGTGTCTGTTCTTTATCTGTGAGGCATGGTTGAGTTGTTTGGGTAATTGATGATGTCAGAATAAACCTTGTTTTAGGACAAATATTAGAATTGTTCACAGGGTGTGGCCCTTCAGGAGAGCTTCCATCCTTATTTATCTGCCTGTGCATTGGATTGGGGTGGAAAAATTATTTTGAGGTGCAGAGAAGAGAAATGAAATCCCTGTCTGAGCTGAGCCAACCCTCTTAATGAGCTGCAGCTTAAAGAAAAATGTTTGGAACTTCACAGTAGCTACTTAGCTGTGTTTATTAGGGAGTTAAACAGGATGTAGAATTCATCTCCAAATTTTGAGGAAGGAAGGCTGTGGGCACTCCCACAGAATGTGGATATTTTGGTCTGATCAGGTCTCTGTAAAGCACCTGTTTTGCTCAGGAGCATCCCAGGTCTGTCTGGGTTCACTCTGAACTCAATATTTCCTTTAAGAGCTGAGATCTAACAGAGTGCACAACGACTGTCAGCAGAATTATTAAGGCAGATTCTTAAAATTTTATGTCATTTTTTCTTGCTGATTTTGAGGGGAAGCATCCTTAAGTTAATAAATAAATGTGCCAAATGTGCAAATAATCCTCCTCTTTCTATATTAGCGATTTGAGAGGAGGTTTGGAGGTAGATACAGCCCCTGGTAGTGGAATGTCTTTGTTAGGGAGTTGTGATGCTGCCGGAGACATCCTGGGAGCAGGGATTTTACATAACGCAGTGTAAGGAGAGCAGCGGGCTTTCTCTTTGCTACTCCGCTCGTTCAGTTATTATTTTTATCGTGCAATTCGTCAGTACATCCCATTCTCCTGTTGAGGATGGACTGAGCAGCCTTGCGGGTGTTAAATTCGGCTGACAATTAGCAGCGCGGTGAGGAGAGTTAAATATTTGTGTCTCGTGTGGCGCGATGTGATGCAGCGGGCAGGGAAACGCCTGCTCCCCCCGCCCCCCCCGGCTGCTGAGAAATCCCGGTTTTCCCGTTTCCCAGGGAATTCCGGAGCCCGTCCCCGCTGCCGGGAGCGGCTGAAGGTGACAGACGGAGCCGGGCTGTCACCAATGTGGCACGGACGCGTCCCCGCATCCCGCCCCTGGCAGGGCCGTGTTCCTGCGTCCCGCCCCTGGCGGGGGCCGGGCTGGGCCGGCGGCCACCCAAATTCTCCCGGCAAATGACATTTTCCTGCACAGCCGCTGCGGAGCCAATCGCTCCCTGCACCGTGCAGCCGATGCATGCCGGGCTCTTCCCAGCCCCTGCCAGCGGCTGGAGGGCCTGGGAGCAGCTGTGGCAGAGCCGATCCTGCCCGCAGCCTTTCCCCGGGGCGCTCGGCATCCCTGCGCCTCCTGTTCCCGGGAATAGCGCTGCGGGGAGCGCCCCCGGCCACTGGGGGTCATTCGGGTGGTTAATTTGGGTCTCCCTTCAGCACTGCCACGGCCTCCTACCCGGCAGAGCTGCTCCCCAGAGCCAGAGGGATGGTGGTAGTCACGGGGCAGAGCAAAGCCAGTGCCACCCCGGATGATGCCATGTCGAGCTCGGATGCAGAGGATGATTTCCAAGAGCCGGCCACTCCCACCGCCACCCAGGCAGGACAAGCGCTACCTCTGCTGCCTCAGCAGGTAAGAGCTCACCTGGGATGGGGATGAATCAGGATGGCACACACCGCTCAGGTGCTGAAGGATTGAGGATTTCCTTGTGGATACCCGGCTCGCTTAACGAAGTCTCTCGAATTTATTTGAGTAGCTCAGGAGCTTTACTTACAAGTTCCATCCAGGTTTGGACTTGAGACGTGCACTGAAGTGTTTATTCTGGTGCTTTAGGCATCCTGGGGTGTGGTAGTAAGATTTTAGGCCTGATGTAAAGAAATACAAATTGTTTTTCAGTGTCTAGTGTACTCTGGTTGTAAAGGAACCAGCAGGGTGCAAGTCCCAAGGTTTACCTTGAGCACCTGAGATTTTTCCCTTTGCTTTTTCTCTCTATGTAAGGCTGGGCAAGGGGTTTTGTTTTGTTCTTTCCTCTCCCCAAAAGAGCCAAGAGGAGGCATTAATATCTCAAACATCTGCTATTCCAGCTGAGTGGTCTCTGCTGTTTCACATTCCCAGCTACAATTAAACCTGGTTCCTCCTAACAGCCAAACCATCCAAATTTTTACCCCTCAAAGCTCCCTGCCCTGTGGCAGCGGGGCAGGCGCCGCGCATTCTCCCCGGTGGCAAACTGCCAGTTACCTTTAGGAAGCTGCGCCCTTTGTCACCTGCAGAGGACCCGAGGCTCTTTGCTGATGTCCCGGTTGCTTTTGCAGTTCCCCGAAGTTGTCCCGCTGAACGTGGGGGGGATGTTTTTCACCACCAGACTGTCCACGCTGCGCAGGTACGAGGACACCATGCTGGCAGCCATGTTCAGTGGCAGGCACTACATCCCCACCGACGCCGAGGGCAGGTACTTCATCGACAGGGACGGCACCTACTTTGGGTACGTACACATCCTCGGGGCAAGTTCTTACCAAAAACTCCTTTTTAAACTTATTTTTAACTGTTTTTTTCCCCCTTAAATTACGTTTGTGCAGCGTTTAACGTTACGCGCCTTCAGAGCGTCGCAGGAGTAACCGCAGTTAAAAACTCTTTGCTGGTTGTGCAAAGGGAAAGGAAAAACAAGAAATGCTCTGAAGTTGGGCATTGTCTCCCCTAGAGTATCTCCTTTCAAGGTATCAGGTTGTTTTGGTGGTTTAAAGAAGTGTTTGGTGTTGCTTTACATAGGAAACTCCATTGCACAATGCTGGGTTTCAACTGATATTCAGTTTCTGTAAGGGGGAGGAAATGGAAGGAATTAATCTAGGATTCTTACACAGCTGAAAATGCAATGTTTTCCATCTTTGAACAGGCTATAACTGCTCAAAGAGAAGCACGAGCCTTTAAAGAGTTTATTTGTCTAAATTATTTTTGTTGGTGGTGCCATATTCCTTCACCTCCAGGATTCCTTCCTAAGTGCTCAGTTTTTATTTAATTAAACTAACCATGATTACTAATGCTGTGTTTGAATTGGGGTGAGATTGCTAAAAAAGGGTTCAGGTCTTTGCCCAAAGCACACATTGCAATTTATCCCAAATTTCTTGTTGCTCCTTTATAGACATTTCCTTATTGTCTTCAACAGAAAACATTAAATTGTTTTCAAAGCACTTTTGGGTTGCACCATAATCTGGGACAGAGATGGATTAAGCCACTGTGTTTATTCTAAAATAATTGTGTCTTTACATGAGGTAATTGTTGGAAAATCAATTAATTTGTGATATTATCAACCTCAATTGAAAATAGAGCTGGAACAGAGAGCCAGGTTAGCACCTGCTGTATTTGTTGTCATTCTAAGATTGCAGTAATTCTTCTTTTATTTGATAAGGTTTTCTTGGCTAACACTTATAAAGTGATTATTTTGTTTATTTGATAAGGGTTTTGTAGGTTAATACTTACAAAGTGATTTCTTTCCCTGTCAAAAGATCCTGTTGCTAAACAGTGTTTCAGAACTACAAGGAAATGTTCTCTCTCTTTTTAAAAAAATTCTGATTATTATTCTGAAAGTGGCCCTGATCTAAAAGGGAAACCTCCTTTGCAGATGTCCCATCCATTCAGCTGGATCTGTGTGGAATAAAATGTCCATGAATAGGATTCTCTGGGAAAACGCAAAGGTTTATTTTGTCCCAGACCTAAATTTGAAATGCAGTGACCACAAACTCTTTCCCATGGAACACTCTGCCCTCTTCTGTGTTATAAATGGTTTCCTCCACACTGAATGTTTGGTTTAAAATCCGCTGATATTTTTTTTCAAATGAGTTTTGGCATCAGCTGAGGCAAAACGTGAAATGATGGCCTGGAAACCTGCACGTGGAAAACGGTTTTACAGACAAATGTTGGGAGTATGGCTCATTTATTTCAGTTACTGTCTCAATAGAGCAAACAGTGAACATCCAGCATTTCCTCTCCTCTCCCACCTGCAGCAGTTTTGGCAGAAATGTGTTTGTTAATGATATTTTTGCCCTTTTTCTTTTTTTTTTTTTTTTAGAGACATACTAAACTTCCTACGATCTGGCGACCTGCCCCCCCGAGAGCGAGTGAGGTCAGTGTACAAGGAAGCTCAGTATTATTCCATAGGACCCTTGCTAGACAATCTAGAGGATATCCAGCCTCTTAAAGGAGAAAAAGTTAGACAAGCTTTCCTGGGCCTAATGCCATATTACAAAGGTAAATAATCCAAGTAGCACTGACTGTTTCTTCTAGTGGGATTCCAGGGTTAAACCTCGTGCTTTCAGTCTGCTCTCAGCTCCCAAAATGATCACATTGCTGATGGGAAGTTTATTCTGTATTTTTTGTGCTGTTTGGGTCTTTGAGGTGTCTACATCCATTCAGTCTGCTCTCAGCTCCCAAAATGATCACATTGCTGATGGGAAGTTTATTCTGTTTTTTTCATGCTGTTTGGGTTATCCTGCTGCATCCCAGGGTGTGGATTTCTCTGCTTAAAAGGGAGCAAGATTAGGCTGTGATGTTATTAAATGGGGAGGGTTTGTCTGCGTTTGTTCTGCCAGGACTTACAACTGACAATAGACTTGGCCTTGTGGTGAGGCCAGGTAACGAGGGCACCAAGTCCACCAGATAACCGAGATTGATGCGATTACTCCATATTTTGCTACATGCTGAGAACAGCTGCAGTAAAACATTTCACGTGAAATGACTGCCTTGACCTTTCCCTTGGTGATTCCCTGGTGTCCTCAAGCCCCGTGCCTGTGTTTGCAGACCACCTGGAGCGCATCATCGAGATCGCCAAGCTGCGGGCCACGCAGAGGAAGGCCAGGTTCGCCAAGCTCAAGGTGTGCGTGTTCAAGGAGGAGATGCCCATCACCCCCTACGAGTGCCCCCACTTCAACTCGCTGCGCTTCGAGCGCAGCGAGAGCGAGGCCAAGCTCTTCGAGCACCACTGCGAGGTGGACGTGTCCTTCGGGCCCTGGGAGGCCGTGGCCGACGTCTACGACCTGCTGCACTGCATCGTCACCGACCTGTCGGCGCGCGGCATCGCCGTGGACCACCAGTGCATCGGCGTCTGCGACAAGCACCTCGTCAACCACTACTACTGCAAGCGGCCCATCTACGAGTTCAAGATCACCTGGTGGTGAGGGCAGCGCGCCCGCGGGGGACGCGGGCTCCCGAGGTGAGCTGCTGGCGGGCTGTGGCCCGGCAGAGGGGTGGGAGGACTCCTGCAGGAGAGGCGTTCTTTGGGGGAGAAGGAGCTGGTGGGTTGTTGGCCGGTTGTGGCGGCAGACTGAGGGGTGAGAGGACTCCCAGAGGACACGTGTTCTTTCAAGATCACCTGGTGGAAAGCTATGGCAAAGGATGAAAGGACTCCTAGAGGACAAATATTCTTTCAAGATCACCAGCAGGTGAGTTGTGGTGGCAGACTGAGGGGTGAGAGGACTCCCAGAGGACAAATGTTCTTTCAAAATCACCTGCTGGTGGCTGGGCAAAGAATGAAAAGACTCCTAGAGGACAAATGGTCTCGCAAAATGGCCTGGTGGAAAGCTATGGCAGAGCAAAGGGGTGAAAGGACTCCTAGAGGACAAGTGCTCTCTCAAAATGACCTGGTGGAGAGTTGTGGTGGCAGACTGAGGGGTGAGAGGACTCCTAGAGGACAAATGTTCTTTCTAAATCAATTGGTGGTGAGTTGTGGCTGAGCAAAGGGATGGAAGGACTTCTAGAGGACAAATGTTCTTTCAGGATCATCTGCTGGTGAATTGTGGTGGCTGGGCAAAGGATGGAAGGACTCCTAGAGGACAAATGTTCTCTCAAAATGACCTGGTGGAAAGCTATGGCAGAGCAAAGGGATGAAAGGACTCCTAGAGGACAAATATTCTTTCAAGATGACCTGGTGGGGAGTTATAGCTGAGCAAAGGATGGAAGGACTCCTCGAGGACAAATGCTCCTGGCAGTTGTGTTGCTGCTCACATTCCTTGGGATCAGCCTGCTGGGCAGGGGTTGGGAAAACCTCTGGAAACTTGACAAACCAGCCTGAAATCAGACTGTTGGCTCAGGTACCTTAACGAGGCACAAAACAAAACCACCTCATGGCAACGACGGGGGGGAGTGGCTGAACATCTGCTGGAAGGTGCCACCAACCACGTGGCTTCGGGATGGAATTGCAGATTTTTCCTGCAGTTTTGGGGAATCTGGGGTGCTACTAAAGCTGACCTTACGGTTTTACCCTCTTAGAAATGTTTTTAGTTCCTCCTTCAACTTTATAAAATTTGAGTCACACCCAGCACAAAGATTCTGGAAATGTCATTTTGATGTACTAGATAATTAAAAAAAAAAAAAAAAAAAAAAGAAAAAAAAAGTATTCCCTATATATTATTAATTGTTGTCAGGGTTAAGCTGTATTTCTTTTCTAATTAAGAATCTACGTTGTGAATTATAAATGTTATACTTCAATTATTTCCGTTGTTATCAAAAGGAATAGCAGATCTGGAATATATTCCTTAATGCTTTTAGGAATAATAACTGTTTATGGAAGACTTGTGCCTGTTTTTAGCCTTAGAAATTCTAAATGTTTACAATATCTACAAAAAAAAAAGCTCTTTAGAATCAGGTCATTTACAAAGGCTTTTGGTAAATGAGAAAACCCTGTCTGTATGTTCCTATTAGCAGCAGTAAGAGGAATATTTAATGTATATTATTTTATTACTGACTCTTTTTACATTCTGTGATATTAAACTTTATTTTAGACTTAAAGTCAGATGATATTAGACAAGTGCTTCCTTCACCTCACCTTTTCCAGGCAATTAAATCTTCATTTTATCCTTCTTGGTGTCACAGAAGGAAAAAAACAAAATTCAAACTTCATATTCAGATACTTCTCCACTCTAAAGCAGCAGGAAATTTCTTTCCATGCTGGAAGAGGCCACTGCAGAATCATATTTTCCTCACAAGGTCATTTTTGTACTTCTGACATGAGCAACCACATCCCGAATTTCAACTGCTTAATTCAGCCCAAAACTCAGAGGGACAAAAGTCTGAAAATCTGATTGTTTTGTGAGGTACAGAAAACTCCAACCCGCTTGAAGGGACCTCAAAATCATCTTAAAGAGAGAGAGAAATGAAATATTTGCATCTTGCATTCCATTGGATTAATTAATCCAAGAATATTACTTAATTAAACTTCTGACCAAAATTCTTGAGAACCATTAATGACAGTGATGAAAATTCTCCGTTTTCTGAGGCAATTTTTAGAATAACTCAAAGGACTTCAGGATCAAATTGTCTTGCAAAAAAAGAGACTTTTTTTTTTTGCCTTGTCACCCTTTTAGATATTTAATTTAGGACTGAAATTGTCTCTGAGGTGGGTGTCTCCTTACTGATCTCTGCAATCCTTCCACAGGATCGTTGGCAAGCGCTGAGTTTCAAGGGCAGGGAGGAATTTGAATAGAGGGAGTTCTGCACATTCGGATCTAAATTTAAGTTTGTTTCAATTGTTCCCTGAAATAATGGCCTTGGTGTCACAGGTTCCTGGAGTCGTGTTTGGCAACCCAGAATTAAAAGTTAAACTGAGACTAAAGTTTCCCTGCAAGGAGAGGGAGTTTTGCTTGGTTTCTTTGCTGCCTTCATTTATTTTTTCTTTCTTTCTTTCCAAGGGATCTTAACTGCAAACCACAATTTCTCATAAAATTAAATAACACCTTAAAGCTGAGCCTTACAAAGTTTTGGCTGCTTGTGCACTTCACGTATTTAAGTTCAGGATTTTCAGAATTACAGATATTTACAATTTCACATTTACAATATTCAGATTGCAATGAGAATTGAACTTTTACTGGAATTTACAGTGGGTTTTTTAATCACTTCCCATAAATGTATTTACAGAACTCTGGTTGGAATTCCAGCACTCCCTGCAGAAATGGATCACAATTTGATTTTCACAGTGTGTGTTTTCTGGTTTGGCTTTAGGAATTTCCCTGCTGTTGTTCAGGAGAAGCTGTGATGACAAAATTCCTGTCTCAGTCGTTTTTGTTACTCCTGTGCTGGCATTTTGTAACTTTTTCCTGTTCATTGCTTAAATAATTAAGGGAGGCAACCCAACCAAAAAGAGAGAATTAAAACCTTGTGTCTGAAAGTTCTCATCCTCCTGAAGACATTAAGTGCAACACTGGAAAGGAAAAAACATGAATTGAAGCCCACAAACTTTTGGGCTTTGCCCACTGTTTGCCCACAAACAGTGCTGGGATTTGTGATTTGTTCAGGTTAACAATATTTTAATTGTTCCAAGCAGTCTTTGTTTACAAGGATGTAGCTGCTCTTGCCCAACCTGTGCTCATTTTTTGGCAGAAGCAGAACTGTGCAGGTGGATGGCAGGGGAGTGTAATCATCTAAAAACTGGGTTGTGTGACGTGATTGAATCTCTTATCTGGGCCTGTAGCTTTGAAATTCTACATTTGCAACAAAAAATGGGAGCGGCTGATCTACTAAATCCATGTTTGACAGGCCTGAGGAGTTTTGTATAGAATTGTGTCATTAAACTATGGAATACTGATTTTTTTTTTTCCTTTATATCTGGGCAGGCCAGAATTTTGCTAATACATATTTTACGTATTTTACAATTTAAAGACCCCACTGGTTTAAAGTTGTGGTTGGCATTACTGAGCCCTGAGGATGTTTTTTCTGTTTTTCACACACAGCACAGAGGACCCAGGATAGCTCTAAGTTTTGGGCTATGACGAAAAACACAAAAACCCCCAAAACCTCCAGTCTTTCATTTTCTTTCTGCAAATAAGCTGATTTCAGAGGATAATTCTGCTCTTATCTCCTGTATATAATTCTCTAACTGGAAATCACTTTCCAGAACAGCAGTTCGTAGTCATTTTACTTACACAAGCTTAGTATAAGTTTACCTCCACTTTCACTGTGACTTTTATAAATGGGTTTTGTTTTGCTGAAGTATCAGTTGTATGTGTCTATGCATTGTAACCCGTAATGCCTTTGAAAATCCAGCCTGGATGCTCATGATCAGGGTTTGGAATTCTCTCCAAATGTGTTTTGTTAATGATTATGTTGACGTGTGATGTTCAATACTGTGAGTACTGCAGCGTATTATTTCTTAATACTTTTGACTTTTCAGTTCGGGTAATATATAGTCTGTATGTTTTTTATTTAAAACACATAGAAGAAAATGTGGATATGAAGGCTGTGTCGTGCAATAAAAGATGATGATACTGAAAACTCTTGGAATTCTGGCTCAACTGGTCTGCAGCCACTGCAGTGCTTTTCCTCACCTTCCCTGCGATCTGAGGGTGCTTTGCCTGACTGCAAATGAAAATTAAGACAGGAATCTCTGTCCTGGGCTGTTCTAATGGCATTTAGTCGTTTTATTATCACTTCCTGAGCAGATGGCACTTGTGCAGCGTGTGCTGTCTGCAACCGGGATCGGATCACTCCAGTGACTGCGATTCCATCCTTCCCATTGCTGTGACAGAGCACAGGGACGGCCCCAGCACTGCCCCTGCTTCTGCAAAGCTCCAAAAGACCCTTCTCGCCTGTGTTCTGAAGAATTTCCCCCTTGTTCTGAAGGAATTTCCTTGCTGTCCACCTGTCCTGCTGAAGCGCTCCTGTCTCACAGGGGGATGTCCCTCTGAGAAAAAAGAAAAAAAAAGGGGCGGGGGGGAAGATGGAACCCAGACACGACACTGTGTAACTGAGCACGGAAAGAGGCGTTTGAAACAGCAGCGGGTATGTTTATATTCCCCAAAGGCAAATTTGGGAAATACAATATAATCCGGGGTGCTGGCGCGGGGCCAGGGCCGGGCCCTGGAGCCCTGAGGAGCCGGGGCGGGGCAGGGAGCAGGGAGGGAAGGAGGCTGCCGTGAGGGAACGCGGTAGAGAACAAAAAGCCGAGGCCAGGGCTGTGGACGCGTTCACCCCACAGCACACCCTGTGACGGCCCCGCCGCCCCTCACAGCCCGGCTCCCCCTCAGCCCCGCTNGCCGGAGGGGCCGGAGGGGCCGTCAGGGCCGTCAGGGGCGGCGGCAGCAGCGCAGCGGAGCGGCCGGGTGGGCCCCGCCGCCCGGGGCAGCCGGTGAGAGCCGCGGGCTGAGGGGGGCCCGGGGACAGCGGGGACGGCCGTGTCCCCACGGTGAGAGCCCGTGCGGAGGGTCGGGGCTCGGTGTCCGCCCGCCGAGGGGCTGCACGCCGGGCCCGCCGCGCCTTGGGCCCGGGCGGGGGGGTCCCTGGGCAGGGCGGCTGCGGTCGGGTGACACCCGGGTAAAACACGGGATATACACCGGGTTAAACACCGGGATACGCGGAATACTTGGCGAGCCGCCGTCCTCCTCCGTGTGCACCTCCTAAATCTAATTTCTGTTAGATGTACGTGTAGGTTTCCATCCCACGGTCTGTGCCGGTGGTTACCGGGCCGCGGGGGGCACTGACGGCTTTGGCGCTGTGTCCCCCCGGCCTGTTTTCCTCACGAGTTCCTTGTGGGGCAAGGAGGTTTTGGCTTTTTTTTGTAAGCATTGCCCGGCTGAGGATTAAAGTCCTTTAAGCTCAAGCCGGGGGAAGTTTGGAGAGTTTTTAAGGCGCCGAGCGGTGCGTTTTGAATCCTTTTTGTGGGGTGTTTGCCCTCCTCCATGTGCGGCTCCCAAAGCTGATTTTTATAATCGGTATATTTTGGTTAATTCCGTGGCTCTGTGCTGTAGTTAACAGGGTGCAGGTGTCACTGGTGGCTCCACCACTAGTCCCCCAGCCCCGTTCTCCTGATGAGCTCCTTGCGGGTCAGTGAGTTTTTGGCTTTTTTCCTGTAAGTATTGTCCCCGCCTGGCACAGCTGAGGGTCACAGTCCTTTAAAGCCACCCCAGGTGGAGTTTGGGGAACACTTGAGATGCTGAGCGGCGCCTTTCGGAGGCTTTTTGTGGCTTTTTGTCGCTGNCCCCCGCCGCCCCCCACAGCCCGGCTCCCCCTCAGCCCCGCTCCGCCCAGCCCGGCCCGGCCCCGCTTCCTTCCGGGCCCGGGCCCGCCCCGGAGGTGCCGCCCGCCCTTCCGCCGGAGCCCGGGGAGGGACCGAGGGCGGCCCGAGCAGCGCCGGGGCCAGAGGGGCCGGAGGGGCCGGAGGGGCCGTCAGGGGCGGCGGCAGCAGCGCAGCGGAGCGGCCGGGTGGGCCCCGCCGCCCGGGGCAGCCGGTGAGAGCCGCGGGCTGAGGGGGGCCCGGGGACAGCGGGGACGGCCGTGTCCCCCCGGTGAGAGCCCGTGCGGAGGGTCGGGGCTCGGTGTCCGCCCGCCGAGGGGCTGCACGCCGGGCCCGCCGCGCCTTGGGCCCGGGCGGGGGGGTCCCTGGGCAGGGCGGCTGCGGTCGGGTGACACCCGGGTAAAACACGGGATATACACCGGGTTAAACACCGGGATACGCGGAATACTTGGCGAGCCGCCGTCCTCCTCCGTGTGCACCTCCTAAATCTAATTTCTGTTAGATGTACGTGTAGGTTTCCATCCCACGGTCTGTGCCGGTGGTTACCGGGCCGCGGGGGGCACTGACGGCTTTGGCGCTGTGTCCCCCCGGCCTGTTTTCCTCACGAGTTCCTTGTGGGGCAAGGAGGTTTTGGCTTTTTTTTTGTAAGCATTGCCCGGCTGAGGATTAAAGTCCTTTAAGCTCAAGCCGGGGGAAGTTTGGAGAGTTTTTAAGGCGCCGAGCGGTGCGTTTTGAATCCTTTTTGTGGGGTGTTTGCCCTCCTCCATGTGCGGCTCCCAAAGCTGATTTTTATAATCGGTATATTTTGGTTAATTCCGTGGCTCTGTGCTGTAGTTAACAGGGTGCAGGTGTCACTGGTGGCTCCACCACTAGTCCCCCAGCCCCGTTCTCCTGATGAGCTCCTTGCGGGTCAGTGAGTTTTTGGCTTTTTTCCTGTAAGTATTGTCCCCGCCTGGCGCAGCTGAGGGTCACAGTCCTTTAAAGCCACCCCAGGTGGAGTTTGGGGAACACTTGAGATGCTGAGCGGCGCCTTTCGGAGGCTTTTTGTGGCTTTTTGTCGCTGCGGAGTTCAGGTTGTTCCCTTGGAGCAGGGAGTGGCCCAGGGAGGGTGTGGGATGCTGAGAGGCGAACGATGCGCTCGAATTACCAAAGAAATTCTCCCAAGGGGTGGCTCGGTGCTGTCTGCAATCCTGCTGCCCTGTGCCAGGGGCTGGGCCGCCTGAGAAGGTTTTACAGGCGAAATGAAATTGGTTTTTGCTTGGCTGAGTGCTGGGAATTAGCAGCGCTGTGTGAGGGAAAAGGGTGGCACTGTGGAGGTTGTGATTTAAACCCACGATTGACTTGCCATACTTTTGTCGTTTGGGGTCATTTGAAGCTACTTTTAGAGCATGAAACTCCTCCCACCAGGACTTCGGGAAGTGCCCTGAGCTGCTTTTGGTTTTCCAGTTACCCGGCGCTTTTCTGAGACCAGTGACCGAAGCAGGCCGGCGTGGAAGGACGAGGTGTTTTCCAGGAACAGGGCTTTACTCAGGAATGATGTGCTGGCTTTCTGGACACGGTTACACAAGTGGTTTGTGCAGCAGGGAGGATTAGGAAGAGAATTGTAGCTCGGTGGAATGTTCTGCTGACCAAGAAAAAGCCCAAAACAACACACAGTAGAAAGGGAGAATAGGGTATAAAGCCATTTATCCCAACTCCTAAGACTGCTTTACTCAACAAACTGGTTATAACCTTGAAGATTGTCCATGATTCTGGTATTTAGTTTTGTTCTGTGGCGTTATTTAAGCTAGAACAGCCTTTCTCAGCTCCTTCTTTCCTTGCTGTGTAATCCCCAATTATGCTTGGGGCTTTTTTTTTCTGTTGAATAACTACTTGTGATCTAAAACTAGATCTGGAAGTCCTGCTTGTGAAGTCGTGTTAAAATGCCACTTGTAACAAGCCGGGTACAAAGTGTATAAAACATTTCGAAGCTTTTCTCTGAGGTTTCGGGCAACTTAATTTCCATTTGTGTCCAGGTGAGCGCGGCTGGCAGGAAATACCGCGTAGGAACCTTTTGGCTGCTGTTTCTCAGGAGATTTCAGCAGTTCAGGCTAATCTTCTCTTTTATTCCGACCTGAATTCCCGAGCAAGCGGCACAAAGAGAGTTTTTAGACGTTTCCTGTGATTTCGCTGTGGGTCACATGGGGATGGTGAGACAGACCAAACCCGCAGCCCCGGGGCTGCGCTGGCATTTGGAGGGAAAACACAACTCCGGGCTGAGGGAGCCGGGAGCTGCAGCCTCGTGGCCCTCGGGATTTTGGAGGTTTGAAGCAGTGGCTGCGATTTCCCCTCCAGAACGCAGCTCTGTGGTTTGTTTGAGGCGGCTGTTTCTTGTCTTGGGACTGTTTATCCTACGGCTGCTGCAGCTGAAATCCTGTCGTGGTGAGAAAGATGCGCATTAAAAGCGTGAACCCGGGGTTCTTACCTAATTCCCCACTTGTCTAATGGCTTTTGTGGCTTCTTTTTTAGTCTGAGATCATCTCTCCCCACCCTTTCCTCGGGAGGAAATTAGCTCACGGTTAATTACCCTGCTGCTAATGACACGCCTGAGTGTTTGGGCTTACACCTGAGTCACGGCTCTTTCGACACGGGGGGTTGCTGCTCTGCAGAATTTTGGAATTTTGGGGCGTTTGCGTCAGTGGTTCTTCGGAATAAATACATTTTTAGGGCACTTTTCTATTGGCAAAACACACCTTGACTCCATCCTTTCACCCGTCAGTTTTGATGCACTTTCTAACCTACCTTACAAATCTGTTTTTAGTAATTAAAGTTGCTGGCTTTAATTCTTTTAATTCTTGTTCTGAGTTCTGGAGTATCCAGGCATCAGTAAAATGTTAACCAGCAGCAGTTCGTGTAAGAATTGTGTGTTTGGAAGGTTCTCTGGTTTTTCTTCTTGTTTTTTTCTGCTTTAAAATTCCATTTCTGTGGAGGCGACCAGAGAGTCGCAGTGAGTTCATTGCGAACACTCTTCGGGGCACTTTGATGCTTTTGAGTTAGAAGAATTCAAGTTGTTCATTAAGTGCTGGAGTGACTCTTGAAGAGCTGAATCACATTTGCCTCAGCCCAGCGAAAAGACTGCTGTAGGTTGTTGCTGATTCTTGTGCCAAGAATATTTTTTTTTTTGGAGAAAACTTAATTTTAGGGAGGGAAGGAAAAAAACCCAAACCAAAACATCCCCACAACCCAAACCTGCCTGTTCCTGGTCTGTCTTTTCCTGGTTTTAGACACATTTAATTAAGTTGTTCACCAATACTGAAACTCATTTATAGAACTTCAATTATAGAATTAAAGCTACTCATTTTGTCTGTGGAGTTACTTAAAAACTGTTCTTCACCCCTTGTAACAATTATAAATTGATTGCAATCAGCTCTCACTGAAGGTGTTTATTGATTGATTAAGCTTTGAAAACGAGTTTTTTTTCCCAGCCAGCTCTCTCAGAGGTGACCTCAGCAGTGCAGGACTAATAAACAGTTTCTGAGGCAGCTGATACCTGCTCACAACCCGCACTGATAACAAAGGTACAGCTGATTTTGTCTGCTCCATCCCCGGCCGGGCAGGGAGGTGGAAAAGAACCAGAAAAACGAGCTGGGGGGTGTTGGAGCCCGAGGTAAATCCCTGCTGCTCCTAAAGCACCTTTCCCCAAGGCCGAGGTGTGTCTGCAGCCTTTGTGCTGGGAGCATTCCTTGTGCTTCTCGCTGACAAGAAGCTGTTACATAAGTTTAGTTTCTCATGTGTGCGTTAAATCAGCCCCGGGTGGTGGATACAATTTGGGCTGGAGGAGCCTTTTTATTCCTA
This sequence comes from Sinosuthora webbiana, assembly GCA_013397395.1. Lineage (NCBI taxonomy): Eukaryota > Metazoa > Chordata > Aves > Passeriformes > Sylviidae > Sinosuthora > Sinosuthora webbiana. The sequence continues at coordinate 81,896 of VXBN01008928.1, forward strand.
CCTAAAAGCTGAGGGTGCATCTGCTCTTTGCTGTGGCTGATAACCTGATTTAATACGTTTAATGTGAATTTTTCTGGTTGTTTTGTAACTTGATCCGGGTGAAAATTGGAATTTAGTGTTTTGCTGCTGCTGAGCCACAAAAGATCCAGGAGGAGTGATTGCTGCTCCTTCAGTCCCCTCTATGGAATACTGGCAAAAATGGCCTTGGGATTTATGGGCTCGGGACAAAATTGGTGTTTCCTGCGTCTTAACTCTCTCTGTGTGTTGTCTCGGAGGTTCAAAGTGTGTGACAGGGAAAGTGAAGTGGCTCTGAGCCGGAATACTTTGCAGGAAAGTTGGTTTTACTGGTTTGGGCTCCTGGCGGTGGTGACCGAAACCCTGCGGTCGTTGGGGCTTTTTTGGTTTGGTTTTTTTGGGGGTTTCTTTTTGTTTTGTTTGTTTGTTGTTTGTTTTGTTGGGGTTTTTTGTGGGTTTTTTGTTTGCTTGCTTTGTTTTTTGTTGTTGCTGTTTTTGGGGGGGGGTTGTTGCTTTTTTTGTTGTTTTTTTTTTTTTTCTGTTTTGATTTGGGGTTTTTTTGTTTGTTTGTTTTTTGTTTGGTTTGGGGTGATTTTTTGGGGTTTTATTTTTGGCTTTTTCTGTGTGAAGGGAGGTAAAGATCAGAGCTGTGTGTGCAGCCTGTGACTCCTGCCTGGGGATCAGGGTGACTCCCTTGTCCCCAGCCCTGAGCTGGTGGCACTGAAGGGAGGGGACAGCCCCTGCCTTTGCAGCTCACCCCGGGCAGAGCTGCTGAGCTGGGACACCAAACAAACCTTTATTTTTAGTTCAATTTACACACAGGACACCTGGAGGGCACAGAGGTGATTTGTGTGCCTCTCTGCAGGGCTGGAAGTGCCCGAGGGGCAGAGGAGCCCTGCTGTGGTCTCAGGGGTGAAGCTGGCTCAGGTATTTCACCCCCCTCCTTTTAATTTCCAAATCAGAGCTGGAACACCGTGCTTTGGAACAAGGACAGACCCCCGAGTCCTTGGAATTATTGCAGTCCCAGAGTGAATTATTGTCACTCTGTTCTGGTGGGTGACAGGGTTTTGTGGGGTTTTATTTCCTCAGAGATCCCTGTAAAGTTTCTGGGAAGTTTGTGACATGAGAATGTTTTGAAAACATTGGCTGATCAGTTTTTAAACATTGTGTGCATATTTATAGCATTTTTTTTTCTAGGACAGGCACCTGCACAGAGGGCTCTGACCAAAATGCTGCTGCAGCTTCTGCTTTCAGGAAGTCATCCTGAAACTGAACCAGCGATGAGCTTCAGGCTTTTGCTTCCCCTTTCTTCTCAGAGTTGTTGCTCAAGGACACGGGTGATGCTCTGGCAGTGGCCTGATTGTGTAAATCCTGCCCAAAAAAATGCAATTCCTGCCCAGGCTGTGCAGCTGACACACACTGGAAGTTGAATTTCTCAGCTCTGAGGTGGAGCTCCCACACAGACCTGCCTGGAGAAGTCAGGAAATGAAACCAAAATTCTTTTGTGAAACCAGCATATTTATGTTTCTTAGTTATTCTCTCCTATGGGAATACAATAAAGCTCTCAAATATTTAAAATATTGGGTTTTTTTTCCCCCCATTTTGCTCTGCAGCAGCACAATATTGTCTGCCAGGCTTTTCAGTGGGAAAGAAAATATTCAGCTGCTTTCCCGTCTCTAAAAATGAGAACATTTTTAGCTATAAATTATGTCATTAAGAAATTGATTCCCTCAATATGCACGTCTCTACAATGAAACTATTTTTAGGTTATTTTTAGAAACTCATTATTCCTTTCAAAAATAGAAAAGTGGAAGAAATCTGAATACTTACGTAGAAATAAGATGGAATATTTCATCTGCTTCCCCCCCCTCAGAGAAAATTGTGTGTTTCCTGTAACTTGGCTTAAAATAACTTGATTAGATTAATGGGAAACATTCAACATTATCAGTCTTTTAAAATGGATAATTGAGCCTGGAATAAAAGAGCTGGAATTTCCTGTGGTAGGAGACTCTCTGTGATGTTTGTGCATGTTCCATCTTTTGCTGGATGATCCAGAGAAGAGTTCGGGGTGGAGTTTCAGGGGGAAAGAAGATGACTCTGACTCAGTTACTGATGTTCTTCAGTTTGAGGAAATCCCTTTTTCCTCTTGCTCTGCATAAAGTGGCACCTCTGGAATGGCAGATTGGATTTATTGGGCAGAGCCTTGCTGTGCTATTTCTGCTGCCCCTGTTAATATTGCAATTCAAACATCAGTCTTTTACCATGCACACCTGAACCTTGCTGATGGTGCTGTGCTGCTTTTCTCCTAAAATCACTCCAGCAGCAGAGAGCTGGGGTGCCTTTGGGAGGGAGCTGGGATGCCTTTGGGAAGGAGCTGGGATGCCTTTGGGAAGGAGCTGGGGTGCCTTTGGGAGGGAGCTGGGGTGTGGGCTGGTTTCTGGCAGGGAAGGAAAGGGAAGGCTGGATGCTCACTGGATGCTCCAAGGCTTGGCACGGCGCTGCTGTGGGCAGGAGAATCTTTGTGTTCAGTCACTAAATATAAACCCCAGAGCTGTGGGCAGACAGGCTGTTCAGCTCTGGCAGGACCTGGGGAAATGGGGATGTGCCTTGTCCATGTGTGCCCACCTGGGCCCTGGAGACACTTTTGGAGGCCAAAGATGATCCCTCAAGCCTCCCCAGTGTGGGGAATGTATACACAATATATTCTGTGTGTCCCCTTTGTTGGCTTTTATTTTATTTCTTTTTTTTTTTCCCCATTGCTTTGTGCCTCTGGCTGTCAGAGCAAGGTGCTGGTGAGAGCAGAGCCTTGGGCTTTTGTCCCCTGGCTGTGGGACTGTCACTGCAAAGATGTCTTGGGCCCTTGTCCCCAGGCTGTGGGACTGTCACTGGGGCACTTTCTGGAGCTGTGTGAGGGTGACAGCCCTAAAGAGATGTGTCTTGGCCATTTGTCCCCAGGCTGTGGGACTGTCCCTAGTGCCCTGGGGCATTTTCTGGAGCTGTGTGAGTGTCACAGCCCTACAGAGATGTGCTTTGTGTCCTTGTCCCCAGGGTGTGGGACTGTTACTGCAAAGATGTGCCTTGGGCCCTTGTCCCCAGGCTGTGGGGCTGTCCCTGGTGCCCTGGGCCATTTCTGGAGCAGTGTGAGGGTCCCAGCCCACCAGAGATGTGCCCCTGGTGCTGCCCCTGGCTTTGGGGCTCCTGCTTACGTAACTGTGCCCTCCCTCCCCTGGCATTCATTTGGTTGCCATGGAGCTGTTAAATAATTCAAGCAGGTGACTCCTTTGCAAAGGCAAACCCCGAGCAGAAATGGTTCCCAGCCTGCTGCCACCACGTCCCTGCTGCCCTTAACCCCTCTCCTGTCGTGGCAGGAGGAAGATGAACCTGAAGTCGGAGCGCCGGGGGATCCACGTGGACCAGTCGGAGCTGCTGTGCAAGAAGGGCTGTGGTTACTATGGCAATCCTGCCTGGCAGGGCTTCTGCTCCAAGTGCTGGAGGGAGGAGTACCACAAGGCCAGGCAGAAGCAGATCCAGGAGGATTGGGAGCTGGCAGAGCGGTAAAGAACCTTCTCTCTTCCTCCAGGGTGACCCCTCCAGATCCTGTTCCTGTTTCCTCTTTGCTCAGGTTCATCACAAATTCCCCAGTTTGGCCTTCCCAGCAGGGATCTGAACCTGCCTTTTGGTGCAAAGATGGATGTTTATGATGTTCTAGTTATGAGATGGATGTTTATGGCATTCTAGTATAAGAGGTTTGAAAAGAAAATCTGGGAAGGAGCAAATGTAAAGAGAGCCCAACCTCACAATGAGTGATTTGGCCTAATTTGCATATGCAAATCTGTGTTTCTATCTAGAAGGGTTAAAGGGACGATTTTGGTTAAAATACCCTCTGGAGATGGTAATTATTTCCTTGGGTATGGGCAGCACCATGGTTTTACATTCCAGCTGCTGATTAAAACCTGGGTTTAGTCTTGTCTGTGGTCATTCTTCTAAACTGCAGGCTTAAGCCCAAGAACATCAAAAAGCTTTAGCTTTGCTAATTTAGGTAATTGTCTAATCACTCATTTTCTGCAAACCAATCTAGTTTCCTTCGTGTGATCAATGCTTGACCCTGAAAATGGAAGATTTCAGAGGTTATGTCATTGTTTCCCTCTGCCATAAACGCCTTAACCAGTTAATAAAAACTTGATTATTAGGGCAGATAGTTGTGCTGTCCCTAGGACAAAGTGGGGTATTTAAGGAATTCTTCAGTGAATAGCTGGGGGATGCCCAAGGCACAGAGAGGCTGTGCTTGTTCCTTGCAGTGAGCAGACAGGCTTGTCAGCACTGCTGAGGTACAATTCCTGCCTCAGGAGGTTGCAGAACCCAGGAGGTTGTTTATGGTCCATCCCGAGCTGGAGGGATGTTTAAAGACAATTGCTCGGCCTCCCAGCATGGGAAGGGTGATAAAATGTCACCTGTTGGAATCCTCCTGCAAAGGAGGAGAAAAGAGTTGGAGGATTGGTGAGTTTGCTCTACTTTAGATGAACAGCTTGGTCTTTCAAACTCTGCCTCATCCATTCAAGCAGATATTTATTACCAAAGCAGATGATGACAACAATGATCTGTTTCCCAAACCATTCCTGAGATTGGGATGGGGTATTTTGCTTTTGTAAGGTGGGGAAGGAACTGCCTGAGGTGACAGGTTGGGGAGCTCAGTGTGAGGCAGGGGAGGAAGGCAGTGAATGTGCTGCTGGAAATCCTCCCCTGTGCCTTTAAATAATTCAGAGTGTCTGAATTCTGAGGTCTGAACCTCAGTCTTCTCCCTTTTTGACCTCACTGTTTAACCCTGAGCCTTCCCTCACTTTTGCCACTGCAGCATGGAAAGGGTGGGTGTCCTGTAGTGAAGGGAGGTGGGCAGAGGGAAGAATCAACATGTCCAATGAGTAATTAATGATTGCACAGGAGATCAGCTCTGTTTCTAGGCCCTTAAATCACACCTGCATTTTTCTAACCCCAGGCTCCAGCGTGAGGAGGAAGAGGCCTATGCCAGCAGCCAGAGCACCCAAGGGGCACAGTCCCTGACCTTTTCCAAGTTTGAGGAGAAGAAAACCAATGAGAAAACCAGGAAGGTCACGACTGTGAAGAAGTTCTTCACTGCTTCCTCCAGAGCAGGAGCTAAGAAGGGTAACTCTCCTTTGCTCCTCGTGCTTCTGTGCATTTTGAAATGGAAAGTTTTTGGCAGATGAGTTGCTCTAAAAGGCAGATTAATGCTCTGTGCTTTGACTTTCAAAAGCTGGAATAGTGATGCTTCTGGAGAGTGACTGTTACTGAAAACACAGAAAATTGTGTGGAGTGGAGCAGTGCAGTGCTAGAGCTGTGTTTGTATGTGATTATCCAGGAGCCCTGCCACTAAACAGCATAAATGTGCTCCTGGTGGTGGCACTGCACTGCTGAGGGGCAGCTCCTCCTTCCCCTGGCCCATCCCAGTGAAATCCCTGAGTCAGCCACGGTGTCACAGCAGGATTTAGGGCTGGAAGGGGAATCCCTCCTGGAGGGAGCAGCAGAGAAGGTGCTGCTGGCTGCCAGTCACCTCAACAAGCTGCTGTGTGCGAGTGTGATGGGAGCCCTGAGATAAAATACCAGCTGATGCTGCCAGAGTGGCTCACTTTGACAGGAAAAAAATGAGATGTGTGAGCAGGGTGCCTTGAGCTGCTCGGAAATGTGAGGCTGGCAGTGTTTGTGTGGGCTGGGAATATCAGCTCTGTGGCTGGGTGTTTGTTCTACAGAACGTGTTACAAGCAGGGATGATGAATGGCACTGCTGGCTTTGCATAGCAATAGCTCTCACAGGCTATTGGGAAACGCTGGGCTGTGGAGGAGGAATTCCAGGAGGAAAAGCAACATTAATCTGCCTTAAACCTTAGGGACAATGCATTTCCTTCATTTGAAATTCAGCATTTTTTTCTGATTGGAGCTGTCCTGGTGCATGGCAGCAGCTGGCTACACGAGGCACTCATTCACCTGTGTTAAACCTTATTTTTTTTTTTTAATGTTCATTCTTCTCACTTCCCATCTTCTCTTTTGTTTTTTATCCCTTCACCACCTGTCCTGCCATGCTCCTGCTCTCGGTGCCCCGCTTGCTTTGGCCTTTTTATTTCAGCAGCTCAAGAGAAAACCCCCAAGCAAGGACAGCTTGGGAGGGAGAGAAATGCTGATAACATTCTCAGGGATTTGAAGGAGATTTTTACTCCCTCCTGGGAACTGGCTTCCCCTTCTGAAGGTAATGCAGCACAGCCTGGGCGAGCTGTCTGCCTGGTTTTAGTAAGCTTGGCTCTTAGTTGGGCTTTGCTAGACACCAACTAGGGTTGTGCCAGTTGTAACTCGTGCTCTTCAACGTGAGGATGGCAAAAAAAGCAAGTCCAGCATCCTGAGGTGGTGCTGAATGTCTAAATCAATCCTTTGCTTTTTAGTAGGGAGGCATAGGAGTAAAGCTGAAGCTTCTTTGAGCTCCACCTTAGGATTAGGTTCAAAACAAAAATATTTTGTATGAATTAGCTGGATCTTATGCTGCTTTGTGTCTTTATTAAAAACAAAACAAAAAAGAATTCCAGGTTGCTCTTACACATTTGATTCTTATGAGTTGAAACTACTGAAGTTGGCACTTCAAGAACTCTGGCATTCTCCAAATGTTTGTTACATGAACCAAGAGGAGAATTTCCCATCAAGAGGAGACAGACACTGGTTTCATTCAAGCCAAAAGGACACCAAACCCCTTGATGCAAAAACAGCTTTAAGAGCTCGTCCTCCATTATTTGTTTGCACTCCTGGCTTCTTGTGCTGGCCAAAGAAATGCTTAAAGAGATGTTCACTAAATGCCAGGGAGGTGATGAAGGGCTGTGTGTGACAGAGCTGGTGACAAAGCCTTTGTCACCTCCCATGCTTGGGCTGGGCTCCATGGCACAACCATAGTGACCCCCTGGAGTGCTCCTGTTCTGCTGTGACCAGTGGCTTTCCTGTAGAAAGACTGAAATATGAATTATGTTTATTCTTTGTGAAGCTGATCCTTCCTTAACTCTTCCCATGCTCGCTCCTGGAGTTTTGGCTTTTTCCTCTGCTTGGGCTCTCTGTGGCTTGTTGGAATTTCTTGGCTGTAATCAGCTTCTTTTTAGTCAGACTGAATTCTCTGAGAGCACAGGACAAACCTCTGAGGGTGTTTTGTTGCTGGAAGTTGATTTTTTCCCTGCAGCCCTTGGTAATCAGTGCAGATTAATTTTCCTTAAATCAGGATTTCAGATCAGAGATTGGTGAAGCTGCAACTGCAAGTAATTCTTGGTGTAACTCATTAAAAGACAGTTCATTCTAATTAACATTCACTTTTTAATGCTTCATATTAATCTGCCTCAGTTGACTACATCTCTCTAGTAACTAAACAACAATCTAGTTTGAATTGTGACTGGAAAAATAATATTCACATTCCTTAAGGTCAAATAGTAAAATGAGGCTCATTATTTTGATAAAAGAGTGAACTCGTTGTTGAAGTAAGGAAATAAACCTTCAGCTGAAATGAGATCAGTGATGAATCATTAAAGAAATATCTGAGAATTCTGCCCTTTTCTTTGTTTAATATTTCCAAATAAGCTTTCTGCTTCTCTAATGTTAAATGTGACAGATTTAATTAATTTAATTTAATAATTAATAGCCACCCTTCAGCTGGAATCCTGTGTGGAATTTGGGATTCATGCAGTGAATTTTAGGTGTAAAGGCAATGGAAGAAAATCCCCTCTGGAAAAATGTCCCTGAGTAACCAGAAAGGAGTTGGATTTGCACTCTCTTATCTCAATTGCTGCAGTTGGAATTTAAATATTTGCAAACCCTTCTCTGTTCTGGGCACTGAAGTACCCAGAGGTGCTCTGATGGTGCCTGGCCAGGTTATTCCTAACGACCAAAAAAAAACCCCACTGAGCTCCCTCAAATCCAAATTAAACCAACTTAAACTTATTAATCCCGTTTCTTCCTCTTCCCTTTGGAGTTCTGCATGCTCGTTGACAGCAGGATTTCTGTGCATGTGAAGTGTTTGCAGGTTGAAGGTTGTTTGCAAGGTGTTTGTCTGGTGCTGACCACGAATATTTTCATGTTTTCTGTCTCTCTTGCTGCTTGCCTCTCACCACGTTCATTCCCACCACCTCTGTTCAATCCCTCCATTCCCAACAGCGCTGGCTGGCAAGCTGAAAGGTGGGTGAAGGAGTTGGAGCAGCACAGTTCACTTGGAAACTTGGAAAAATCAGGTGTTTTTTGTGGGAAGGACCCCCATGGATTGCAGCTCTGTCAGCTTGCAGTGCCTGTTCCTTGGGCAGAACTGCCCTGAGCTGCCTGGGAGCCAGGGAGAGTGGGGAAACCACCCCATTGTCCTTAGGGATCTGCAGAATCCCAGCTGGAAACCTTAACTGGAGATGTGTGACCTGGGAGTGGCTGTAAAACCCAAAAGCAGCCCTGTGTTGCAGTCATTTCTCATATGAAAAGGCCATTAGTGTGAGTGGGGGTAAATGTTCCACCTCACTGGGATACTCACTTTTCCTGGAGTTGTGTTTAATAATTATTGCTGTGTTTAATGATGTCCAGCATTCCCCTGGGCAAAGCTGGAGAAATAAATGACCAATTGTCTGCACAGCTGAAAAAAAAAAAAAAACCCACCCCAAAAAACCTACTCAAAGTGACAAAACCTTTGTGAAATGATCCACGAGTGTGAAAAACCTGATCTGCTGTGCCCTGAATTTTGGCAGCAGAGATCCAGGAGGCCAAGGCTCCCAGCCCTGCCATCCACAGGCAGGCCAGCATCGAGACAGACCGAGTGTCCAAGGAGTTCATAGAATTCATCAGGACCTACCAGAAGCCTGGCCAGGACATCTACAAGCAATGCAAGCTCTTCTTGGACACCATGAGTCATAAAAGGGTGAGCTCTGAGTGCCTCTTGTCTCAGTAAAAATGGGGAATTGGGGACAGAGGGAGGAAATGCTGCACTTTTCCCAGCAGTCTGGATTTTCTGGAGTGTGGCTGGAGCCTTCAGATGATTGGATTAATTAAATTAAGGTCTGGAGGCCTTTTTTATGGTAGTGTGGGACCTTCTAACCCCAGAGCATCCCACATAAATTAGTCCTGACTAAATAAATCCCACATGGATGAGTCTGTTCAGCAATATTCTACATTAATGTGACTTGTGGGAATTCTAGAAGGTGAGTTTTTAGATATCACAGAGTGGTTTGGGTTGGAAGGGAATTAAAGATCATCAGTTTCCATGGGCAGGGACACCTTCCACAGCCCCAGGTTACTCCAAACCCCATCCAGCCTGGCCTTGGGCACTTCCAGGGATGGGACAACTTAGGCCTAAAAACTTCTAGCCTAAAACTATCTTCTATCTAAAGGTAATTCAGCATCAACCCATCCCTCTCCTTTTACTGGGGAAGGGGAATTTGATTGTGCTGCTTTTTTAAAATATGAACTAAGTGTTACATCTTCATTTTCCATTAAAAATAAATCGATGTTCTTGAAATATTAATCAGTCTGTGGTGCCACCTATGGTTGGAATGAGTCAGAATTCAGCACAACTTCTTTTTTTCCACCACTTCTCCCTTTCCTGTTTAGTTCCTCAAGTTATCTCCTCATGGAATCTTACATTCCCTCTGCTTTGAGATCTTCTTGAACTTTTATTCCTTTTCTTTTAGATCTGTTCATTCTGAGCGCGGAGTTTGTGAGAACAGCCTGGGTTTGTTTTTGGCGTCAAGCACTGGAGGTGTTCTCATTTCAGCCTTCTCAAAACATTTACTGCACATAAACCTGGCCTAAAATCCAGTCTCAGTTTTTGAAAATGTTCAGTTTTTGGCCTTATAGAATTCAGAAATCGAATTCTCCCCCCACTTTTTTTAATGTGTGGTTTCATTTAATGATGAAAATCGCCTTAATTAAGTTAATTTTAAACCTTCAAACCTCTGTTTTGCTCTTCAGGAGCTCAAGTAGCAAAAGCCAGTGTTGTTTTACTGTGAATATATCTCACAGTAACTTTATAATCAGAAATGTAGAGATACTCCTCCAAATAATTGATGTTCTTGGGGGTTTTATAGACTATTAATTGTCATTTAAAAAATCAGAGGTTAAACAGGGACAAACATTTTGCTTAGTCTGTGTTATTTTTTCAGTGCTCCTCAGAAAAAGCCATTGCACCTGTGCTAACACCCATTTATCCAGCAAATAAATACAAATCTTTCACACATGAAAGAGCCAGTGTTGGCTTCTCCTGTTTTTCAATAAAATTGAGCCACTATAAACACCTCTGATGACACCTCTGCATTCTCAGACTGTTACTGCAGCTGGACACAGAACAGAACACGAGGTGTTGCTGCCAGCTCTTCACACTTCATCCTTGTTCTCCTGCAGGATTTGAGCATTGAGGAACAATCTGAGTGCGCCCAGGACTTCTACCAAAATGTAGCAGACAGGCTGCAGACACGCTGGAAAGGTACCAAGTTCTTCTTTCTCACCTTCCTGTTCCAAAGGCAGCGATGGAAAACTAAAACCTCCTGGATTTCCAGTTAAAGCAGAGCATTCCCAGCTCTCAGCAATGCTGGGAACAGGTTCTGGTACCAGAGTTAGAATTGTGAAGTTTTGCTGTCTGAATCTTTGTTTTTACAGCTTTCTTTTAAACTCTCAGTTCTACCCATTTTATTTTTACTTCCCATTATATCCATTTATGAACTCAGGTGGGCTTGAATGAGTAATATTAATTTAATGATATTGGGATTAAATATTCCAAAGAGCCCTGGAATATTTCATTTGGGGGATTTGTCCCTTTCAGTGCCCCCTGAAAAAGTGGAGAAGGCAATGGATGAGGTGGAGAAATACATCATGACTCGACAGTATAAATACGTTTTTTGCCCTGAGACAACTGATGATGAGAAGAAAGACCTTGCTGTCCAAAAAAGGATCAGGTAAGGCTTGAAAGGACAAATAATTGAGTAATCCCTAATTCTCTAAATGAGCTCCGAATCAATCATGCTTAAAACCCTTGTGCTGTGCACAGAAAAAATGGCTTGTTAAGGGTTCAAACCATTTTATTTAAAATGCAGGAAGAATTAATAGGTGGGATAATGACAACCACTACCCTGGGAAAATTTTGCTTTTGTTAAATTACGGCCAAAAAAACTCATTTAAAAAGGAAGTGCTTTTTCTGAAAATAAATTACATCAGTGGAATAAGCTGTTTTCTGGCTGGAGTAATGTCTCACTGACACAAAGCATTCCTTGTGGCCTGGCTTCAGGAAGCAGCTGGTTTCTAACACCTGGATGTCACTGAGCAGTTTAACCCTTTTTGTTTTCTCCTGCCCCAGGGCTCTGCACTGGGTGACCCCCCAGATGCTCTGTGTTCCTGTCAGTGAGGAGATCCCAGAAGTCTCTGACATGGTTGTGAAGGCAATTACAGGTTTGTGAGCGATGAATTCTATATTTACAGCTTTAAATTTCGTCTCTCTTGCTTACTGAGATTATTTTTGCTGTCATCACAAGGGGTGGGGAGGGTCCAGGCTGTTCAATGTGCAGGAATCTTTGTGGGTTTGGAATTCCATCTGTGGAGCAGGGATGATTTTCCACACTCTGAAGAGTTTAGGCTTAGCTAAAGTGAAGTGAAAACTAAGTGAAACCCTTCCCCAAAGACAGAAACAACGCAATATCAACATCACCCAGCGAATCCTGCTTTACCCAGTGCCTGATCAGTACAACTGGGATGATTTTTTCCCATTTTCCCCCTCACAGACATCATCGAGATGGATTCCAAGCGTGTCCCTCGGGATAAGCTGGCCTGCATCACCAAGTGCAGCAAGCACATCTTCAATGCCATCAAAATCACCAAGAATGAGCCAGCCTCTGCTGATGATTTCCTGCCCACCCTGATCTACATCGTGCTGAAGGGGAACCCCCCACGCCTGCAGTCCAACATCCAGTACATCACTCGCTTCTGCAACCCCAGCAGGCTGATGACTGGGGAGGATGGATATTATTTCACCAACCTGGTGAGTGCAGCAGGAGAGGTGGGCTTGGACAGAGAGGTTTGGCTTTTATCTGGAGGTAGGAGCTGCCAGCAGAGGGAAATAGGAATTGGAGTTAATCTGCACACAGTGGTTGAGGTTACTCGGGGCACAGCTGGTTCTATCCCCTCTCTCTTCCATCTCTGCTGTGCAAACCAGAGCTTTGTTTCCTTATTTTATAACTTTAAACCCTTGCTTTGCAAAGTCTGATGCTAAGACTTGGGTGTATTTTTATTTGCATTGGGTGTATTTTTATCCTGTTCCCCAAGCCCTGAGTTTGGGCTGTGCAGATGATCCAGATGCAGAGTCCCCTCTTTGAGCCCAGGGGAGTTTCTGGAAGGCTCTGCAGAATTAAGTCATGCACGTGTGGAGATAAACAGGTGTTTTTACAGCTTCTCCAGGAGGCATTTTGTGGTGTGCTCTGCATTTTATCATAAAGAATCCTGGAGGGAAATTACAGATTTGAATGAAACACTTGGAATGGTAAAAGTTCATTTTTCCAAAAGTGGAGCAGAGTATCCACCAAGTGAGCTGGGCTTTGACATTCCTTCCTTCAGGAAATTCATTAATTAATAAATTAATCTGCATAGCAGATCTCTGCTGATCAGATAATTAAATATTATAAAATTCAATAAATATAATGCAATAAATATCATATTATATCAATGTAAAAGACTGCTCCTGCCTCCTTGGCTTGTTCCTGCTGTTCCCTCACCTCCCAAACACAGACACCCTGAGGTTTGGGATGTACCTTGGCAGCTCAGTTTTTGATTTCTTCAAACTTTTGGGGAGAGGGAAGAGTTGTATGAAGTGTCTGATAAAATTCACTTCTGGGAAAGCTCATTTAGGGCATTAAAAAATTATAAAAAAATATTAAAAAATCAGTTGCTTATAAAAAAATATTAAAAAATCAGAAGAGGCTAAGGAATAGAAAATGGGTACATTCCAGTCTGTGGTGATTCCAGCCTTGCAGTGATGCTCTCTCTGGTTTTATTTTTGCAGTGCTGTGCAGTGGCCTTCATTGAAAAACTGGATGCTCAGTCTTTAAATCTGAGCCAGGAAGATTTCGATCGTTTCATGACGGGCCAGACCTCCCCAAAGAAGCAGGAATCTGACACTTTCTCCCCTGACGTGTGCCTGGGGGTGAAGCAGATGTGCAAAAGCTTAGACCTCCTCTCTCAGTTGAATGAGAGACAGGAAAGAATTGTCAGTGAGGCCAAGAAGCTGGAGAAAGACCTCATTGACTGGACTGAGGGCATCACCAAGGAGGTGGAGGATATCGTGGAGAAATACCCCTTGGAAATAAAGCCAAAAAGCCAAGCCTTAGCAGCCATTGACTCTGAGAACGTGGAGAATGACAAGCTGCCCCCACCACTGCAGCCTCAGGTTTATGCAGGATAATTATCCTCAGCTCATTGAGAAAGAAAGGAAATTTAAGGCTTAAAAAAAAAAAAAAAGAAATGAGCTTAAATCAGTACGTTTTTAAAGGTACTTTTGGGTTTTTTTTTTGGTTTGGGTATTTTGGTTTTTTTTTTTTGGTTGAGTGTAATGAATTGTATTTATTTTAGTCCAGTAGGTTCCTCTTAGGCTTTGGTGGGTTTTTTGAACTGAATTTCGATTTTCTACACAAACTGGTGTAATTTTTAAGCAACACTAGTCCGTTGACATCTCTCCTGAAAGCTTCCTTCTAAGCATGCACTTAATTGTTTTTAATAATTAGTTTAACTTGAAGCCAAGTTCCAGCAGGAAAAAAAAAAGGTACCAATGTTAGTCTGAACTTATTCTGTAGCTGTAAAGACGAACTATATATTGTAAAATATGTAAAATTGTAAATAGATTTCAAATTCAATGTCCCCAACTGTGCATGAGCCCGTGTGTGAGTGAAAATGGATCTCAAAATATTCATTTTAGCACCTTTCAGTTCCATCACGTTGCAGTAAAGAGGCAAAAAACGCTGTTGGAGTTTGGATAAACCCGGAGGGGGACAAGTGAGGAATGACAGGGGATGGTGTTGGAGTCATTTGCAAACTTGAAAACTCAATCTGCTTTGTTAAAAAGAAAAAAATTATTTAAAAGATGCAATTTCTTCATTTAAATGCTTTGTCAGAATAGCTGGTAGCCTTGAGTGGTGCACAGAAATGTTGATTTTACTGCTTTGGGAAGGGAATGTGGGGTCAGAAATCGAAAATATTTCAGGAATGGGAAGAAATACTTGTGTTAAAAACTGCACGACGTGGAACACAAAATGTAGAGGGCAAAGAGCCCATGGAAGAGTTGCTCCAAAAGTGTCTCTGTCTCCTGGTCACTTCCATCAGTGGCACATAAATTTTTGGTTGCTTTTTTGACAATCCTGGGAACTCAATAAATGAAATCCATACAACTGGAGGTCGCTTTTTTTTAGAAGGAGCAGGAAAACGCACTTTATTTCCATGAAACACCAACGTTCTGCTCTTCAGTGACCCCTTCAGCACCTTGAACAGCGAGCTAAAAACGCCTTCGTGTCCCTTAAAAGCCACTAAAATTCAGATTGGGGTGGGAGGAGGGCTCCACCCCACGGGAAGCAACCTCTTACAGCAGAACTTTGAAACTTTTTCTGTGTCCTTTGAAATCTCTTCCAGCTCCATCCAGCCCTGGCTCCTCCGTGCACCTCAGATCTCAGCTGGAAATTGCTTTTTTAACCGATGTTTAATTGTTGCCATCGAGGAGGAAACCTCTCCATTCATTCCCACTCCGTTAAAGCACTGCTCCTATTAAATTTGCACTGCAATAACTTCAGACCACGACTGTGATTTGTCCCTGTTTTCTGGCAGTTTTTAGCCTTTTTTTTTATGAACTGTGCACCAACCCCTGGTGTTCCAGACAAGCGGCTGCAGCGCTGGGATGCTCAAAACAACATTAACAACAAAAAAAAATCAAATTATTCCGTGTGTCACCAGTCCCAAATCGCTTCGGTAAATAACCCTGGGATTTGCTGAGTTTATTTTAGGTGCTAATTCTGATCTCAAGGTCCCCGAGGACGGGGTGGGGGGAAGCAAACTTTGCAGCTTATTGTGTAAATATTGAAATAAAAACGTGGCCGTTCTGCCCTCGTTAATGAGTCCCCAAACCCCTCCTCAGCTTTTGTCATTATAATATTCATTATTAATGATTCCTGGCCCGATAATCGCGGCCCGTTCTGCCTTCTCGGACCCGGCAGACAGCAATTCTCGAGTGCTCGCCCGGGTAACAATGTTTATTTTTATTTTCTTCGCGGAAAAGTCATTGCGGGTGATTTGAGCGCTTTCAGGACGGTTTTTGTAACTCAAGTGTCTGCGATCGAGACACTCGAGTGGGGATGTTTTGAATAAATTATCCAGGAAAGGTGGATTTCCACAGCCCTCCCCGGAGTCATCCCTGAGGCAGGGCTGGAGCGCAGAGAGGCGCTCACACAGTTCGGGTGTGACCCCAGAGCTGCACAAAACAGCGACTTTAATCGAAATATCACCCCTTAAAGCGATTTAAAATAGCGAACCAGAGACTTTAATCGAAATATCGGCCCTTAAAGCGATTTAAAATGCAGGTGTTGTGCCCTGCCGACAGTCGCTGGAGCAGAAATTGGCTTTATTTTTCCCGCCCGTAGCTCAGTGTCACCGAAAAGCTCCTCGGGTCGGATCTTTTATCGTAAAACACTTCTTTGCATGTGAACTCCCGCGTTTATTTCCTTTGGTGAGGAAGATGTTTTACAGGAAATGCCGGAGTCATTAATCGTGACTTTCACTCATTAATTTGGTGTTTTGGAAGCCGCGGGGGTTTCTGACCATTTCTGGTCCTCATGGCACTGCTGGAGTTTAACTTCCCAAGGCATCTTTAGGGAATATTTTTCACCCAATATTTAGGAGAGGTTTTCTCCCAGCTTGTCCAGCTGCCGGGGACAGTAAACATTATCCTCGTGGGAAACATCATCATCATCATCGTGTTACCATTAATAATACTAATTATTAAATAATAGTAATATAGAACAATGATATTGTAATTGTATATCAATATAAATGTAAGTGAAGGTTTGTTTGCTTCAAGGATTTAACCCTGAACACTTTAGGAACTGAGCACCTTTAGGGAACACAACAAAAAAAGATGTTTTGGGGCAGTTTTTAGAGGAAAAGTGGCGGGGGAGGGCGGGGAGCGCGGGGCTGCAGCGCTCGGGCCGGGGAGAGAACGCGGTGAGCGCCCGGGCCCGGTCCCGTTCCTGGTGGTGTCCCGGGCCCATTCCCGGGTCCGTTCCCGGTTCCGTTCCCGGGCCCAATCCCGGTGCTGTTCCCGGTGCTATTCCCGGGCCCATTCCCGGTTCCGTTCCCGGGTCCAATCCCGGTGCTGTTCCCGGTGCTATTCCCGGGCCCATTCCCGGTTCCGTTCCCGGGTCCATTCCCAGTGCTGTTCCCTGGCCCAATCCTGTTGCTGTCCTGTGTCCGTTCCCGGTGCCGTTCCCATTCCCGTTGCTGTCCCGCTGCCATTCCCGCTGCCTCTCCCGGCCCCTCCCGCGCTGCCGGCGCCGCCTCAATCTTGTCCCCCCCGCGCCACCGTCGGCGGGTGAGGGGTCAGGGCTGCGGCCCGGAAGCGGCGGCGGAGGCGGGGCCGGTGCCGGGGCCTGTCCGTGTGTCCGGCCCGGGGCTGCCCGGGGAGCGGCCTCTCCCCA
>VXBN01008928.1:98634-120402 GCA_013397395.1 Sinosuthora webbiana
ACGCCGGTAAGGAGGGGACGGGGGTGGGGGGGGATGCGGCCGCCGTGAGGCCGCCCCGGGGCCGGGGGGAGCTCCGGGAGGGTCCCCGGGGAGCCTCGGGCTGCGCTGCCCCCGAGCCCCGCGTCCCGCTTGGGTCCGGGCTGGTTCGGCTCCGCTGTAGCCTTGGTTTGTTTTTATTGTTTGCATAACAGAATTGTTTTGGGGAAAGGTCGTCGGCTTGGAGTTTGTGTGCGTGGCGTCGTAGCAGGGAAAAAGAAAAGAAAAAACCAGTGAGAAATAAGAATTTCTGTAGCACTAAAAATAGTTGTGTTTCCAGAGAGCCTCCGAACAGCGATTCCTGCCTTGGGCTTTCCTGGTGTGGTTGTCTTGGGATTTTTTTTTTCCCTCTAATTTTCTGTACACCCATATTTCATCCTATTTCACTTCTTTTTTGCGGGGGAGGGTATAACTTGATTAATGATCTGCTGATGGTTTTAATAATAATAAAATCCCGGGTGCATCATGCCTAGAACATGGCTGCTCCATCCCCGCCGTCACATCCGAACCATCGGAATCACCCTGGGGAAAAAAATATATATATTACAGCACAGCTGGGTTTGTTTTTTCCCCTTTTCCCTTTGTTTGCTCTTTAAGGGTTTCTCTTTGGGGAAATGCGTTGCCGGGATTAGCTGTGGAGGCGGAATTATCGGGGTGAATTTGCACCAGATGAGGATTCATTGAGGTTTGCTGAACTTCCCCCGAGTTTGGCCGCGGGAAGAAACGCCCTGGGGAGGATAAACCGGGGCCTGGCTGTGGTGGTAAAGGATCACTGCGGCTTTTATCTGAGGGCTGGGTTACAGGCAGCACTCCCCGGTCGGGTTTTGTGCCTTGGGCAGGACACAGGGGTTGGGGTTTGTGTCGCTGCCCTGCCCTTGGCTTTTCCCGGCTCTCCGGGACAGACCCGCTGTGCTCCGGCCGCTGCCCGCAGGTGTGCGCGGCACACGGGCCGCTCCTGGGGCAGCCCCGGCACGGGGAACGTGCCGCTGTGGCTGGAAAACCCTCCCCGAGCCCGGGACTGAGCTTCCTTACCTGCCGTGGCTTGAGGAGTGGCTCCGCTGGAATGTGATTCCTTCTTTTTCCACTTGACAGACAAGGGCTTGAAAGGCCACCTGGTAACAACGAAACAGTCCCTAAGGCCACCTGGTGACAACGAAACAGTCCCTGTGCTCTGAGAGTGCCCAGGACGGAGCTGGGTGTCCTTTGTGAGCCTTGGGGACAGCAGGGACAGAGCCTGACACTCCTCCTGGAGCACCCCCCTGAGCTGATCCTGGCAGCTGGGATAATCTGGTTTTTTTAATTAAATAACGCCACGTTTTTTGGCGTTTTGAAGCTGTT
This sequence comes from Sinosuthora webbiana, assembly GCA_013397395.1. Classification (NCBI taxonomy): domain Eukaryota; kingdom Metazoa; phylum Chordata; class Aves; order Passeriformes; family Sylviidae; genus Sinosuthora; species Sinosuthora webbiana. The sequence continues at coordinate 100,009 of VXBN01008928.1, forward strand.
TTATCAGTCGAGCCCTAAATTGTTAATGAAGCCCGCTGGTGTCAGAGTTGTGTTGCTTTTCCCAAAGCGTGGCTGGGTGGGAATTCATTTTCTTTCCGAGTCTGCCCTGACCTGTGGATGAAGCTGCCTGCCAGGGCTCAGAACTGCCAGGTTTTGCTCTGGATGAGAACCGTGTGTGTGTCCCGGCATTTGGGGGTTGTTGGTGTGTGAGATGCAGAGTGAACTCCCACAGCTGGGGCTGGGCAAGGTGAGGGCCTGTTCCCTCTGAGCAGCGGGGGTGCAGCACACAGACACGGTGACATTCCAGCCAGAACTTGGATGTCTCAGCTGCTCCCTCATTTCTGCTGGTTTTTGCTGCTGTTTCTATTTCCATCAGTGGCTGTTCCGCTGCTTCCCTCCCTCCTTTCCCCACCCAAACTCTGAATTTGCCGTTCCCCAGAGCTTGTCAGTCATTCCTCTGCTTGTGATTCAAGCTGTGTGTGTGTCTGCATCCCTGTCTCCTCACAGTCCTCACGAAGAGCCTTTTCCTGGCGTTCCTCTGCACTTTCACTGCTGAATTGGCCCCCACATTCATTAATGAGTGGCTTTAATGAAGTCAGCAATTAACCTTGAACTGGTCACTCAAGCAGTTTCTGATTGCTGGGCAGTTACTGATGAGGATTTTCACACTCCTTGGTTGAAGCCATCCTGTGTTTTTGGCTGCTGTCACTTCAGTGTACACAGAATTTGATTCCTCGTGGATCTTTAAAGAGGATGGAATAATTTTACTTTTAATTTGACTTTTTAAAAGTGGATCATTTTACTTCTCCTTTCCTCTCCCAGCTTCTCATGCTGAGCAGCAGTCACCAGAACAGCATTTTTTTAATCCAAATTCAAAGCCCTTCATCAGTTATTGTGTGTTTTATTGCAGTCTGGGTGATTTGGGTTATGGTAACTCACGTTGGAAGCCATGGCTTGGAAAAGCTGGAAGGTTTAAAAATGCCCATGAGCTCTTTTGGATGGGAGTGGATCCATTCCCGTGGCACAGGCTCTTGGCAGACAGAGGTGCCTGCTTCAGCTTTGGCACCAAAATGTCTGATTTTCAACCAGGGCTTGAGTTCATTTTAATTTTACAGCTGAGTATGTTTTAAATTACATTTTTTCACTTGTAACAAAAGTCAGAATTCAGGGTTCATTGAACCAGAGGAAAAAAAAGCTTCCTCACTCTATTTCTCTTCCCTGGCTTTTCACTTTCCTTCCCTTTCCTCATTCATCATTTTTTTAACAACTCAGAGCATATAAAAAAAACCGCTTGAAGCTTGTTTGGATTTGTCTGTTTCTGCACGGATTTTTCCTCCAGTGGGAAATGGAAATCAACTTTGCTGTCCCCAGAGTATCAGCTGGCACAGAGTTCAGGTGCTCGTGGCAAATCCAGCACTCTTTGAACAGCACAGGTCTGTTGGGAAGGGCTGTCACACACAGATTGAGTAATGTTTGTTTTCCTTTCTATTTTTTTTTTACATCATCGACCTTTTATTTAAAGTTTTCTGTCTTTATTGAGAGTTGAAGTCAGGAATTTAGGTGTTTGAAATTCTGTCTCAATTCGATCTTTAAATTTTTCTGTCACTCACCAAATTACTTCCCTTCCTTGGCTTTGTTTCGTGGGCAGACCTGAAATGTTAGCTGTTGATGCCCCTCTTGGGGATGTGGAAATGATTAATTAAGCTTTGAAAAGTGTTTCCAGAGGTGCAAAGAAACATTTCATGCAAATATGAACCATTTGCCTCTTTCTATTCGTGCAAGTCCCTGTTTTTTTGTTCATATTCTGCATCCTGATCCTCTGTCAGGAGACCAGGGGGAAGGAAAGTCCTTTTCCACATTTCCAGGTGCTGTTCTCCTCCTGCCCTGTGCAGTGTCCTCCCTGCACATGCAAAGCCACTTTCCTGCCGTTTCCAGCTTCCAGGCTCCAGGAAAACGTGGAGTTTTTTATCAGTAAACTTATTTGTGAATAAAACAGCTCATCAGACCGATAAGGCTGGAGCCAGTTCCTGTTTTCTGCAGCAGATGTGGTTGTGCACATCTGGGGTTGTGTTTGGTTGGATTCAAGGACCCAAGGTGATGTTTTTGTGAAGTTTCCTCCTCCACACGCCCTGATTCCCTCCCTCCCTCTGTGCTGGGGAGAAATCTGCTGGCATTTCCTAGGAGGTTGTTGATTTGGGTTTATTTTTGGTTTATTTTGTCCTGGCTGGAGGCCTGCAGGAGGGGAAGAGGCTCAGCTGGACCTGGAGGATCCCTCCAGGATGGATTCCTCCTCCCTGCCTGCCCTGCTGCTGCTGGGGAAGGTTTTAGGCTGTGCAGTTTCATCCCACACTTCCTAAAAAGGTGCTCTGAAGCTGCTGCAGATCCCAACACCTCTATTTTCCCCAGGTGTCAGGTTGGTAAAGTTACTCTCCCTTACCCTTGGGGTTGAAGCTCATCAGGTTGTCCCAGAGCCACCTCTGCAGCCCGGGCAGCACCAGCCCCAGCTCACACAACTCTCGTTTTTATCTTGCTTTATTCTCACTCTTAGACATCAGATCTGAAGAGAAAAAAAGCCAAATGAAAGATGGTTTTGGTGTACCTGGTGCTGTTTATCGTTGTTAAAGGAGAGGCACTTCCAGATGAACACCACCTGCTTGTTTGCATTTATTTATGGGCTGCTTTCCCCCGGTTTGCTTGATCAGTGTTTGTAAATATTCCTCTGGCACACAACATCATTTTCATTCGAGGTGGTTAACCCTGAGGTGACCCATTTCCTATCCCCTGTGCACTCCTGGCAGTGGGGCACCTCTGAAAATAGAATTGATTTTTTTTTTAAACAGTGTTCTATGCAATGAGGTATTGAGAATTGGAAAATTTGTGAGGTCCTAAAGGAGAAGTGCTGCCTCCTGCCCTTCTCCTCCACCCAGTTTTCCTCCTCAGGATGTTTCAGTGGTGGTTTTACATTTAAACCCCTCCTCTAGAGGGATTACCTTACCTGCACAACAAGGAGGGGAAATGCCTGTGAGGAAACTCCATCATTTTAAGCTTTCTCGTGGCAGGGTGGTAGTTGATATTATTGACAAAAATGTCAAACTACTTTGATCTCTTTGAAATTCACGTTTGGTTTGGGTTTTTTTTTTTTTTTTTCACTTGGGTGACTGCAATTTTGCTTTCAATACCTGCTTTAGTACAGCACATGGGGGTTTTTTATTGTTCTTAGGAATCCAGCTCCTTTTGATATTAAACTTCAGAATGGGAATTTAATACTTCAGCTGTGAGTCATTGCATTGACTTTTTGGTCTTTGCAAGAGGCTTCAAGATTTTCCTTGTTTGTAATTTAGCCTTGAAAAAACTCATCAGTCTCATTTCAGCAGCTTCCTTTTCCACACTCTTTCATACACAAATAAAGAAGGAATTCACAATGTTTATTCCTTTGAGGTTGCTGTCAGGAGCTGCTTTGGAGGAAAACTCCCCCAAACTGTAGAATATTTCCTTGCCTTTTAGTCAGCTGCTCAACTCTGTGTTGCCCTGGCACCCTGACAGATTAAACTGTTGTATTTCCACCCTTTACCTTTTTAATCTTTTTTTTTTTCTTCCCCCTGCCTGGGTTTGTAGATGCTGATTTAAGAGCTCCACATCTCCAGGGTTTCCCGGCGAGTTCCAGCAGCTGCAGCTCCTGCTGAACATCCCTCACTGCCCAGCAATTACCTTGGAGCTGCTGGCCAATGTTCCAGCCTGGCAGTTTTCATTCTTGAGCTCCTTGTTTAGTCTGACTGGGGAGGTTTTTATTGCACCGAGGATTAAAAGGCTTTGCTGGAGCGGAGAGAGGCAGCGGCAGTCATTAGAGCCACTCGCTAAATTATTTATTTGGCTTAAAAGTGAAATCTGATCTTGCCTGCCTGACCTGCCAGGAGGTAAAAGCATTGTTTTGTTTGTTGTTTTGGTTTGGTTTTTTTGTTGTTTTTTTTTTTTAAGCTCTGTGAACGAGAAATTAAAGTTTAAATGATATTTTTGAGGTTATTCATTTACGCAGAGGAGGAAGTTATTTACCAGAGCTGGCAGAATTATTGGGATGCACTGTGATCCTAACAGAGAGCAGTTTAAGGAACCCTGAAAATCCACAGACATTTTGATGTAATGCACTCGTCTGGATCACAAATTCCGTGATAATTAAAGTTGCTTAAGCACTCTGATTAAAAAAATCAGTAACTCTTCAGGCAGCAGCATGGGAACATTCATCCTTCTGCTTTCCACCATCGCTGTTTTCCTGTCAGCTCCAGTGCTGAAATCCACAGTTGTTCCCTTTTCCCTCCCAAACGCTCCAAAGGCACATTACTCCTCGGAAATTGCAGCTTATGGCATTTTCTAATTGCTTTCAAAGCCAACGAGTTATGGCAGCACATTAAACAACTGGCACTTAAAAGCTGGTGATCCCTTACATAAAAATATTAGCCCGAGTGTTTCTCTGTGTAGGATTTTCAGCACGTCACGGATTTTTTATTTTTTTTTTTATGGCTGGTTTTAGACCCTGTGGTAAACAAATTCTGATGGAATTTGTTTAAAAAAAGGAATGTGGCAGCCCTGGATGTGCTGTGGGTGACACTCAGCCCTGATTAAAAGCTGCAGTAAACTCTGCATCGGTGTTATTTCCTAAAGGAAATCCAGGAGGGGGACGCTGCCTACAGCTCTGCTTTTGCCTTAAGTTTTGATCTCCTCCCATCTCCACACGTGTCTCCCACGTTTCCAGAAGGAGTGTTTGGGATTTTGCCTGTGGAGGGAGCGTTTGGGGGTTTGTAACTGGGGCTCTTTGGAGGAATTTGCTGCCAGGGGACAAGACGGGCAGAACGTGCAGGAGGGCGGATCATTCCCAGCATGATCCCTGCCAGCCCCAGCTCTCCCTTCCCCTGTCCCTGCCGCCTCCTGCCACCTTCCCTGGCCTGCCTGCCTGTGCCACAGCTGCTCTGGGACACAGTTCTGGTAAGGTGCTCCTTTCTCATCACCTTTCCTTGCCCTCTCCTCCCTCTCCTTTCCCTGCTTTTTGTTCTGGGTTTGGAGAGACGTTTGCAGCACCCAATTTTTAATGAGAAAATCTTCCTTGGCTTTGCAGGGTGGATGGAAAGGGCTTGGTGGTGCAAAATCATAAAGCCAGGATGTGATCTTGAGCTCTGGAGAGCTCTGTCTCAGCAGGCACAGCCCAAGGTTGTGCTGTTGGCACTGCACCTCTCTGCCTCCTCTCCCTGAGATGGGTTTTCCCCCTCTCTGGGGCACTTCTGCAGGTTCTGTCAATATTTCTCCTGTTAACAGGACCTGAAGCATTCCTGCCAGTAAAATCCTGAGTATACACAAGGAAGTTGGGATCATTGTACTCTGTGGGCTCTGAAAAGGGCTTTGTCTGAGTGCTTGTCCTTTACCCTGCTTTTGTTTTCCCTTCTTGAATCAATAGATCAGATCCCAGATCCCTCCCTGCCTTGCCCTGTGCCTCTCTCACCCTCAGAGCTGCCACTTCTCAGCCCTGCTACACCTGGATTGTAAATGGCAGTGATGGGAGTCAGTGGGAATCCCCCAGACTTGCAGGAGCACTCCCTGCCTGAATTAAATGTTATCAGATCTCTGTGGATGGCCCAACTTTAACCCTCACAGTACAGAATTCTTTCTGCCTTCCCCTCAGAGTTTTGGAGGTCAGCAGCACGTTGCTAGGAGCAGCTCCTGCCTTGGTGGTTTGGTTGGGGTTAAAAGCCTTTTCAGCAGGGTTTTAGGTAACACAGAGGTTGGCTGGGAGTTCTCCTTGCAGAGCTTCTGAAGGAGATGTCACAAGGCTGCCCTTTAACACTGGGCTGTTTGCTTTTCCCTGGGAGTGGAGGTGGGGAAGCTGAGACAATAATTTGGGTCTTTTTGTTCTGCAGATAAAAAATCAGGAGGGGAATCAGACAAAATATTATGTTAGGGGTAAAAATTAATGTCTCGGGACATTTCCTCAGCGTGTAAGGTCCCGGCTTTGCCTCCAGACAGAACAAAAAGTTCTAGATCCTGTAAGAACTAAATCAAGGCCAGGAGCCTCCACCTTAATGCAGTTTTTGGGTGTTTCTGCCCATAGGATTCTTGATGCAAAAGCCTAAAATACTGTAGGGCTGCTTCTCAGATCCTGCTTTGAAAATAGAGGCATTTGGGATGGGGTCAGGAGGGAATCCTGGAGGCTCCAGCCTCGGTTCTCAAAGGATGTGCACAGTTTGGTTTGTAACTCGGTGCATTCAGACCCTGCTGGTGTTACAGTGGAGCAGTGACACCCTGCCTGGGGAAAGGCAAGAACTGGGTTTGTTGTTTGTCAGCGATGCTGGGTCGTGCTGGAAGCTCTCATTCCTTAAAATCTGTTCCCAGCTGGCAGTTTGGAGCCCTGGGAAGGTGATGTGGAGCCTGTTCTGATGGCTGCAGCGTTTCAGGCACGCGCTCCGTGCTCAGTGGGCAGCGCAGCCACGGAACTGAATCTCAATTTCGTGCAGAGAAATCCCATTTCTTCTCTCTTTTGTCTGATGTGAGCCACCTGTAACACCCAGCCCGGTGACTCTGTTGGAATGTTCTTTTTCCCCTCAGGTGAACAATCAGAATAATGTTCTACATAAACCTGTTGGAGAACCTGAAGGTTTACATCAGCAGCCGCCCTCCGCTCGTGGTCTTTATGATCAGCGTGAGCGCCATGGCCATCGCCTTCCTCACGCTGGGCTACTTCTTCAAAATCAAGGAGATCAAATCGCCAGAAATGACAGAGGTACGTGCAGAAATGGTGTTCACTTGGAAAACATGCCTGAAGTTAATTATTTTTCCCCTCCCAGAGAGCGCAGAGCTGTGTGGGGGATTGTGCCTGTTGTACTTTCAATGGGGCTGTTGGGGTAAATGTTGGTTAGGCTTGTTTTGTGTCAAGGATGAGGCCAAATCATCTGCCATGGATGTTCCCTGCTGTGGCTGGGAACCTTTCAGTTTGTTATTTAGGGTCACTGAGCTGGTTTGGGGAACTTTTTCCCTCAGCACTGTCCTGTGAGGACGGACACCTCGGCAGAAACCCGGAGCGTGGTGAGAACAGACCAAGTCTCCTTTCTAGCTCAGGGAGGGAGCTGGGCCTGAGCCCACCTGACCTGTACAAACAATTCCCCTGTTTCTGAGGCAGCCCTGCTGCTGTTTGTGTTGCTTTGTGAGCCGTGTGATTTTTGTTCAATGGCCTGGAACCGAGCGGGGCGTGAGCTCCCTCAGGGCCCTGAAATCTCCCCCTGTGTTTGAAGGACTGGAACACTTTCCTGCTGAGGTTTAACGACCTGGACTTCTGTATATCCGAGAACGAGACCTTAAAGCACCTCCTGAACGACACCACGACCCCGGAGAGCACCGTGACCAGCGGGCAGGCCAGGTCTTCCACACAGTCCCCGCAGACCCTGGAGGACTCGGGTCCCATCAACATCTCCGTCACCATCACGCTGACCCTGGACCCCCTCAGGCCTTTTGGGGGATACTCCCGCAATGTCACACACCTCAGCTCCACCATCTTCGGCCACCAGATTGGACTTTCAGGTAGGCAAAGCCAGACCTTTAAACATTCAGATCGCATTTGGCTTTTAGAGGGTTTTTTTTCTAAGCTTTTACTGGGGGCGGTTGGCTTCAAACTGAAACTAGGTTGGTTTAGATTAAATATTAGGAAGAAAATGTTGATTGTGAGGGTGATGAGTGCTCAGAAGCTGTGGTTGCCCCATCCCTGGAAGTGTCCAAGGCCAGGTTGGACAGGGCTTGGAGCAACCTGGGATAGTGGAATGTGTCCATGCCCAGGGCAGGGGAGTGAAACAAAATAGTTTTTAGGGTCTCCTCCAACCCAAATCATTCTAGGATTCTAAATATTTCTGTAATTTAAATAACTATATCATCAAATAAAAATTTACCAGCTTATTATGGGTGAGATAAATCTGCACAGAGCACAGATGTATTCCCAGATTTATTGTGAGTTTATTCCTGTATGGAGCCCTTCACTTGTTCGTTAGAGGAACTTTTCCCTGCATTCAGAATGGAAAAGCACCTGCAGGTGTGCCAAGATCAGGCTTGGCAGTTTGAAATGATTAAACCTAATGACAATGGAAGGTCATTTTTAAGCCAGCAGAATTCCAAACAGTGGCTCTCTTCAGTCTTGATCCGTCAAGTCCTCAACTGACATTTCCAGTGTGACATAGATGGAGTAGAGAGCATTATGGTGTCTAAAAAATTCCAGTTTATCTAAAATGCAGAAGTGAATCAGCTTTAATATCCCAAACAGCACCAGATAAGATGATTATGGTTTCTGTGGTGTGCAGAGACCAATCTGCTCTCTGGCTGCCTGCCAGGATGTTTTGACAGGGGGTTTGTAGAGAATTAATAAAAATTGATAATAGAACCTCACTGTATTTTAGCTTTCAGCCAGAATTGCATTTTATAGTAACGTTGAAGTTGTTGAACCTGTGGAGAGACATTGCCCATAGCTGCAAATGTGCATTGCTGTGTTTTCTCTTGTCATTTTGTTGCTGCTTTGAGAGCTCCCAAATGCAAGTTCCATTTGCAGCAGCCTGGGTTTATTTTCAGTCTGAATTTCTCCACGTGGAGTTATCATACATGACCTAACGTGCAGTTCAGTGTCTGCTGACACCTTTTTCCCTGCACAAATACCTCCACTTTGTAAAGTGAGCACCAGGAAAAAACAGATGTGGAACAAAGTCCTTAGGAGGGGAAAGGCTTTTCTAATAAAGGTCTGTGAACATGCATGAATTCACTTATGAAGAGTTTTTAATTTCTGAAAGCAGCCTGGTGAGCCCAGTTCTGGGGTGGGAGGGATTAGGAGGAGCAGCAGCTGGGGGATTTTGTGGTTTGTTTGGGGTTTTAACTTTTCTTTCTGCTCTCTTTGTTGCCTGCAAAGATCCGGGATGACTCCAAAGGGTGACGCTTCCTGCCTTAATCATTTGTGTGTTCTCCTTATCCCAGAGATTGTTGCTCAGATACTTTTGTGCACCAAAGCCCAGCTCTCCTTGTCTCTTTCTCAAAGGCAGAGAATCCCACGAGGAAATAAACATCACCTTCACCCTGCCAGCTGCCTGGAATTCCGATGACTGTGTCCTGCACGGCCACTGCGAGCAGGTTGTGTTCACCACCTGCATGACTGTGACTGCAGCCAGCAACGTTTTCCCAGTCACAGTGTAAGTGCAGCTCTCCTCCAGGGGCTGCTTCCCTGCCTCACTCATTCCTCTGAGTTGTTAGCTCCTCTTAAAAATTCCTGTTGATGGTGGGAGTTCAGTCCTTGCACTCCTTCCCCCACGGTAAAACATTTGTCTCAAAAGCTCTGCTGTCTTTGAGATTTTTTGCCTTTCAACTGTGATTTAAACTTCACTGAGAATCTGTGGAAGTTTAAGGAATTTACCCCCTAACTGCGTTTCAGAGATGAGATTTGGCGCTGAGGTTCTTACCCTCTGAGAGATCAGCACAAGGCAAAGGCTGCTTTGCCTTCACCAAAATACCTTCCATTTGTCTTCTGTGGATTCCCTGGTTCCATCCAGCCTGGAGAACCCCAGGCTGTGGGAAGCCTTAGGAAAACCAGTATTTTTCCAATTGAGCTGTGGGATGTTGGCTTAGTGCAACAACGTGCATTTAAATTCTAATTTTAGCATAGCAATCCTGTGGCTTTTGGGGGTTTTGAACTTAAACTTTGGGGTTTTGTTGTTGCTTTGGAAGGGCCAAACTAAAACCGTGTTTAGAGAGGAAAAGTCGTCCTGGCTGGACATGGAAAATCCATTTCAGGGGTGCTGATTATTTCTGTTTCATTGCAGTCAGCCACCACACTGTGTTCCTGAAAGCTACAGCAATGCCACTCTGTGGTACAAGATCTTCACCACGGCCAGGGACTCGAACACAAAATATGCCCAGGATTACAACCCCTTCTGGTGTTACAAGGGAGCAATTGGGAAAGTCTACCATGCTTTAAATCCCAAACTAACTGTTATAGTTCCAGATGTAAGTGCTGGGTTGTTCCTCTGCTCTTTGCAGTAAATGCTTAGCTCTGGTTTCATTGGATACGGTTCTTAAAATTGTCATTTTGTTTTTGCTGCTGGTTTATTGTGTGGTGTGAGGGCTGAGAATGCCCTAATGGATTTAATGATCTCCATCCACGTGCCTCACAGCTCTTGAAAACCACCATTTTACAGTTGGAAATCATTTCACAAAAGCCTCTGGCAATATTTGGAAAAAAATACCCGTAACACAGATTTTTTTTAACACGAGAAACATTTTGTGCCACCGTCAGGAATCGACTCCATTGCTGCGTAAAGGGGGAGGGAGTTGATTCATGAAGTAATTTTGTGGGTCGATCTGGTAATTATTGCTTTAAAATCAAATGCTAAGTCAGTGGATGGTTTTAATTTGCTTTTCTGTGCGCAGGATGATCGCTCCCTAATAAACCTGCACCTCATGCACACCAGTTACTTCCTCTTTGTGATGGTGATTACAATGTTCTGCTATGCAGTCATTAAAGGCAGACCAAGCAAACTGAGGCAAAGCAACACAGAATTCTGCTCTGAAAAGGTGAGTGTGTGTGTGTGTGTGCTAACAAAGCCTGGGCTCTGATAAGGAAACAGAGAAAAGCTCCTGTTGGACAGAGGACAGACAGACTGGTTTTTCTTGTCCCTGGAGATGGGGATTTAATTGCCTTTCAGCGGGATGTGGGTGTTTCACTGGGGACAGTGCAGGTGGGGTTATAAAACCCAGAGTACAAAAGTGCTTTGGAGATCCTCAAGGTGAGATCTCTGTCCTCCAGAAATGGATTACTGCAGCTCAGGACGTGCTGGGCTGCGGCTCTGCTGCCATAATTCTGGTTATGGTTGAACTGTTGAACTGTTTTGTGTGAAGCAATGAATAGGTTGGCACTAAATCTTTATTTATTCGTTATCTCTTACCACAACAGGCTGAAAACTGTGAGTAAAACGTGGTACATAATTCTGAGGGTTGTTCATCAGAATTAAGTTAAAAACAAAGCTGTTGAAAGAGTCATTGGTCATTAATCAGAATTAAAGTCAAAAACAGTAACAAAGCTGTTGAAAGATTCATTGTCCACTGTTACCTTGGGGACCTGCAGTTTGCCTGAAGGATTAAATATGAATATATTTCATTAAGAAGTAGGAAGCCAGTGTTGACACCTTCTGATCTCAGTGATATTTTGTAGTTTGAGCTGGTTCAGGGTGTTTTTTGTGGGATTTTTGGTTTGGGGTGGGTTGGGACTTTAATTCTATTGATTTTTTGCAAAGTACAAAACTCGCTTTGATTTCCTTTCCAAGTCAGACTTTCCAAGCCTTCTTTGAAAAGTCAAGGACAGCTCTGCCAGCTCACAGAGATAAATCATATCACTGTTACAGGATTAAGAATTTGCCTTTAATTAAATATTTTCTCTTCCTTTGGTTTGTTTTATTCTTTTTTTTCCAGGTTGCTTTGTCAGAAGCATAAACCCCCCTCCCTTCTTCTCCTGAGAACGACCGAAACCATTGCCTGCTGAACCCGGCCTGGGTCTCTTAACACTCTGTGAATCCATTTACCTTTGCAATGTTGGTTTATTCCAACCAAAGACATTTCAAAGTGCCTGTAATTGATTTGTACATATTTATAAAAGCAGAATATCCAGAGTAATTCCGAGGAGATGTGCTTGTCCTTCCCCGGGCACAGCCCCGTGTTGGTGTAGATAACTCCAGTGAGAAAGGCTCCACAGAGGCAGAGATTTTTTTTGTCTAGCTGCACCTGGGCAGGTGAAGATGCCTTTGCAAACAACCAAGAGATGTTTGTTTGGGTTTGTTTTTTTTTTTTTTTTGTTTTTGCCCAATCTGTACAGTGTGTTTGAACCAAGTATGCACCTTTGATATAATCCTGCATTTCCAAAGCCACCAATCTACAACATGAATTCAATGTGTGTTTGTGTGGCCTAATACTTTATTCCATTTGCTCCTTGCTTGCAAGAAAAGATATCAACGTTTTAGATTTTTTTTTTTCTCTCTCTCTCTTTTGGAAGGAAAAAAAGAGTACATATTCACATTTTAATAGTGCTGTATTTAGGACAAACTTGTGCTTTTATTCATAGTAAAAAAAAAATTAAGAAGTGAAGTCCCATTTTGAACTGTTACTTACTGAAAAGAACTGTTTGATTTTTTTGTTGTTGTTGTTTTTTTTGTTTTTTTTTTGTTTTTTTTTTTTGTTGGTTTTTTGGGGTTTTTTTGGTATTTCATTTGGCTTGCTGAATGCCAGAGAACCAGTCAGCACAGAGACTATCTGGAAAACTTTTCCACTTGGCCTCCCATCCCCAGCCCTCCAGCCAGGATTGTGTGTCTCTGCTGCAGAGCAGCTTTCTGTAAACTTTTTTGATTTGTTGGTTTTTTTTTTTTTTTTTTTTTTTTTTTTTTTTTCTTTTTTTCTTTTCTTTCTAGAAAGTGGAACTTAATAAAAAGATGTGTTGTGTTAAACAGCCTGCTGGGGCTCTCTGCACAGCCTTGGGCAAGTGCAAAGAGCGAAAGGAAAAGAAATCCCAGAGTCTGTTGCAGCTTCACTCTGGGGCTGTGGCTGCAGCTCTGAGGGGCAGCTGCCAATGGCACTGCTGAGCTCTGGCCCATTAAATTCATTAATTTGCCATTTACTGCTGTCCACTCAGGGGAAAATGGCCACAGGAGTGGGGCTCTTGTGAGGAAGGTCAAAGAAACCACCCAGTGAAAAACCCCTGCTGTTCCCTGTGTCCATTCTTCACTCAGAGATTTGATTCTGTGCATTTCTCCCTTCCCCATTCTGCCTTTTGCTGGTTGGGTTTTTTTTGGTTTTTTTTCCTGTTTCCTTGAGCAGTCTCCTTAATTTCATGGGTCAGGTTCTCCCTGCAGACATTTCCACCACTGCTTTTAAATCTCACTGATTGCCTTAATTGACTTTTCATCTCTTCTCCCAGCTTTCTCATCAGGTGGTGTGACAGCTCTGCATTCATTCATTCATTCATTCATTCATTCACTCATTCCTCCCCACAGGCTTTTTTTTCCTCCTTTTTTTTTGCTCCACAGAAGAAAAAAAGCCAAGTGAGAATCCCATAGTCTCAGTGATGCTGGCATAAAATTCCCAGTTTATTCCCTCCAGACTCCTGGTCTGTGTGTGTTGGGACTTCAGTAAGTTCACGAGTCTTAAAGGGTGTTTGAACAGTCACAGTTTCCTTCAGAACACGTTTCCTCCTGCAGTTTCAGTTCCTTAGGTGGGATTACCTGACCTGTTTTCCTGCAGGGAATGTTAAGGCAAAGCTTTAGAGATGGCCTGGTTCGAAGTTTAGGGGTGAAAAAGAAGCTCCCAGTTTTCTCCTGATGCTGCTGTGGGCTGATACTGTTTCCCTGGGATGGGGCAGGGAGGTGAAACAGGCCAAGAGCTTCTCCTGTGCTGGTCCCAAATCCCAACCTGAGCTGGTCCTAAATCACACAAGCCCAGCCTTCTGGGTTAATCCTCACTCCAGGAGTTGCCTCTGAGGGTGGCTTGATCTGGGGACCAGAGGCAGGAACAGGAGGTGGATTGGTGATGCAAATCCTGCAAATACCCAAAAACCACCCAGCATCACCTGACTCCTTCAGGAAAGCAAAGCAAATCCTTTCTCCTTCAGCAAATTCCAACTCCAAACATCCCAGCTGGAATTTGGGCTGATTTGGGAATGAAAAGAGCCTGCTTGGCAACTTCTCCCCCACTTTCTGCACCCTCCCCAGGAATATTAAAGATTGTCACCCACAAATGCAAAAGGGAAAACGTTGGAGAGTTGAATTTTTTTGGCTTTAGTTGGTCCTTTTGCCCCCTGTATTGCAGCAGGGAGGTGCAGGGTGTCCCAGCAGGCCAAAAATGCTGGAATGCTGAGGAATATTGGATTGTTCCCAGGCGATGTACAAAGTTAAATGCAGCCAAACAGAAGAGTTAAAACTTAATATTAAAGTTCAGATCATATTGATCTTTCCTTTTTTTTTTTGTTTTCTTTTTTCTTTTTGACTATGACTTGAATCAGTTTTGATTCTATTTGTACGTGTTTTCTTGTTCTTAGAAAGCTGCCATTTTCTTTTTTTTCTTTTTTTTTTTTTTTTTCATTTTCTTTGGCGTTACATAGAAAATCTGAGCCTTGGTTTCAACCCTCTGCAGGTGATTGTAGGGTTCGAGATGGCTGTTTTTTGGGTTTTTTTGTTTTGTTTTGTTTTGTTTTTGTTCTTACATTTCACTTGTCTTGTTGCATGATGGTTAATAGCTGATTTGGAAATGACATTTCTCTCCTAGATTAATTTTTGTGTTTGTAAGATGTGCATATTGCTTTGCAGAATAAAAACTATGAAGTTTATCTTCGTTGTCCTTATTTGCACAGCCCGGTGGCTGCACAGGTTTCATAAATCAACCAAAATTATGTGGAGCACGGGAGGAAATCGGGGGAAAATCTGCAGTAAAATGAAATTGAATTTGGGTTGTAAATTCACTTTTTCCCTCCAGCACTCGTCAAAGCTTTGCTGGTGATGAATTGCCTGGCGGGGAGAAAATCAATCTGTGGCTGAAGGCAGCAGCCCCCATTCCTGTTTAACTCCTGGGACTTGTTTGTCTGCTGTCACCAACATTGGGATTGCTGAGCCCCAGCGCTGTGCTGGCAGATCCTCGGGAGCTGCTCACACAAAGGATCCCTTGTGGCTCCTTTTTCTCAGCCTTTCCCAGTTTTTGGGTGCAGTTTGTGGCCTGACCTTGAGGTGTCTGTGAACCCGGGCTGGGAACAGCTCAGCCACCAAACCCAGGGGCCAGGCGGGAGCTGGCTGGGTTTGGATCCTCCTGCAGCCCCATCCCTGAGTTATCCCGTCCCTGAGGGCCCTGCAGAGGCTCTCACACACCCAGTCCCCTCCTGTGCCTTTTCCTGGGGCTCTGGCACAGCTTGGTTTGTGTTCGTCCTTTTTAAAGGGATTTTACAGCTCTGCTGGGACTTTGCTGCCTAAAAACTGCATCCCACGGATCATCCCAGGCTCTGTCCTGCCCTGCAAGGCTTCCTAAAGGAACAGGATTCCCTCTTCTTTACCTTCTGAATGTATTTCTTTACTGGATGTTAAGGAAACTCTTTAGATCTAATAATAGATTTCCCTGGGGTGCTTTTTTTTTTAACTCCTTGCAACAGGATTCAGGATGGAATAAACCAGCAATAATATTCAACCTCGATGGAATAAACAGCAATAAGATTCAACCTGTAGTGACAAAAGGACTATGCAAGGCAAATAGCAGCTTTTTTTAATGTTTGTGAATTTAAAAAAAATAGTCACAATTCCATGACATTTGTTTTTTTTTGAAAGGATCCCTGCTGGTAATATTCCAGCAAGAAGGGGGTTTATAGTGAGGAGGGTGGTAAAATATTCCCTGTAGTCATGGAGTTTTGTCAGTGGGGAAAGGATGAGAGCCCTGGAGCAGCTCAGGTGAGGTGAGGGACAGAAAAACAGGGACCCTGTACGAACAGAATTGTCACCCGGAAGGCACAAATGGCTAAAAAAAGGTGATTTGGGGGGGTTAGGGCTCGCTGTGGGGCTCAGAGCGGTGGATGTGCCCCTAAATTTGAGCCTCCCCCTCCTGAAAGCCTGGTCGTGTTCCTTAAAGCTCAGGGAATGGGGGGAAACGGCTTAAAAATGCACGTTTCCTAAAGGAAACCCTCAGTGCGATCCCAGGCGACCTGAAAGTGCCTGGAAATGAGGAGAGAGCAAACGTGGATGTGGGTCAGGGAAAGAAACATGGAATTCCTGCAGGGAAAGGATTTGTAGGACTGGGGAAAGCTGAGGAAAACTCAGGAACGGCGGGGGGAAGGAGGAGCTGTGCCCTGAGGGGGATCCCTGAGGATGGAGGGGCTGGAAGGAGATCCCTGAGCGGGGATTCCTGAGGATGGAGAGGCGCGATGAGGATTTCTGAAGAGGGATCCCTGTGGACAGAGAGTCTGGAGGGGAATTCCTGTGGGTGGAAGGTCTGAAATGGCGTCCGGCAGCAGAGGATCCCTGTGGGAAGATCCTGAGGTGAGGATCCCTGAGGATGGAGGGGCTGGAGGGGGAATCCTGCGGACAGAGAGTCCCGAGGGGAATCCCTGAGGGGGAATTCCTTGGGACTGAGGGTCCGGGGGGGAAATCCTGAGAGGAAATCCCTTAGGACTGAGGGTCCAGAGGGGAATCCCTCAGGGGGAATTCCTTGGGACTGAGGGTCTGGAGGGGAAATCCTGAGAGGAAATCCTTTGGGACTGAGGATCTGGAGGGGAAATCCTGAGGGGGAATCCTTTGGGACTGAGGACCTGGAGGGGAAATCCTGAGGGGGAATCCCTTGGGAGCGAGGGTCCGGAGAGGAATCCCTGAGGGGGAATCCCTGCGGACAGAAAATTCCGAGGGGAATCCCTGAGGGGGAATTCCTTGGGACCGAGGGTCCGGAGGGGAAATCCTGGAGCGGGAATTCCTGAGAATGGCGGGGCTGGAGGGGCTTCCCCGCACACGGAGGGGATGGAGGCGGGTCTGGGATTCCTGAGGGGGATCCCTGAGGATGCAGGGAGGGGATCCCGGAGCGGCGATCCTGGCGGACAAAGGGTCTGGAGTGGGATCCTTGCGATCGGAGCGGGGTCCGTAATCGGGTGTCCCCACTCGGGGCGTCCCTGATGGCGTTGTCCCTGTCCCCGAGTATCCCTGTCACCGAGTATCCCTGTCACCGAGTGTTCCCGGTGTCCCGGTGTCCCTGTCCCGCTGTCCCCGCTTGGTGGCGGCACGAGCCCGTCCTTTCCCCGGAGCGGGCCCGGGTTCCTTCAGGAAGGGCTGGAAAACCTCTCGAGCCGTGGCGTTTCCCCATCCCGGTGCTCCCCAGGGGTCTCTCCCCTCTCCGGGGGATGTCGGGGTTTGGCAGCGCCCGGGTTTTGTGCAGGTGTGGGAGTGAAAACGGGGATTTTTCCTGTTTCCAGCTGACGGGGACAGGGAGAGCCGGGAGGTGTCCCAGGGTGGGAGGCATTCCCGGGACACTGCGGGTTCAGGAGCTGCTCTTCCTGCATTCCTGCTCCCCACCGTGTCCCCGACAGCCTCCAGGCACAGCAGGAGACCGAAAGAGCTCCCTGACAAAATTCCTTGTCCTTTCATCCCCACGTGTATCCCCAGTAAAGAACAAACCCAGCCCTAGCGCCCCGGAGTAGGCGCGAGGTGTGCCCCTGATGAACTCTTAATCACAAACATTCCTCATCAGCAGCTGCCAGGGGAAAGTCTGGGCAGTGAGGTTGTTTTCCCCAGGTCTTGCTTCCAGGCAGGGAGAGGGAAGAGCAGGAAACCTGTAAGGAATAAATTGGGTTTGTGGATTTCCCCCCCACGGAAGCCCAGCCTGGTGAGCACAAGGGCCGAGGCAATCAGACAAACCTTGCCCTGCTGTCGATTAAAGGAGGAATTCCAGAGGATTTGCTTTTCCTTGTGTAAAGCTCAGCCCACAGGTCTGGTGCTGGTTCTGGTTCCCAAGCCCAGGGTCTGCCTTAACTCAGAGTTAAAATCCACAGCGATATTTGGGGCAGAAAGGTGCTGATCCCACCGTGAGGGCTCAGATCCCTGCTGGCAGCAAGGCTTCACCATTTCCCGAGCAGGACCCGGCTCCGGTGCCTAACTTTGCCCTGAAGGCAACGGGAATTAATTGCTCTTTGGGGGATTCGAGCTTCCCCACCCCTCCTCCTTTACTCAAAGCCGCAATCCCCGCGTTTCCCGGCCGTGATGGATGCGGGAGCTCCTCTCCTCCCTCCCAGCCGCTGCTCTCGGGGAGCGAGGCAAACTCCTGCCATTATTTATGGCGCTCCATCGTGCGCGGATAAAACGCTTTGCAGGAATCCTTCCTGAATCCCGGGGGAGCTCCCAGCAGGGAACGCCGCTCCCACAAGGATGTCACCAGGGTGACACCGCCCGCGTTCCCAGCGCGGAAGGGATGCAGGGTGTCACGGAGCGGTTTCCAGAGGAAAATCCCTCCCCTCGGGCATGGCCGGGGGTGATGTGGGGAGTGAGGAGCAAAGTGCGGGCTGGGGGGAGCCCGCAGGGACCCTGGTGACAATGACAGCGGCTGAAAGGTGTCACCGTCAGCTGAGTGGCAGCAGGAAGGAGCCCCCGGCATCCCCAGGGATTGCTGGAGCTCAGCCCGCCGGGACCCGCCTGCTTTTGTTCGCCTGGGATCGCTGAACAGGCGCGGGGAGCACGATGGAACCCCCGGGATTGTTGCCCTGACAAAGCCGGGGATCCTTTGGGAAGGCTGAGAACCGGGATCCGGGCACATCCATGGAAAATCAGAGGGCTGGGGGGGCATAAATGACACACCCCGGGCTGGACGCGCTGCTGCTGCTGCTGCAGCACCGACACCCCCGAGGTGTTTGTGGCATTGCGGCTGCAGAGGGAGAGAAATTGGAGCTGAAACCTCAGAGCTGCCCCAAAATGCAGGATGGGATGAGATATGGGGTATAGGATATGGGATATGGGGTATGGGATATGGGATATGGGATATGGGATATGGGATATGGGATGGGCAGGATGTGGCAGCGCTGCCTGCAGGTGCTCAGGGTGGTGGCAGCGCTGTCACCCAGGCGCTGCTCCCCTGCTCTGTCACCTGCTGCTGGCACCTCCCCTGAGCTGTCCCGAGTCCCGTGCCGATCTGGGAATGTTTTAATCACCGGATCGGAGGCACGGGGAGCGTTGTCCTTTTGGGGCTGACAGGCATGGGGACAGGCTGGGGGAGGCTGCTGAGTGGGGTGAGCTGCTGCCTTTGGACAGGATCAGGGGTTTGAGATCAAAACTCACTGAAACCACCATTCCTGGCCGGGCTGGGTGGCTCTTTTTGTGGTTTATACCCTGCTTTGGGCAGGAGGTGTGTGATCCAGCCAGTGCTCTCCACGGCGGCGTGACCTCAGCGGGGTCAGGAGTTTGTGGCTCTTGAGGACAGCACATCTCTGCTGTTCTTGGCCGGATTTTCCTGAGAGCACCTCGCAGATGTTGATGTTGTTGGAAGCTCCGGGCTCCCAGAGCTGCCTGGGACAGCCCAGCAGGGGCAGCAGGTTCCTGCTGGAGAGATCTCTCTGCTGGGGCTGCGTCCTCTGGGGCTTTTCTTAATGCTGTCTTCCTCCTCCTTCTCCTCCTCATCCTCCTCCTCCTTTTCTCCTTCTCCTTCTCCTTTACTCCTTCTCCTCCTTTACTCCTTCTCCTCCTTTTCTCCTCCTCCTTTTCTCCTTCTCTTTCTCCTCCTCCACCTCCTCCTCCTTTTCTCCTCCTTTTCTCCTCCTCCTCCTCCCAGCCTCATTCCCTGTGACACAGCCCCGCTGACCATTTTGCCATCGATTGCAAATCCAGACGTGACTTTCTGCCAGGAGATTTTTGGGAAATCATCCCTCCCTGCTGCTCTCCCTGCAGGGGGAGGCTGCTCCGGGCCTCGTTCTGCTCATTTCCCCAAAATCAGCCACTTCCAGCCTCGAGCCTGGGGGGTTTCAGCTGTTGCAAGGAGCTGCCAGGAAAGCTGCAACCTTCGGCGTTCCTGGAAATGGGAAACCCTCCTCCATCCAGCCAGCTCCTCATCCAAAACTCTCCGTGCTCTTAGGAGGGGCTGCTTCTCCTCCTGGCACGGGGAAGGGTTGGGATTTGTTTGGTTGAACCTCCCGGGAGATGCCAAGAACGTGTTGGAGGGGTTCAATTTAATTTCTCAGGCTTCCAGATGTGCTGGAAGCAGAGGGTGACTCATTAATCCATCCCATGTGGGGATGCTGGGATCTGCATCGTGCCAGGGTGGAGGTCTGGGAGTGGCAGGGGGCATTTTTGAGGCTGTGAAGTGATTTATTTGTTTTATTTGCAAAGAAAAGAACCCCCTACTTGTAAAAAAGAGGGAAAAAAAAAGTTTATTTGATTTATTTGTAAAGAGATGCAAAGGGAAGGCAAAGTGATTTATTTGCTTCCAAAGCCACAACAAAGAAGAACCTTCTCAGCAGAGCCAAAAAGATCATTTAAACCAGGAACCTTCTGTCCCTGGATGGGTTTGGGGTCTGTGTGGGGTGTTTGGCCTTGGTTATCCAGGGATCTGTTACCAGTGGGGTCATCTCCTGTGGATGGATGGATGGAGGGATGGATGGAGGGATGATGGATGGATGGACATACGGATGGCTGGACAGAGGGATGGATGGATGGATGGATGATGGATGGATGGATGGATGGATGGATGATGGATGGATGACGGATGGATGGATGGATGATGGATGATGGATGGATGATGGATGGATGGATGGATGATGGATGATGGATGATGGATGGATGGATGGATGGATGGATGATGGATGATGGATGGATGGATGGATGGATGATGGACGGATGATGGATGGATGGA
>VXBN01008928.1:129315-144815 GCA_013397395.1 Sinosuthora webbiana
GAGCCGCCCCCCGGCCCCATCCCGCATCCCCCCGACCCTCCCGGGCATCCTCGGAACCTCCCGCGCATCCCCACCCTTTGTGCACCCCCAAAACCCCTTTGTGCACCCCCTTTGTGCCTCCCCTAAACCCCCTTTGTGAATCCCCAAAACCCCTTCGTGCATCCCCAAAACCCTTTTGTGCATCCCCTAAATCCCCTCTGTGAATCCCAAACCCCCTTTTTGCATCCCCCAAACCCCTCTGTCCCCTCGGCCCCGCCGTGTCCCCCCCTTGCATGCCGCCCCCGGGCTGCGGGAGCCGCGGGCCATGGGCACCAAGCAGACCAAGGGCTGCCAGCCGGGCAGCGCCGGGGAGAGCCCCCCGGGCCACCACCGCAAGAAGGCGGCCAGCAGGGAAAGGGGCGATTTCCTGGCTTCCCTGGTGGCCAAGTCCGGAGAGAAGTTCGGGAAGGGCGCCGGCCCCGGCTTGCCCCCGTACCACCGGAGGATCTGCATGATCCAGGACATGCTGCTGCTGGTCAAGCAGGGCAGGCAGGAGGAGGCCACGGAGCTGCTGAAGAACCTGCGGCAGGTGAGGATGGGCGGCTTCCTCCCGGGGAATGGAGGTGGGAAAAGACACTTTGGGAGCGACTCGTGCTGCTTTCGAAAGCCTGGTGGCCGCGCTGCGCTCCGGCGGGTCCGACTTTCCGCGGCGTAATTTTGGGGAAGTGGCTGAGGAGCTGCGGGGTGGTCAGGGTGTCTCGGAGGGGGAAATACCCCCAGGGAGGTGCTTTGCGTTGTCTGCAGCTGCCTCGGTGCATTTTTTTCCCCTCCTTCCCTTCCTCGCCGGCGCCGGTGGCTCTGGGATTTGCAGCCTGCTCCAAAGTAGGTTCCCAACTCAACTTTCCAAAAAGTTTGGCGTTTCGAGCAGCTCCGTGAAAGCGCCGAGGCAGTGGGAGCTGGCAGCTTTTGAGAAATCAGCTCTTTTCCTGCTGGCTCAGAAATACCCAGAGCTGGCAGCGTCGCTTTTTTATCTTTTTTGACTCACAATCGCCTGGTGGAGGTTTTTGGGGTTTTTTTTTTTGCTGGTGTTGACTGGGGCTGGGAGAAACGAGACGCTCGGGGGGAGTGAGAAATTAATTGCAAGGGAGCCCGAGACCTTTCGCCTTGAAAAATCTGTTTGAGCTGGGCATTAGCTTGGGAGAAGCAACAGGACGGAAAGTTGCTGTGAGCAAACAGAAAAGCAAATTAGCATTTAATCTTTCCTGCTGATAGGTGCTGATAAAAACACCCGAGCGCTGGGCGTTTTCAAGGCTCTGGGGCGCGCAGGGCTTTGAGGAGCAGCGAGTTTTCCATGCAAACCTACAGCAGATCCATCTCCCAGCTCGGCTTTTCCCCCTCAGCTGCTCGGTGTAACCAGTTCTGCCAGCCGGGGAAAAGCTGCTCCGATCTCTGCTGGGCATCGGGAGCTGCTTTCTTGCCCTATATTCTGTCCATGGGACTGGTCCAGTCTGGTTTTCTTTGGGGATTTTGTGTTTGGGGTTTGCTGCTAGCATTTTTTTGCTGTTAGCATTTCCCACCCCCCCACACACACCCATTTTCTGGTCCAGGTCACTTTTCAGCGTGTGTTGTTTGGGGCATCCCCCCAGTTCAGCCCATTTCCCTTTATCCCTCTGCCCTGCAGGTTTGGGATTACCTTTAGAGCAGCCCAACTGAGAAATCAGAACTGTTTCATGTGATTTGTGGGGTTTTTATGCAAAACTCTCCATTTTCTGGTCCAGGTCACTTTTCAGCGAGTGTTGTTTGGGGCATGTCCTCAGTTCAGCCCATTTCCCTTTATCCCTCTGCCCTGCAGGTTTGGGATTACCTTTAGAGCAGCCCAGCTGAGAAATCAGAACTGTTTCATGTGATTTATGGGGTTTTTTTATGGAAAACTCTCCCCACTTTCAACTTTGGGATGAAAAAAAGTTGTGTGTTTCACTTTCCCTGAGGTGAATGTGCTGCCTCCGTGGGAGTTGGGGACAGAATTCCTTGGGACAGTGACCTCTCCATCTGGGATCTGTGTGGCCGTGGGGGCTGAGCTGGGCACCAGATCAGAGCCCAAATGTTGCACCCTCCCAGCCACGCCAAACCTTTATCGCTGTCGCAGCCCATTGGAGCTGGCAGAAGGGCAGGTGCTAATTTTAGAGGGTGTTTATCTCAAACACCTCCCCAAGAAAATAAACCTTGGGGCCTGTGAAGTGCCAGCAATCGCTCTCAGGTTCTCCCTGGCTCCGGGCTGGTTTTTCTCAGCCGTGCTCAGGTCTGTCCTGTGCAGAGTGAGGGAGCTGGGATGTGTCACAGTGGGTGCCCCGGTGACAAACCTGAGCACGGGGGAGCCCTTTTGTCTCGCTGGAGACTGGGAGGGAAAAAGAAAAAAAAAAAGCTAAAAATTAATCTGAAACTGCTGGGGGAAGGCAAGGAACCTGTTACAGTCAGGTGCATCTCTGTGAGTGTCTCTGAAGAGCTGGCTCTGATGAAATATATCTTAGAGTGTCAAAATAGAGCACACTTTGTCCTAGATACTGTAATAGACTCCAAGCAGGTTTTTAATGAGGTGATATTAATCCCTGCCTCCGGGGAGGGAATGTGGGATGCCCCACTGAACAAATCTGGGCTTCTCCAGCTGCTGGGTTTTGGGAGGGGATGTTTTAGGAGGGCATTGGTGGCTCTGAGGGACCATTTGGGTTGTTTCCCGCTACAGCAGGAACCTTCCAGAGCTGAGATCTTGGGGTGTCTGGGCCTGAAAGCGAGGATTTGGGGGGAAGGATGAGCTTCCCCCTGTGGAAAGGGGTGGGTGGATGAGCCTGGTGGGGCAGAGACTTTTCCCTGAGCCATTTTCAGGGTGTCCCCCCACAGAGGGTCTGTGGCTGCTCCGTTGTGTGACGCTGCTGCTGTAAAACTGGGCAGTTTTCCAGCAAAATCGGGGTGTTCCCAGCAAACCCAGTGCCCTGGTGCCCAGCTCTCAGCACAGATTTTTTTTTAAATCCCAGGCATTTAGGTCACAGGGAGCCTTTCCACTGACTCCAGCCAGCTTTGAAGTCAGCCCAGCGTGCTGGTGAGGGGTGGGTGACAGCATCCCTGCCTTTGGACAGGCTCCATGGTGTTTTTTGGAGCACACAGCCAGAGCTGAGAATCTTTATTTTTCAGGTCTCTGTGCCATAGCACCCTGCCCTACCCACCCACTGCAAGACAAGGTTTGGGGGGGCTTTTTTTTTGCTCCCACAAAAGGTGTGTTTGTTGATCAGGGCAGGGCTGCAATCCTGTGTTTTCAAGCTGCTGGAGCAGGTCCAGCCCCGCCACTGGCACCAATGTCCACTGTGGCCTTTGCATTCCACCCGTTTAGTTAGATTTATTTAGAATTTATCCATCCTTCTCCCTCCCCTGAGGTGGGAGCCATGCTGCTGCTCTCCTTCCAGGCTCCTGCAAGGATTCATTTGTGTTTCTGGGAATGCCGGGAGGTTGCAAACAACTAGAAAATACTGAGCTACAAAGTGATTTTTTTTTTTTTTTTAATATAAAAAGCCTGAAGATCAGACAGACTTTGCCCCCTCAGAGAGGTCAGCAGTGGTCTCTGGCGTGGAGGCAATTTGATCCCACCGCCTGCCCCCAAAATAACCCTCCTGCTCTTCCTGCTGCCAGCAGCCATTCCAGAGGGTTTGTGCTCCTCTGGCACAGCCAGGCTGATTTCACATCGAGCTCCTGAGGCACAGAATACTCGTTTCTTTTCCCTTCTCTCTGCTCTGGAGCCCAAACCCTGCACTGCACAATTCAAATCCCCCCAGATCCCAACAAGTGCCTGCTGCTCCCCTTGGCCGAGGGGTTTTCCCTCAGGGGGGATCCTTTTGGCATAAATGCTGTGGAAAGACACCGAAACAATGAACATTTCAGTTTAGGCTGGCGTTGGGGGTTGCCAGAGGCTTGCTGGTCACCCGGAGGGAGCTGCTGGCCTTCCATGGAAGTAATTCCTGCACGGAACAACTTGGGATTGATCTGCCATGAAGCGATTTCCTGGGTTCGCCTGGCGGCATCTTCTGCGCTTTCCAACAAGGAGCTGCTGCAGGGAGAGGCTAAAAAATGAATTAATTCAGGGTGTCCAGCATTTGAGACATGGGAACCCACTCTCAGACCCTCAGGTGGGAGAATTCCAGCTCCACTATTCCCAGTACCACCAGCTGCAGAGGCAGGATGGGTTTTAATGTTCCAGAGCGTGGCACTTTTTATTTTCACTCTTTTTTTTTTCCTTTTCACCCCCATACTCTCGAGTTTCAGTGGTTAGGGCGGCCAAGCCCTGTCAGTATATTAAATTCTGGGAGTGTCCCTCCTGCTGGGGAGAGGATTTGTAAAACAAAGCGTGTTTTCCTCCTCCCCGGCTGCCAAGCGGATCGCTTTTCCCAGGCGAAAACGGGGAAGCGCTTCCCAGCACATTACGTCGCACTCCAGGAATTTGCCATTGGTTATGGGCTCGACCTGGAGCTTTCTCTGCTGCTCTGGGGCTGGTGGGAGAGGGGAGGAGGAGGAGGAGGAATCCGGCAGGTCTGAGCATCATCTGCACGGGGCAGGTGAGCAGCAGTTGCAGGAATTAAATGGGGGAAAGGGGGACAAAGAAGGCAAAGTGCAGCAATAAATGCCGGGGTGCTGAGCGTGGCCAGGAGCCAAATGCCAGAGTCCAGGGTGTGGCACCACCTGCAAGGTGGATTTTCTGCCGTGCCAGCCTGGGCTGGGCAGGGGAGACGGGTCAGGGGCCCCCCGAGGGCAAGAACACCACCAAGAATCCCGTTGGCAGGAAAGGGCTGGGAGCAAAGGGGCTCATTGTCATCTTTGGAGCAGCCCAGCTGAGAAATCAGAACTGTTTCGTGTGATTTGTGGGTTTTTTTACGGAAAACTCTCCCCACTTTCCACTTTGGGATGAGAAAAGTTGTGGGTTTCACTTTTCCTGAGGTGAATGCGCTGCCTCCGTGGGAGTTGGGGACAGAATTCCTTGGGACAGTGACCTCTCCATCTGGGATCTGTGTGGCCGTGGGGGCTGAGCTGGGCACCAGATCAGAGCCCAAATATTTCACCCTCTCAGCCACCAAACCCTGTGGCAGCCCCGTCCTGGCTGTGATCCGGGCTGGCATCCCTGGGGTTTATCCCACAGACATCCCCTGCCCCATCCCAGGCTGGGCCCTGGATTTTTCCAGAGGTTTTTTTTTTCCAGCCAGAGGTTGTGGGGAACAAGACACGACCTGAGCAGCCTGGGAACTGTGTGGCACAGGGATGTTTTATTAATTAATGATGAATATCTTCATTCTAAGAGGGATTTGACCGGTGGGGATAGTAAAACACCAAAAAAAAACATTAAAAATACTGATGGAGACAGCTCACCTCGGGCTCCTGTGACTTCATTGAGACACAGGAGCAGAGAAAAAAATTAAATAGGCTTTGTGGCTGGACTCTGTGCTTGCTCCTGGCCCTGTGCCACAGGGCAGCATTCCCATGGAATGGGAATTCCCGGGAATGCTGGAGGAGCTCAGCACTGCTGTGTTTCCCCCACAGGTGAAAACCTGCTCCCTTCTCCTGCTCAGCTGAGACAGCCTGGGGTCTCTGGGCTCCCCCCAGCCCGTGAGTGCCAGCAGGGGACAGGGAGGAGGAATTTGGCAGGATTGGGGTTGGTTTTGCTCAGGTGGGAGCTGCTGGGGCTGAGGGAGGGCCCTGCAGCTCCGGGCAGGGCGGGGTGGAAGTTGGGTAACCCTGCCCTGAGCGGGGTGGCTTTGGGATGAACACTCATTTCCTCTGCCTCGGGCTGCTGATGAAACCCCACCGGTGCTCCCCACAATCCTTCTTAACCCTCAGGCTGCTGGAGGCCGTGACAACAAATACCCCTGGCAGTGCTGGGGTGTTTCCTGCCCCGGAAAGAGCCTCTGGTGTTCCCTCCGTGCCCCCAAACCCTGCCCTGGTGTAAGATGCTCCTCACAGGCATCTTTGCCTCCTTCCCATCCTTCTGCTCTTTTCCCATCCCCTGTGGGATTTGCAGGTGGATGTGATGGGATTTCACCATTTAATGAAGCCCCTGGAAGCTGGGGGAGCTGCTGCTGCTGCTCCTCCCGGGGGAAATGTGATTCTGGGGTAGAGGAAGGCTGGGAGAGATGGGATGGGAGATAAAGTGAGGGCTGGGTTAGGTTAGGCTGGGCTGGGCTGGGTTAGGTTAGGCTGTGTTAGGTTAGGCTGGGCTCTGTGCTGTGGGCACCCAGAACAGAGGCTCAGGCCCTGCCTGTGCCCTCAGTGCAGACAGAAATCTCGGAGCTGGCAGGAGTTAATGGTTCTTGTTCCACCCCAGCCGCTGCTCAGCACTTTCTCTGTTTATATAATCGCAGGAATGTGTCTTTCCCCCCCTCCCCAGGCTCTGCTGTTCTCACACCTGATGTGAAAAGCAGCAGCTCGGGGCTGCAGACAGCCTGGCATGCACCTTTTTTTCCCCCCCTCTTTTTAATCTTGTTTCAGCCTGTGAGGATGTCTCCTCTCCGGCAGCGTGGGTGTGAGGGCTGTGTGGGCAGAGCCCTCCCTGCACATCCCAGGGCTCTGCAGCGGGGTGGGGACGCACCTGAAATTCAGCGTGTTGGAGCTTCAGCGTTTGATGTGTCGGGGGATTTGTGGCTGTGGCCTTCTCTTGGCTGAGGGAGGTGGTTATGTATTAATATTCATTTCGTTCTCCTACAAGCGATGTGGATTTTTTGGGTTTTTTTTTAGTATTCAACATCTTCAGGTCCTGGCCAAATGCCTAATGTGATTTAATGCCTGATTCCATTTCTCTTTCTCTGTGTGTGTCTCAGCCTCCATCTCTTTCAGATTTTGGAGAAAAGATCACTGCGTGGTAAATTTAATCTTGCCTCTGAAAGGAAAAGCAAATTGTCCTTCCCATTCCTCTCCCGGCCGAAGGCTTTAGCTCCAATTACTCCTGGCTCTGACCTTGCTGCTTGGAGAGCAGGAGCCGCTTGGAGCTTCCCAGCCTTCTCAGATCTTTTCAAGACTCTTTATCTTTCAGACTTGGTGACTTTCAAAGTCGGAGGCGCTTCCTTTGTGCCGGGCTTTGGGCTCTGGAGAGAGCCCGGGCACGCAGCAGAGCCCAGGGGAGGCAGCTGCCTTTTCCTCATGCTTGTGGGTATCTCAGTGGACATCTCACCCCTCAGGGCCTCTTGATATCACAGTAACCTTCCCAGAGTCCTGGCTGGTTTGGTATTGGTGGGGGAGATTTCTTTATTTCTTTACGAGATGTTTCTGCGTTTTCTGGCATTTCCAAAATCCTCGTTGGCCCATGGAGGTCTTTCCTCGAGGTCTGCTCCTCCCCAGCCCCGGATCCTGCTGCTGGCTGCTGATCTCAGTCCCTGCATGTCCCCTTTGCCTGTGGGGTTGGTTTCTGGGCAGATTTCCAGCCCAGTTCCTGCTCCCACTGCTGCTGCCCATTCCCCTGAGCGCTCAGGGATTGGGTTTAAGGAGATTTCAGGGAGGCACTGTCCCTAATCCCAGTTCTAACAGCACTTGTGCTGAAATGAAGGTTGGTTAATTAAAGGAGAGGCCGAGCAGCCAGCCTGGAGCAGGAGCCTGGAGCGTGTGGGTTTTTTGGAGGATGGGGATTTGTGTGCTGGGTTTTGCAGCTCCTTGCTTTCTGCTTAGCCACACAAAGTGAGGAAATGGGTGTTAGGGACACCCTGCAGCCCCGTGGGAGGTGCAGCTCTGCTTTCTGCCCTCCAGCATGCAAAACACTCCGAGGTGAGCGAGCTCTGTCTGTCTCTCCCTCCCACCCCAAGGACGAGCTGGGAAAACACGATACTAAAACCTCCTTGAACGGTTCCTGTGCCTTCACCTCTCTCTGTGCAGAGATTCCCTGCTGGAAGAGCGCAGGGCTTCGAGCCAAACTGGGAGCCCCAGTCCCACGGCTGGGAAATTCCCAGAGCTGCCTCTTCCCCTGTCCCAGGGGATGCTTAAACCGAGCCCACTCCGGGGCTGGGAGCGGATAATTCCTGCCTTGTTCTGCAGGGCTGTTCCCTCACCCCCCACGCTCCCCAAGGCCAGGATCTTGGCACAGCCCCGAAATCCCAGCAGGAGAAAGCAAAGGCTGCTGAGGAAGGAGAGCAGGCTGTGGTGGGAAATGGTTGTTTTGGCCGGGGACGTGCTGAGGGTTTTTCCTGGGATGTCTCTGTCCCCGTTCCCACCCTGCCTGCGGAGCTGCTCCTGCTGGGGCTGCTTTGGGATCTGGGGCACCCCCACCTCCAGTGGGAGTTGGAGTACGGGGGGTGAGGGGGTTTGGACCTCAATAAAAGAACCCAAATTCCCTGCACAAGGATGAGTTAAAGCTGCTGCAGCCTCTGCCCCAGCTTTGGTTGGTGTTGAACAAACCCCAGCTCCTGGTTCAGCCCGAGCTCCCCCAAAATCAGGGCAGGGAAGCCCAAATCTCTGCAGAAACAGGACTCAAACCTCTCCAAACAGCCCTTGGCTCATCCCATAAATGGAATCCCTTCCTTTATTCCCATTTATCCCTCGATTTGGATACAGTTCTCCCCACTCCAAAAGGCATTTGGGGAAAAATCTTGCTCCCAAATGTCTCTGTGGGTTTCCTGGGCTTGCAGAGAAACAATTTGGGATGAGAGTGTGAATGATCTACACCCCTGATTTACATCCAGCCAAAATCAGGCAGGATTGGATTAAATCTTGATTTAAGCAGCTGGTGTTTTTTGTGGTGAGGATTTTTTTGGGGGGGTTCATTCTATAAGAAAGAGGATGTTTTCCTGTTTGGTTGTAAAAAGCTGCTGCTGCTCGGTGTAATTGGATACTTCCTTTTCTGAGGAGGGAGCCTGGTGTATCTGGGGACATTTATTTAGGCAGCTGTGTGGCCCGGGTGAGGAATTTTGTGTGTTTTTATTCTGGTGGGAAATGGTGAATTTGGGGTTCACAGGACTGATTGATTGATCCTTTTGTATTTCTGACTCGAGTTGCAGGGAAACGGAAGCAAGTTTAAAGAGCAGAAAAGTGGGTTTTAATGTTTTTTTGGTCAGTTAATAAACTCAAAAATGTGCTGGATAAGAAAGCAGACAAAGTAAATGTCTCAAAACCGATTTTGCATTTAAAACTGGTCGATTCATTAAGTGGAGTATTAATTGTGCATCATGAGTGGCACTTCTGGTCACCAGAATTCCAGATCTTGGCCTCTCAGGTTGAAGTTTTACTTGCAGATTGGAAAATGTGCATTTCTGCTTTGTACTCCTGATTTTTGTCATTGACTTGCTGGAATTCAGTGTTAAACTGGACTAAGTGAAGGGAAGTCCTTGAAACTGGAACAGACCCTTAAGATCACGGGGTGAAACATTTGAATTTACTGAAATTCGGATGTTTTCTTTGTCCTTGTGAGAGAACCAAACTCTGCCCAAAGCTGTGCTTGCACTTCACTCTTTTCTGGTTGTTTTTATCACTGACTCCCCTAAAATCATTGGCAGCCACATCCTGCCTACCTGGGCTAACAGCAGTTGTTTAAAATTAAACAAATTTTTCAATTTTTTTCAGTTTTAAAATTAAAGCCTGAGGTTGGCATCATCTTAAATTGCTGGTTTGAAATCTGGGTGGTTTAAAGCAGATGTATTTAATGTTTAAAGCTATTTTATAGAGCAGCATGAATTGAATTTTAATGTCACTGAATGGAGTCTTTGGGCAGCCCAGTCATTAATTCTTCCTCAACAAGTTTGGGCATTTCCTGGTGACTTTGATGAGCCCAAATCCTTTACTTTTGGGTTTCTCTGGAGAGACAGAGCCAGCTGGGAGGATCCCACCCCCAGTTTGGAGGTGGATCCTTCAAGGAGCATCCAAATTCCCTGGTGCCAGACAGGGAAGTTGCTGTGAAAGCCTTCAAGAAAGATTTTACCTTCCAACCTTCTTCAAATATCAAATATCAAATTCCAAACCCCAGCCCTGCTCTACCTGATGGTTAAAAACCTGATGCTGCAAATAAGAACACCCAAGCATGGTGTAAAACATGGGAAAGGCTTCATTTCTTCCCTAAATCCCCAAAACTGACTTTCCTCTGTTGATATAAATCAGGGGTGAGGTTCCCAGTTCCCTGTGGTGTAGGGCACAGCACTGGTTGAGTCTCAGGATGGGAAATGGGAGACTTTTCAGCCACTCTGCAAAACAAAAGAGGATAATTTGCCCATGCTGATGGTCTCATCTATCCCCTTTCCCATTTTTCTGCGGGTGTTTTAAGAGAAAAGGCTCCTCTCAGCAGTTCCCTTCCTCGGGCAGGGTCTCCTCCAGCAGCCCAAATCCATGTTTTTGTTGTGTGTGTGGCATTCCCAGGCTGCCAGGCTTTTTGGTGGGATCACAGAGGGCCTGCCCTGCTCTGTGTGTGCTGCCTTTGGAGGGGAATCCAGAGCACCCAGCAGGACCCTGGGCACTGCAGGTGTGCAGCTGTCCCTGCCGAGTTTGGGACTCTCTTTGGAGGAGAAGTGGAACTCTTCACCCAAAAACACGGAGTGGCACCAGTGTGGGTGATGCAAAGAGGCTGCCAGGGCTTCAGGCTGGCAGGGGGGAGATTTGGGTGGGATATTAGGAAGGAATTGTTCCCTCTGGGGGTGCTGAGGCCCTGGCACAGGTTTTAGAGAAGCTGTGGCTGCCTCATCCCTGGCAGTGTCCCAAGCCTTGGAGCACCCTGCTCTATGGAAGGTGTCCCTGCCCAGGGCAGAGGAGTGGGAATGAGATGAGCTAAAAGGTCCCTTCCAACCCAAACCAGTCTTGGCACAGATCTGTGGATTTGGGAAGGTGAAAAAGGTGTCTCAGCTGGGTGTGGACAACGTCTGCCCTCCAACATCTCCAACATCTCCTTTCCCAGTATGAAAATCCAGTCCTTCCCATGGCATTCTTCTCTCTTGCCTTGCTGCTTTAGAACAAAGGTGCCAGCAGCTCCAGGACTCCAGGTTTTCCTGGATTTTAGGACGTGTGCATCCCTGTAAAGGCCCTGGGTGCCTCGTAAACAACAGAGGCCGTGGGTGTGCGGCATCCGGCACGGCCCTGCTCCCACGTGGGGACCAGCTGCTGGGACTGAACCACTTCCAGGCAGGAATTCCTGGCATTTCTTGGCAGGGGAAGAACGTCCCAAAGCCGGCTTTCCAGTCCATGGCACTGGTCATTCAGTAGAAAGGCTGAACTGTGAAACAGGAGCAGTTCTGGTGCTTGTCCTGAGCTCCCTGTGCAGAGCTTGGTTTTCCCTCTGGTTTCCTTCCCACCCCGCTGCTGTCCAGAGGAGGAGGATGGAGAACCTGGCACAGGTGACAGGGTCAGCCTTGCACCAGTGCAAGTTTGGGCTCTGAGAAACTTCTCCAGCCTTTTTCAGACGTAAAGCAGTTCTCAGATGAGATGAACTCCCTGAAAGGTGGTAACAAATCTCTGCTTGGGGTGCTTTCATCTCTTGCCCGTCAGCTGCTGTTCTCCACCAGCACAAAGAAAATAAATCAGCCCAACTCCTCTCCTGAAAGAAAATAAATCAGCCAAACTCTTTTCCTGAAAGAAAACAAATCAACCAAACTCCTCTCCTGAAATATCTCTTTTTAAAAAAAAGACCTCTTAATGTTGCCTCATCGTATAAATCAACTTTATTTTCCACAAGGACTCTTGTTTGCTTGTGTGCCCTCCCTTTGCAGGAGGGCAAAAATACAGGAATATTTCCCAAAGGCAGGAATACAGTGCCATTCCCACGGGCTGAGATCATCCCACCGATTGCAGGAGGATGGGAATGACATTGTGCAAAATCCTGGTGGGACCCAGCGCTGACCGAGCTGTTCCAGCTCCGCCTGGGCCATCCCAGAGCCAGCAGGACGCTGGAATCCCCACCCCTGGAGGGGTTTATGGGATGTGGGGATATGGGGACACAGTTTAGTGGTCAGACTTGAGCTTTTCCACCCTAAATAATCCCAGGATTCTTCACCAGGGAAAAAACTTCTCTACTCCTCATTTTTCAGCGGGAATGGAGGAGCAGAAGGGCTGAGCATCCCTCCGGCAAAGGGGAAGGGGAGCAGGGAATTCCCAAAAACAGGAATGGAGTGCACAGAAGTGGCAGAGCCACGAGCAGGGATCCAAGCAGCTGCTCCTTATCTCCTCCTGAGCAGGCACATCAGGGAAGATAAAGTGAAAAGGGAAAAGATAACACAGATTGAGTCAGCCCGCCTCTCAGAGGGAGGTTTTTCCAACCTATTTACTTGTCAGTGGTGATTTTGGACGAGCCTGTGGGATCTTCAGAGAAAACCAACCTTTTTTTTTTCTTCCTGTTTCATGCCTTGCAAAAAAAAAAAAAAAAAGGGAATCTTTCTCCCAGGCATGAATTTGTGGCATTTCTTGGCACGGGAAGAAGGTCCCAAGGTGGGTTTGGTGTCACTGTGTGCTAAATGCCACCCCATGGCTCAGCCACATCTGTGTGTGTGAGGCTGGAGGAGCCTGATTCACCACACACCAGTGGCTCCTCCACTCTAAAACCAGCTCCAAGGCTGTGTTAGTCATGTTTTAATGATATTGAAATCAGCTGCTTGTGGCCGTTCGAGGAGTTCCAGCCCAGGGCTGGGGATGTCTCGGTGGGACCTGAGCAGGGCAGGGGAGGCTCAGCACAATGAGCTCATCCTGGCTTTCTTCGTGCTCGGCTCATCAGGTTTCAGGGATTATTCAGCCCCTGGGAAACGAGATTAAGGAGCTGGTGCTGTGTCCTGAAAGTTTCTGGGGTTGTCCTTCCTCTGCTGTGACAAAGACCAGCAGTGGCTGTTCTGGAGTTGGAAAATCAACGTTGTGGGCTCGCAGTGCAGGAACTGGGATTGCAGTAGGAGCTGCAAGGCCCAGATGTTGTTCTGGCACCTGTGGGAATAGCCTGCGTTCCCTGGGATCCAGCAGAGTGTTCCCAGGAGGGCTCAGCCACCCCTGGGGAAGCAGGAGGGATTAGCAGGGTGCTCTGTTACCGACGGCATCCCAACCCTCTGCTCCTCTCTGGGGACATTCCTGGGGTGGTGCCACACTGTAGGGAATTCAGGGGATGACCCAGGGCGCGGAGACACGGGCGCTTTGCTGATATTCCCAGCTCTGGAGCTGCTCCCTGCCTCGTTCCTGGGCGTCTTTTGGTCCTTCACACCGACAGGGTTGGGCAGGAGCCACCGAGGGGAGGAAACTCCCGATCCAGGCTGGGAGCTGTGAGGGGGGGAAAAGCCAGCACTGAGCTCTGCACAGCAGCCGTGACTCAGCACTGGGAGCAGCAGCTTTGCCGTGGATCCTCTCCGGCAAAGTGAGCTCCAGGCGTGGTTTTCATCACCCAGCTCAGGCCGCTGCTCATCCCTGGGGCCGCAGATCCACCGCGGGCTCCATCTCCCCGGCGGGAGCTCCCCTGGGCCAAGGTGTGTTCTGTGTCTCGTCCTCCCGAGCTCCTCCGGCATCTCCGCCGGGAAATGGAATATCAACAGCAGCAGTTTAATGGCCCCGATTGTCAAACAAAGCAGAAATATTTGGATTTTAGTGGTGGGGTGTGTGTGTGTGGGGGGGGGGGGTTGGGTTTGACACCTTTTATTGCTGAAAACAGGATGTGACAGTGCCTGTGCCAGCAGGAGGAATGTTCCTGCTTCTCCTTGCCTGGCATGGGGTTTGCCTCCTTGTCCTGTGGGTTTGGGGGTGCAGAGAGCACCCCTTTCCCTCCCAGGGCACCCAGACCCTACAGAGAGGGCAGGAGGGGCAGGGCACAGCAGAAAAGCTGTTTGTTACCTCTGTTCAGCACCCTCAGTGAAACCTGGGGAGGATTTCCCTTCTCGGGCCATTTTTGGGTTAATCTGTCACATCTCTGGGGCTCAGGAGCAGCAGCCACCACCCACCCTGTGGCCTTCCTGGGGCCTGGTGTGTGGTGAAATGGAGAGGAGGATTTTAATGGCACTTTACTGGAAATGTTGGCTGGCTCTGGAGGGCAGAGCACTCTGCATCAGCCCAGCCCGTGTTCCCCGGGGATCAAAATCATTCCCTGATTTTTTTCCCAGATGCTTCTTCCACTGCTCACTTCAGCCGTATCTCGCTCTGGGGTGTCCCCAGTCCCTCCCTGTGGAGGGAGCTGGGCGGAGGAAAGAAGTTTTGCTTAACAAAAACCTGTCTGAAGCGCTCTGCTTGATCCAACCCCTTTGGCTCCAGCGGGATTTAAACATGTGCTTGTAGTTAATCAGGTATTTAAGTGGTTTTCTGACTTGGCAAGCCCGGGAGGAGATATCCCAGAGGAGCAGGAGGAGAGCAGAGCCGGGGCCTCGCAGCTGGAGGTGTTTGGAAATGGGGATGTGGAGGGCAGCAGAGTTTTGGGGGGGTGGGTTTAACTTTCTGTGCCTCAGTTTCTCCTTTTGCTCACTCTCTGCAGGCAGCTGTGGGGCATCAAAGGTGACCAAAAAGGCAGTGGATTGGTGAAACAGGACGAGTTGGGATCAGTAAATACAGCTGGGCTGGCAGTGGAGGGCACAGGAAAGGTCCTGCCAGGGGCTGCTGAACCCCAGAACTGCCAGGTCCTGGAGGGGAGACACCCAGGCTGAGACCAGAGGGCTTGAGAAAGGATTTAAAGGGAAATCATCTCCCCTCACTCTTTGAAAAGCTGCTTGGGGAGCTCCCAGCTCTTTGTGGGGCTGCTCGGCAGAGGTTTCATGGAGTGTGAGGAAGATTTTCCCTTGGTCATGGATTTCACCCCAGAGCCCCTGAGCAAGGAGGTTTTCCCCGCCTCAATCTGATTTTTCCTGCTGGGATTGCTCTGGAATTTGTCTCCACACAACCACCCAGCCTCACAGCACTGATGTTATTATGCAAAGTGTAGATTATTTAACCACACGAGTTTGGGGGGTTTTTATGCATTGATTTGCCGTTGCTTTGAATCCCATTACAGGAATCTGCTTTATTAATGGACTTTGTCCATGCTCGAGATTAACTGGGGATGCTGGATTTGCAAATGAAAGAATTGTAATTCATGTTGTCCATGTTAATTACTTGGGTGATGCTGGCTTCCTTGGGAAAACCTTTATTTTTATTCCGCTCCTGTTGCTTTGTCTTAATGCAGAAAACCAAGTTTGGTGCTCTGGGATCAGGTTGGTTTTTCTCCTTTGCTGGAATTCCCTTTTAACAGCTGGGAAAGTACTGAGGGGTTTCATGGAACAGGCTGTTCCTGAGGATAAATTTTAATGCAAAAAAAAGGGTCGGGAAGCTTTTATTTCAATGTTTAGATCAACCCAACTTCCTCCTCTTTTGCTTTGAGCGAAAATCTCTCTGTATCTTGTTCCATCTAAATCTTTACCTTGCAAAATCTCCTAATTCCTGCAGTGGTACTCAGCCAGATTCTTGTGCTGAGCAATTCCACTCTCCTTGCTGGTAAAAAAACCCGGGGATAAACCTGGATTTTGGTATATTCAGGCATTGCTATTGATCCAAACCCATTTTTTCCCCTGTGCTCCTGCAATGGTGTAAATGCCCCCCCCCCC
>VXBN01008928.1:144836-167181 GCA_013397395.1 Sinosuthora webbiana
TTTCAATGTTTAGATCAACCCAACTTCCTCCTCTTTTGCTTTGAGCGAAAATCTCTCTGTATCTTGTTCCATCTAAATCTTTACCTTGCAAAATCTCCTAATTCCTGCAGTGGTACTCAGCCAGATTCTTGTGCTGAGCAATTCCACTCTCCTTGCTGGTAAAAAAAAAAAAAACAGGGATATAACCTGGATTTTGGTATATTCAGGCATTGCTATTGATCCAAACCCATTTTTTTCCTTGTGCTCCTGCAATGGTGTAAATGCCCCCCCCCAAAAAAAAAAACCCAAAAGCTTGGCATGACTTTATGGGAGCCAGCTGCAATTTGTTCGCTTAAATTATCTTTTTGTCATGCTCGCATCATTCCACGGCGGCCGGTTTGGAGAGTTAATTGAATATTTGCGTCTCTCCAAGATGCCTTCAATTGCTTCCCTTGAATAACTCCGGGAGTGGGCTGTGATGAGGAATCACTGATGCTTATTTTCTGCCTCAGAAAATATCTGAGGCTTTTACCCCAGCACCTATTGAAGGGTGCCAAAACATTCCCGCGGTCTCCCACCCCGAAATTCCTGGGCTTTTGAAGCAGAGTTTAGCATCCATTGGGAGCTGACAATGCATCCCTGCACGGCTAATGCAATAATAATCAGCTCGGGGCTCGGCAGTGGGAGCAGCCTGGAGACGGCCGTTCTTGGGTTGCAGCCTCTCATTGTGTGTGTGCAGGAGTGGATTGATTCCTGCCCGCTCCAGGAGGCTCCCAGGTGAGACAGGAGCGTCATTGTGGATGCTGCAGGTGCTGGGGGATGGTGTGGGAGTGTTTCCCAGGGCTGGGCATCAAAACAACCCCCTCGGATAGCTGCGGGCAAATCCCCACCTCGGCATTTTCCTGCTGCATTGATCAATCCCCCGAAATCATCAATTTTCTTTTTCCTTCATTGGATTGCAACAGCTCTGCTGGCTGGGGAGGGAGAGGGGGGGCCCATCAAAAGCAACGTTTTTGGAGTGGGTGAAAAGGCAGATGTGTTGCTTCAAGCGAGATTTGCGATTCCTCCTGTGCTTGGCTGTCCTGGGAGCAGCAGAGCAGGGTGGGCTCAGAGAGGCTTTTCACCCACTGTACATCAGGAGACCCACGCTGGCCTCCTCCTGAAGGCTCTCACGGTGCCAGCTGCTGGGCCAAGACGATAAATCCTGGTTCCTTCCTAAGCAGAGCCTGGTTTAGAATTAATGGCAGAGCCTGGCAGGGTTGTGTTAACCGTGAAGGGTCATTTGGAGAAGGTGGCTGGATCAGAGCAGGGAGGACTGAGAGGTGAGGACTCCCAGGGCCTCATTTGCTCTGTTAGGCCAGGGCCAGGTCAGGCTGAGCTTTCCTGCCCCCTCCACCCCACCAGGCAAAGCTCAGCTCTGGGAGGATGCGGAGTCCTGGCCCAGGCAGGCTCCCTGACAGCAGCTGGGGACCATCTGGCTCAGCTGCGGAGCATCTGTTCTGCCATGCAGGGCTTTCCACAGCCAAACCCTGCTCCTTCCCTCGCTGGGATCTGTTCCTTCTTCTCTCCCAGGTCCCCTGAACTCAGAGGACCTTCCTCACCTGTGAGAGCCGTGCCCCTTTCCCAGTCTAACCGGGGTGGTGGCACATGGAGTCACCTGGGGGGACAGAGGGGCGGCAGGATGGACAGGCAGCACCAGCCTCGCTCCTGTTTGATCCATTACTGAGGCTGGGCCATCCGGGTGAGGGCTTTTGGACTCTTTTCCCAGCAGAGATGTTTGCAGGGATGTGCCAGGGGGTGTCTGGCTCACGGAATGCTCTCCATGAGGGTGGGGGTGAGGAGCAGACTGAGCCTGTGGGCTCGGTGTTGATCCAACAACTCCCATCAGCTGGGGAGGGTGTGGGGAGCCTGCTGTGCGATTCCAGGCAGGGAATTGTGATTGGAATGCTGCTCTTGTAGCAGGAGCCCTTCGCTTGCTGCAAGCCCAGACACCGGGGCGGTCTCACAGGCACTGGAAAGGATGAGGGCGAGTGATTCCTCCCCATCTGACAGTGCCACCCTCTCCTTGTGAACCTCTTCCCCTTCCCTGCAAGGATCCCAGTTCTGCTTTTCCATTTTGTTCCTGTAAACACTGATTTTAGGGTTGTTGGTGGATTTACTGCCCGTGAGGGCAGGCTACGAGAGCTGCACGCACAAATAAAAATCTTCAGCGGCCAGCAGGCATCTCCTGTCACCTTCCAAGGACAAGAGTGGTCTGAGCCTCGGGTTACCTCCCAAAAAACCCCGTGGGGTCCTGAAGCAAATCATGAAAATGTAACTAATCTGGATGGGTGATCAGCTGCAGAACAGCTGGGGCTGCTTTTGGCTGGGGGAGCGGGCACGAAAACCGCGCAGAGCTCCGCGCTTGTGGTGCTGGAAAACAAAGGTGAGAGCAGCACCAGGGGGATTCTCCCTGCTCCAGTTGCCTCAACACTGGATGTCTAGGATCAGCTAATTAGTGGGGCTTTTCTTGGCAGGTAACTGAGGGAGACAGGCTCATCCAGGGCCTGAGTCAGCCCAGCTGTCTCAGAGCAGGATGAATCACCAGCCTCATATGAATTGACAGCAGACCGAGCTTAGGTGGCAGCCCTGGCTCCTTCCCTGACAGGAGATAATAGGCAGCCTGTCCTCCAAGTCCATTTTCCAGCAGAGATCTAGAGGGTTTTTGCAAGTGAAAATGAGTAATTTTTTTTGCAGCTGGGAGCTGGCAGCGTGATCAAGGCTGGGGCTGGTCCTGGGAATCAGCCCCGTGCTGGGGCAGGAGGTCCCTCTGCAGAGCTGCTGGTCACAGGGCAAAAGGGATGATAAATTTATGAACTTCTGCTCCTGACCTGTGGTTTGGGTACTCCAGGCAGCACCTGGGATGCTCCAGGAAGCTCTTTGGGCAGAACACACAAGGCTGGAAATGGCAGATTTCGTTAGATTGGTTGTATTTGCATTTAATGTTTCACTGCAGAGCTGTGAAGGGAGGCCCAGCAGGCAGTTAATAGGGTGAGTGTCGTGCAGGGTTGATGCATGAACCTTTTCCTTTGGGTTTTAGCCAGGGAATGTGGGGGGCTCTGGGTGGAGCAGGAGCTGAGGGGGTGGGAGAGTGACCCCTCAGTTGTGCTTTGCTCAAATCCTCCTTAGTCCCGCAGCTTTTTCTGCCTCTTCCATTTTGCAGGAGGCAAACTTGGTGGCACCACTCCCCTTGGGAGGGCTCTAAAGTGACTCTGGTGCCTCTGGGCTGAGCCTGCTGGCAGGCTGGGCTGTCACCCATCCGTCTGGGAGGAGCAGGAACAAGTGACAATGCCACCAGGAGCCATCTGGTGCAGGCTCTGCATGGCCAGCAGGATCCTGGCCTGGGGCTGGAGCCCCAGCTGGAGCCACAGCCCCGGGCTTGGATGGAAAACCAGGATGTGGGCAGCTCCTGCTGCTTTAGGAGGGATGGGTGGGGAATATTTGGTGAGCTCAAGGCAAAGAGTTGTGTCAAAGGCAGTGGTGGGTGGGAATTGTTGGAGTTGTTCAGAGCAAATCCTGGAGTCACCTTCCCCCAAGAGCATTTCCAGGCTTTTCCTGGGATGCCAGTGGCTCTGTAAGTCAGGAGAGCTGAGGCCATCCTCATTAAACATCCACAGGCACTCTCCTGAAGGAGTCTTAGCTGTAATCTGGCCAAATTCCAGTTGGAGTCGTTGCCTTTGCCCGGCAGTATGAAATAAAAGAGCATTTTTCTGCAAATCTCCTCTCCTCAGTTGTTTATTATCTGGCTGGCAGCATCACATCTCTGCCCATTAATCCATCTCTCCAAGTTCCTCCAATTCCAGCCTCCTGGAGGGGGTTCAAGCTGCCACCATTTATTATTTGAGTCAGTCTGCCAGGGAAATGTTTGCTCCTTCCCTCAAGCATCGACTCCCTTCTCTCCCTGCACCCTCTCTCAGGGCTGGAACGAGCCATTTGTGCCTCCCAAACCCATATTAACTCTGTGAAACAGAAAAAAAACCAAAACCAAACAGAAAGCACATATTTAAACTCTGCTTTTTCTCCAGGCTGGTGGGATGGACATTAAACCTGCAGAAGCAGTTGCTGGTTTGTGTGGAGGTTCCCAGGGTGGCTTTTTGGGACGCCCCACCCAGATGTGCCGCTCCCATCACAGCTGAGCTCCCAAATGCTGCCTGCCCTCCTCAAAAGTGCAAATTGGATCATCCCTGTGCGGCTGAGGGCTGCTTTGTCCCCAAACCTGCTGTGACATCGCTACCTTTGGGGTGCTTTGCTCTCCTCTCAACCCGAAATCGATTCCTGCCTTAAAGGTCTTGTTTTGGGGAAGAGTAGGAGGAGTGATTGGATTTTCCTCACAGGACACGGGTTGAGCAGCAGGACGTGCCCAACATCCCGAAGAAGATGGGGTTGAGGCACATCCCACCCCTCTCTCTGAGCTGACCTCCCTCCCCACACTGTTCCCACCTGCTGGAATGGTTTTTTTCCCCAGATAACTTGGAGCAGATGATGGATGGAACACTGAATTAATTAATGAATCCTTCCTCCCTCCCTTCGTGCCCAACTCTTGTTTACAGCACCAACCTCCCTGCTTGGAAATTCAAGATGCTGCCCTGAATTCAGTGGTGATAAAGGAGTTTTGGAAGAGGTGCTGGCCAAAACAGCAGCTCTGGGGATATTTGTGAGCAGCTGTGCTGAGGGTTTTGGGGTTTTTTTGCACAGGAACCTCATTTGGGCAGCAATAACTCCGTGTTAGTGAAAACAACAACAGCAGAAGCTGCTTCCTCAATGACTCCTCACAGGGACCTGCTGCATTTCCCCCTAATTACAACTCAATTTGCAGTGATCAATGGTTTAATTAGCAAAAATGTGGTTGGTTATGGCTGTGTGTGGCCTGGGGGATGCTGGCACTCGTGGGAACACCACCTGGAGCTCCCAAAGCCTGGGAGCTGCAGTTTTTGACAGCAGAAAGGAATGAGAAGTTGTTTTACCTGGCGTGAGGGAAAGATAAGTTGGGGGTGCAGCTCCCAGAGGTTTTGTTTGGGTGATGTTGGCCTGGGGAATGGAGGGTGAGCTCTGAGTTTTGGGGGAAAAGAGCTGGTTTTGTGGGTTTTTTTTGCTGAAAACAACAGATTGGGCACAGCATCCTTGTGCCTCTCACTTGGGCTTGCGGTTTTCTTTTCAAAAATAATTCGGGTTTTTTTTATAACTTCCATGGCTGTGACTGGGGAATTCCTATTGCTGGCTGCTGGAGGAACACAGAACATTTTTTTCTGCTGGGGTTTTGGATATAAATTTCAAATTCACCCCTCAGAGTGGGGTAGGTGGTTGGATTTTTTGGTGTTTTGTGGTTTTTGTTTTTTTTTTTTAAATAGTTTTACACTGCTAGAAGTGCAGAAGTCTCCTCCTGTGGAGGTTCAGCTGCTTGGTGGCAGGAATTTTTCCTTCCAGTGGATAAGGATGGATGAATGGTTTCCCCAAGCTGGAAACAAACGAGATAAAGTGCAGGGAAGTCATGGGTGATTTCTGTTTGAAAATTCCCCTTTTTCCTGTCACTACCTGCAGAGATGTCCCCGTTTTCCTGACACACGTGGGCAAAGCAGAATTCAGAGGTTCGGATCCGCTCCTGAACACCCCTCAAATCTGCCCTGAGGCAGCTCACAACTCCCAGCACTTTAAACACTTATTTATTTGAAATCTGCACTTGCCAGCCAGGTAAAATCCCCTGGGAAAAGGGAATGTGCTGGAAAAAAAAAAGAAAAACTGTCTGGAGCCAGATGCTGGGCGTTTCTGCAGAGCCGCTGATCGGTGATTTGCTGCTGACAGCCTGAACTGGTGTTAACTTATTAAATTGCAGATGAGCTCATCACTTTGGCCTCGAACGGGTTCCAGCCTTGAGAGGCCTCGAAATATCGCGTGTGGTGGAAAAAAAAGAGACAAAGCTGGTGTGGCAGAGGGGTTTGGGGAGCAGCTGAGAAAGACATCTGTGCACAAAAAATGCGTGTACCAGGAGCGGGGAGGGAAGGCTCCGTGCGAAAAAATGTGAAGTTCTCCCAGGAGAGAGGAGGAGAAATTCTCTGATTTATGAGCTGGACGTTTTAATTTTAGCTGAGGAGGAAAATGGTGAGGAGTTTTGAGATGATGCTGAGCCTGGTTTGACCCTGAGAGGTGGCAGTGAGTTGTCCCAAGTCCCCACATTGGCCCTCAGGTCGTGCCTGCTGTTTCCCATAGATCATGGACCAAATCCAGCTTTTATCTAATGTTTGTTTAATCCTAATGCTGAGCTTTACCGAACCGGGCAGGCGACATCCACGCTGCTGCTTCTCTCCTTGGAAGAGCGGGAGTTTCCTTGGAGCACCTCCCTGCACAATTTCTATCTCTTCTTCCTCTTCCAAAGGAGCCCGAGCTCCCTCCACGCTGAGATTAATTCTTGTCATCTTGGCAGAAGCCGTGGGACAGAGCAGAAATCAGTTTGGCCACTTGATTTTCCCACCTGGGCACGTTAGTTCCCAGCGGGGTTGGGTTTTGTGGCAGCTCGGATTTGTTGTTCCGAGGGGTTTTTATTTTTGATTCTCCCACGGCAGAGCAGCCTCACGCTTGTGTGGTTTTTAAAGCCTCGGCTCTTTTTTTTTTTTCACTAAATAACCTGTTTGCAGTCAAGGAGTTGGTGTTAACTCAGCCAGTGCTGCGGGGCTGATCCTAAAATACCGAGGAAAGCAGTGGGATAAACACTTGTCACCTCGTTTGTGGCCTGAGCTGTAATTGCTGTAATGTGAGATCCCTCGGGCTGCTGCGTCTGAAGGCATAATGGATTTTTTTTTTTTAAGCCTAGATGTTTGTTTTCAACCTGTCTGAAACCACGGAGCATCCGCGCCTCCAAGCAATGTGCCTTCCCGTGGGGTTTTTTGGGGGGCTGGAGCATCCCTGAGCTCAGCACAAGCTTTAATTTATTGCACGGTGCCAAGAGGTGTTATTGGCTTGTGTTGGCCAAGAGGAAATTCTCTGTGCCGCGTGCCACCGGCTCCATGGGGAGTAAAAAAAAGCTCAAAAGGGAATAAAAAGATAATTTGGGTATTATATACAGAAATATGTTCGAGGTAAAAGGAGTACACTGTGTGTAACCCTTGCCCTCCCCATCCCTCTGCACTGATGTGTTCCATACAACGAGGAGTTCTCAAAATTCCTCAAATTGTTCTGTCTGGGAATTGCAAACCGTAGGAAGGAGCCTTGGAGGGGCCCTGGGAGGTCTGGCCCGTCCCTGAGGGCAGGATTTCAGTTTGTGAAAAAGTATAAATAGGCATAATAGTCTATGAATATGTAACAGGCTAATGTAAAGGGAAAGGTATTTAAGGGATGTCTCCAAAAATAGCAGGTGTGCTCTTGGCTGAAGGCCGAGCACCCAGCCAGTCAACCCTTTGCTTTATCTCTGTCTCCTATCGTCTTTTGATTAAACCTTTTCACCAAATTTCACCAAAAAACTGAACCTCGTTTTTCCCGAGGGCTGACTTTAAGACCCGCTGGCTTCCACATCCCGCCTGATCTTTGCCTTGTCTCCTGCAGGATTTGGGGATGGAGTCCACCTCCCTGGATGATGTCCTCTATCGCTACGCCAGCTTCAGGAACCTGGTGGATCCCATCACCCACGACCTCATCATCAGCCTGGCGAGATACATCCACTGCCCCAAACCAGTAGGTGCCACGGTCTCCTCGTGCTCTGGCTTGGGAAACTGGGAATGTGGAGCTTCTCCC
Organism: Sinosuthora webbiana; assembly: GCA_013397395.1. Taxonomy (NCBI): domain Eukaryota; kingdom Metazoa; phylum Chordata; class Aves; order Passeriformes; family Sylviidae; genus Sinosuthora; species Sinosuthora webbiana. The sequence goes on from VXBN01008928.1 coordinate 152,577, forward strand.
TGGGCGCCAGGGGAAAATCCTCCCAAGTTTTGGGTGGGTCTGGACCAAGAGGATGAGGTTTTCCAGCTGAACCGGTGATGTTTGGCTAATGTTGGTGCTCCTTTCGGCTCGTGTGTGGCGTTTTTAAGCTGGGATCATCCGTGGCTGGATGGACCTGCAGGCATCACTCTCCTGTATTTGCTGCTAATAACAGGCCTTTAATTTCCTGTGGGAGTGTCTGAAGGCATGGAGCCGTCCACTGCTGCTTCTTGTGGGTGTTTTCCTCAGTTATAGCCTCCACCAGTGTTTAAAAAGGAGGGAAATTGCTTTTTGGGTTTTTTTGGAGCATTTACAGATTTCTCTCATGTTGTGGGGCGAGGCCACAAAGGTGCTGCTGGGGCTGTGGGGTGAGTCTGACTCTGCAGGGCTTCCTAAAGCTCTCTGCACTCGGTAAAAGGTGTTGGGAAGGGTGGAGTGGCTGCAGGAGACACAAACCTCCACCTTCAGAGACCAAGGATGGCTGTCCCATGTCCTGCAGCGTGAGACCACGATGGGGCCGCACCCCTGTGCTGTGTGAGGATATCCATGGATCCCTTTTCCCTGTGGAGAACGAGATCCTTTCCTTCCTCCTCCCCCATGGAGTGGGGAAACCTCCCCTCGTGCCGGGCGAGTTTCCAGGAGGAGAGGCCCCGTTCCCCTGCTGAGGCTTGCCCTTTTCCAGAGCACTGTGACTGAGCCACGGCCGAGGAGAGCTCTGTGTTCCCAAGAAAAACACCCCGAGGCCACTCCTGAGCCTGGAGCTGCTCCAGTGCCCAGCTCCTGCTCTGCCTTGTCCCCCTGCAGGGTTTTTTTTGGCATCAAAGGCTACGGAGGAGGCAGTGCCAGGGAGATGCAAGGTCCTCATTGCTCTGCTCAGCCCTGTGAGGCACATCTGGACAGCTGTGCCCAGCTCTGGGCTCCTCAGGACAAGAAGAGCTCCTGGAGCGGGGCCAGAGCAGGGGGACGAAGAGGACGAAGGGGCTGGAGCATCTCTGACAAGGAAAGGCTGAGGGGGCTGTTCAGCCTGGAGAGGAGATGCTGAGGGGGCACCTCATCCCTGCCAGTCCCTGAGTGCAGAAATGGGACAAGAGAAAGGGGCAGGAACTGATGCCCAGGAAGCCCCACCTGAAATGGAGGGAGAATTTCTCCCCTGTGCAGGTGAGAGCTGGCACGGATTGTCCAGAGGGGCTGTGGAGCCTCCCTTCACTGGAGATACCCCAGAGCTGCCTGCACACAACCCTGTGCCCTGTGCTGTGGGGTGACACTGCTGGAGCAGCAAACTTGGGCCTTCCAGACTGACCATTCTGGGGTTCTGTGGTGGCAAAACCCCAAATAAATCAGCCTGGGCAGCACCGAGGCTCTTCCTCTGCAGGAGATGGGGTTTGGATGCCCTTGGTGCTGCCCACGTGCTTTGCACAGCTCAAAGCATTTCCTTACTCAGGTTTGGGTGCCACCAGCTGTGCTTTAAACCCTTTTTATTTTTCTTTTTTTTTTTTGGCAGCTGGGTGAAAAGTAACTTCATCCCAGTGTTTCATGGTGCTTTCCTGAGATGCTGATGTTCTCTGAGTCCCCAGAAAGTTGCATGCTTTAGTCACCAAGGTGACTTTCCAGCTTCCAGCCCTCTCTTCCCCCAGACTTATTTCACTTTGGCAGAGGCTTGGCACCACGTGTGGGAGCTGGAGAACGCTCAGGGCCAGGAGTGCTGCAGAAGTTTTGGCTTTTGCTCTGCATCCTGTGGCACAAATACACATAAATATATATGTTGAGGCAGCTGGGACCTTGTCCTTATCCATCCAGAGGTGGATGGATCTGACCTGGACCCTGGTTCCTGTTCAATTTCTTTTTTAAATATGTCCCTGCTCAGGGTTATGGGGTCCTGCTTCCCTCCTCCCTCCTGGAGAGGCTTTCCTGGCTCTCTGTACATTGCTTTTTTTCACTCAGCTTCTATTTATACCACCCTCAGCTTAAAGGTGACCCCTTGGTCTCCCCTCTGAGCTAAAATAAAAGTCGAATCATTTTTCCAAGCCCTGGGTAAACACGGCCCGAGTCCGTATGGGCAGGAAAAAGTTGGCCTGGGGAGCTCAGGGGATGCTGATCCTAGCCAGCAAATCCAACCCAGAAAGCTCCAACTTGTGCTGGGGGAGGCTGGAGTGCAGTGGGGGAGGAATTTGGGAGGTGGAAATGTTTGGGTGAGCTTTGTGTGGGTGTCCAGGCCGTGCTGCACGGCTGGATTGGGTCTCCCAGGCCCCGCTGAGATCCCAGCCTGGCCCCAGGGTCGGGGTGCGAAAGGAGCCAAGGAAAAACTCTTTTCCAGATCCTTTGGAAGTCAGGGGTTGGATTTGGTCCCATCCCTGTTTGCAGATGTGTGTAATGCAGCTCAAGGAAACCCTGGAGTGCAGCTCTTGTCCCCTTTGGGGTTCCTGAGGCCCTGGAAGGGGCAGATTGGCTGTCCAGGACACTCAGGCTGTGCAGGAGGTTTTCCAGCGAGGAAAGGGGCTGTTTGCTTTGGATCAAAGGCATCTGAACAAGTGTTTTTCCCTCCTGTGGCCAGTCTTTTATCTTCCTGCCTCTCTCCTCATGGAAGAGGTTCCTTGGGGAGCAGCTCAGCTCCAAAGCCACTTTCCCAAAACCCAGCTCCAGGCTGAGGAATCAGTGGGTGCTGCCCTCGGGGTGATGTCTGCCTGTCCCCACGGCCAGGAAAAGGGGACAAAACACCTCAGCAAAGCCACGTGGGGTGGGATGGAGCAGCCAGGATGCCCCAGATCTCCTGTAGCTGCTCTGGTTTGCAGCAGGAATGAGCAGAAAACACAAACTTTTGAGTCAGGAGAGAAGGGCCCCCGCGAAAAATTCACAGCTCTCCGTGCCAGCAGGGAGATCTGGCCCTGAACTGCTGGAAAATTAAAGCAATTCCCTTCTTTTTTTTTTTTTTTTCCACAGACCAAAGCCATGTGTGTGGATGACTGATGGCTGTGATAGGGAGTTGAGTCAGACTCCCCTCCAGCTGGTTGGATTTGGGATAAGCACTGGGGGAAAGGGGGAAGTGGAGCCTTGGGCAAGGCTGGTTTGGGGCTTGTGCCCTCGTGCTGTTCCACTGCAACCCCTGGGATGTACCTGGAGGCTCTTCCAAGCCCTGAAGGCTGCCCAGAGGGAGATTTTGGCTTTGCTGATCCCCACCCTTGCTGCTTTGTGCCGGGGAAAGGCCGGGCTTAGCAAAGCCCCGTCCCAAACCCCAGCTTTGCCTGGCCGTTCTCCTGTTGGTGCCTGCACCTCCTGGGCAGCAGCTCCTCCCAGGCCTCAGGTGGAAGACGTGACCCTGTTCAAACACAGGGGAGTGGATTTGGGCAAACATCTCAGTTTGGGAGCTGTGTGCAACAGGGAACATCATCCTCACCTTCCCCGCTGAAATTCGAGATAAATGGGGACAGGGAGAGGTTTTAAAGCTCTTCTAAAGCAGCTGGAGAGTGGAAGCAAAGTGGATTTTGCCCTGGGTGGATGGAAGATCTGTTTTCCTGTCACTGGAGCAATTTCTGTGTGGCCACATCCCTGGCCCCGACGTCTTTTCCTGCCTGAGCTGTAAACTGATCAGGTTTGCAGGATGGCTTTGGTTCCACGAGCTGTCACCCACGAAAACGAGAAAAGTGGTTGTTGTGACCTGGATGGAATAATCCATTTCTAACCCTCCTTCAGCCCTGGGGGATAAGGACTTAACTTACAAATTACATTGAGGTTTTTATGCCCTGCATTTTTTAAAATGTGTTATTTCTGTCAGGGCTAAAATGAGCATTTTTTTTCTTCTTATTTACCACCCCTCTGTGCTGTAAAAGTGGATTAATAACCTCAGTTGGTGCAGGATGAAGATAATCAGGGCACCACGACCACCAGCTCGGGGCCTTTCTCCCCAATAAATATCCCCATAATCCAGCTCCTCTGCCACGTGTGTTATTCTTTGAGCTGGAATTCAAATTATCATTCCAAGTTCCTGACATCAAACTTGTTTTTCAGCCTTAGGAGATGAAATTATAGGTATGAAGTGGTGACACGTTGAGGGGCACTCGAGCACGGGGTGATCTCATCGACCCCAGTGAGGTTTTGACTTTTCCCTTTTCCTCTGAGGTAGGCAAGGGAAATCCCACACAGCTCTCAGGTTCCAAAGTGCTACGAGGACACCGAGTATTACTTGTTTTCTGCTTTAAGAAACATCATAAAAGCAGCTGATCTATGAACAAAACCCCTCTAACCCCCCAAAATATGATATAAAAGCAGAGGGGATGATGAGGATTCAACATAATTCTGTATGAATGGCTCTTCTTGAGTCTTTTTTTTGTTTTGTTTTTGCTGAAATGTGAAGATTCTTTTTTTTTGAGTATTTAAGACATCTGCAATATGTGAAGATGTCCTGAAGAAGGAAAAACTCAGACCCCAGTGGGGGCAGCTCTGGTTCTTTGCTGACTTTGGATGTCCTGCAATCTGCTCTGCAAGAAAAGAGAGAGATGTCCCTTCCCTAAAGCTTTTGTGTGAGAGCTGAAGCTGAGCTGAGTGCCCGGGAAATGGAGGGAAATAGCACTTTGCAGGGGTTTTAAGCATGAAATCTGAAAGGGGAATAATGGCAAGGTCTGGGTGGGCTGTGATGGGAACTGACAGGGTTTTTGTGTGAAATGGGGCCTGAGCCCCATTTGCCTGATCCTCCTTTGTCCAAACCCTGTGTGGAGCAAGGAAACCCCTGGATCCTTGTCCCTCCCAGCCTGGGGAATGTGCTCCCAGCATCCCCATTTCCACATGGAACTGGAAATGTGACCAGTTAATCACACTCTGGTCATAAAACCACACTGACCACTTAATCACACTCTGATCATAAAATCATTTAGGCTGCAAAAGATTTCAGATCATCAACTCCAACCATCAACCAGCCCGGCATGGCCAAGGTGACTTTTATCAAACTTTTTCATCTTTCCGATCACTTTTTGGGTTGTTTATGCCCAAAATCTCAAGGCCAGCTGGCAGAATTGCCAGGCCCCCTTTTTGCTCAGCTCCCACAATAACAGCACGACCTTTCCCAACCATCTGCAAGTTCCCTGGAAATGCCGCAGGGTGGATTTTCATCAGCCTGGAGATGGATTTTTGCAGTTCTTCCCAAATGTCAGGTGCCACATCATGCCGCAAGGGATGTGCTCAGCTTCCCCTTTTTGTCCCCCAAAAACATCTTGGTGACCCCAGCTGTGGGGCGATGGGCATCACCGCATGGGTTGGATGATGAAATTATTAAAAAGAGGATTAAAAATAATGAACCAGGAGCTGGAAAAGATATTTCAGTCGCCTGTGGGTGAGGCTGGAGCTCCCCAGTTTAACTTCCAGTCTTTCCTCAGGACCTCTTCACCTGGAGTGTCCCCAGGGGAGGTGACAGATGAAGAACCAGCCACCTCATTAAACAGTAACAACACATTTTATTGATGTTTGCTGCTGGTAATTGGCGTTTGAGTTCAGCTCGTTTGGGGTTTAATCAGAATATCATTTCCCCCGAAGGAAGGGAGGGTATTGATTGCCTGCCCCTGGCAGGAGGGTGATTTATCCACCTGAGGAGAGCGTGGTGGCGACCTGGGGGATGGCTGTGGGCTCCAAGAAAAAGCCAAAAATCCCCCGAATTTCAACTTCTTTGCTGGTCAGGCTTTGCAGGGGGGTTCAGAGGGGCTGAACTTTGCAGGATGAGCTGAAAGCACTGAGGATAAACCCCTGGCACTTCCAGCAGCCCTTTCCTCGCTGCTCCCTCCAGCCCTGAGTGAGGAATAGAGAGGAATATTTGACACAGGGGAGAAGCAATGCCTGGATTTGGGCACCAAAACGCCTCTGGGGCTTGGAAGCACTCCCGTTTCTAGGGCTAATCCTGGAATTTGAAGAGTTCCTGGCATTCAGCCTGCCTGCAGCATCACAGCTGCCTTGCCAGGCTATTTCTTGGAGCAGGGAGAAGTTTGTCCCTTTGCTGCTGAGCTCCGAGCTTGCCTTGGCTGCTCCCAGCAGGGTCACCTTGGTGGGACAGCTCTGCCTCCCTTGGTTGGGCTGTGCCACGGGGCAGAGATGCTTTCCCCCGGATTTGGGGTGGCTCAGGACCCTGTAGGTCTTCTGAACCCCCTCTGGTTCACCCCAGGGGCAGAACGTGCCCCCCTTTCCCTGGGAAGCGACAGGTGGTGAGAGGGGAATCTATCAGGGGAAAAAAAAAAAGAAATAAAAATAATAAAAATAAAGTTAAAATAAATAAAGGCAAAGAGCTGAGGTTTTGTAAGTAGGGAAGGTGCCAGGAGGCTTTCCAGTGGTTGCTCTTCCTCGATGGCAGGGACTGGGATTCTTGGCCCGAGTCCAGCAAAGTGATTATCCCGCAGTTTGGGGGATTTGGGTAAGAGCTTTATCCCGCCCTTCCCATCTTCAAAGAGTTTTGCAGTCGTTGGGTAATTTGCTAAATCCTGCCGATTTCTCTGTCACTTTCCTTTTTTCCCCTTGCCCTGCGTCCTCCCGGGAAATCCCCAGCTCAGCTGCCGGCTCTGCATCCGCAGTTTCACATCTTGGAGCTCTTGGAAGGGACCCCGCTCCCTCCAGCCTCGCTGCATCCCGGAGCTGTTGCTGGGAGAGCTTGGATACCCTCGACTGCTGCTTCCTCGCCTCTTTTTCCCCTAAAAAACCGGGAAAATCCCCATTTCTGCCGTGCCTGCGAGGGCCCCGCGGTGGTTAATGAGCTGGGGGTGAGCGCTGTGCCCTTTCCCTGGGATTCACACGTACAGGGGCTGGATGTGACGGGGTCCTGCCGCCCCTCCCCGGCCTCCCAGGGCTGAGAATTCCCGCAGGGAATGACAGAAACATCCCAGGGACGCTCCTGCAGCAGTGAGGGGCCGGGCTGGGCTCTGCTTCCCGTGGGATCCCATGTGGTGCAGCTGGTCCGGGCTGGGAAAGTGTCCGGGGCGATGTCCCGAATGCGGGACATAAATAACCCAATAACCCATAAATAACCCAATAACCCATAAATAACCCCATAACCCATAAATAACCCAATAACCCGCGTCTGCTCTCACCCCGGGAGGGGAGAGGGGACAGAGGGGGGAGAGCGGTGCCTGCCTTCAGCAGGTGCTGGGCTGAGACCGAGCTTCCAAGGGGGGATTTTCCCTGGGAAATCCCGGTTTTCCTCTGGAATTCATCCTCCCTGTGCCATGGAGTGCCACCATCCCCTGAGCAGGGATGGCTTCTCCGATTCCAGCAGCAGCATCCCGGGTGTTTTTTTCCTCTTGGCTGTTGTGCACCAGCTGCGGTGATTAACCTGTTGTTTGCCGGAGTAATGAGTAAACCCAGAGTAACCTCTCCTGGGTTTTCAGCTGTTGTTCCGTGGCAGCCCTATCAGTAGGATGCAGGTGGGTTTGGCATTAAGATGCTGCTCCAGTGACCTTTCCAGTGGCATCTGAGTGGCATTCCCATAATGGCTTCGTGTGGCTTTATTATCTTTTGTTCTTCTGTGTGAGCCAGGATTAATTGCTCAAGGGACAGTGTTCGTGTTCGGACTCAGATGTTTATTAATTTTTATCTACGGTACAGTCTCACAAGCTGTGAGTTCTAGCTAACAAGGTAGGAAATGGCTCTGTCTCCATCTCTTTCCAAGGTCTTTTAAGCACAAACTGTCCAATTATGAAATGACACCTAAATTATTTTTGCTTTTAACCCAATAACCAACCACCTGTGGTCCACAATGTGGATTTTTCTGTCTAATTACAAAATACCACCCAAACCCATGAAGAAGAAGAAGGTAAAAAAGAAGGACTTAGCTTACATCCTAAATCTTCCATCTTGCTTTTTATATATTACTGTATTCTAAACCCTTAAACTCTATGTTTTCCACCCTGTGCTATCACACACTTCTATTTAAATTACACACCCATAACCCCAGTGCTGTCACTCAGTTTTGGGAGCCTTTTCCACGGCCTCAGGTCCAGTGCAGAGTTTTCTTGGGGGTCAGTGCCTGTCAGCACAGAAAGCCTGAAATTCTCAGTGCCCAGGGCTCCAACAGCTTCGTTTGTAGCACTCAAGTGGGTCCAATTTATCAGGAGTGGGGATGCTCCAAGGCCTCCTCCCCACACCTCGGGCAGGTTTTTAGGGCCTCACAGCGCCAGGAAATGCAGCACACACCTCCCTGCCATTCCCCACACTGCTCCCATTCCTCCTTTTCCGTGGAAGCTGAGCTGGGCACCCTCCGGCAGCTCTCAGGGAAGATTTTTATATTCTTTTTTTTTTTGCAATTTCCCTTTATCTTCCACGTTCCCCTCAGGGCCGTCTATCACCTCGGATTTTATTGCCTTCTCTAATTGCTTCTCTGAAGTCCAAGTGCAATATTACTCCAGGATCCTCTGGAACAACTTCCTGAGCTGCTGCAATCCCGTTCATCTCCTACTCCTGCCTCTCTCGATAAGCCCTGTTGTACACTGCTTTTCATTTTGGCGTGTCAACACCTTTGGCAAAGCAGATTGGGGGGAAACGTGCAGAACTGGGTTCCGTTCCTCCCCTTTGTTTCGACAGATTTTGCTTTTCAGTGTTCTGCCCTCGCTGCAGCTCCATCAGCCTCTAATTTGGGCTAATTCAGGGTTTAATTGCTGGGTCCTCGGTGCTCTGGGGTTGCCCTCAGTGCTGGTGGGGGTTTGTGGTGGCAGAGCTGGAATTTTTAAGAGTTGAACGGGAACAAATCCTCTCCTGGGAGCTAAAGAACGAACCTGGCTGGTGCTCAGGGGGAGGTGACCACCCCACCCCATCTCTGCAGCCAGGACATGAAGGGGGAGCTGTGACAATCCCAATTATTTGGGGGTTCCAGCTCTGGTAGATTTGCCTGGAACAGGAGGATTTGGTGGGGTTTTTTTTGGTTTTTTTTTGAATCATGGAGTTAAGACAAGAGCCATTCTCAGCGTTGGGTTAATTTGATGAAAGCCAAGGGGTTAATTCTCCATTTGGAGACGGGCCAGGCAGGTCCCCTCAGGTGACAGCCTGGTTGTCCCTGCAAGGCCCCACAAGTGGAGCCCAGTCCCACTTTGCACCAGTTGCTGCCTTTCCCCCTCATTGAGCTTTATGCTGCTGTCAAGCAGGACTCCACAAAATGTTAATTTTGCCCTGGCACGGAGCCCCTGCCATCTGCTGCAGGACACCTTCAGCTGCCAGGGCTGCTCCAAAAAGGTGCTGAAGGGCCAGAAGTGCTGCTCAAGGTCTCTATTCTCCCCCTGCTCTGCAGCTAATTACAGCCACAACCTTTAATTATTCTTTAGGCAAAAGCATTTTCAGCTTGTTGTGTGCAGTCCTCTTGTGCAGACCTGGGGTTGGGAGTTCTACTGGATGGTTTTGTAGCTGGTTTTGGGGGTTTGTCAGGTGATTGGGGTAGAGTTTTCTGATCAGCATCTCCAAGATGCTCCTCCCTCTGCAAATGGGTGGCTGCTGGATGGGAAATTTTGTGGGGTTTCTAATGAGGTTTTATCAAAGTCTAATTTTTGCTTGATGGAAGATTGGTTCTTCTCCTTCTTAAAAAAAAAAAAAAAGCCCTTTTTCTTTGGCTTTTATTTATGCTACTTCAGATTTTGCCTCTTTTGCCTCTTTTTCCTCTTTTTTACCTTCTTTAGGAGGGAATTTTTGGTGGTAAAACCTCTGTCCAAGCAAACCAGCAGGAAGGGAGGGAGGTTTCACCATGAACAGCATTCCCTATCCAAACAGCATCTGGAGCTGTTTGCTGTGTCTGCATTGTTTCTGTGCAGCTTTTATTACTTTTATTTCTGTTTCTGGGCATCTTTTAACGTTCTCTCGGCAGGATTTCCCACAAACCACTGGGATTTCTTAATTTTTGGGGTAGTTTGATATGAAAACACCCCTCCATTAGGTGATGTAGGACCTGATCTGATGCTGGGCTCTGACTGTGTCTGAGCCTTGTGGATGCACAGTGATCATTGCAAAATATGACCAAATAAAACCCCCCTCATTTTTATTAAAATAGCCTTCATTAAATTGCTTCAGTTCCTCCTCTAGTTTGAATTAAACCAGACAGGATTTATTTTCAAAAGGATTTCTGCTCTGTGCTACGGGGGGGTGGGGTCAAACTCATCAGCCCCAAAGCCACGTTGTCACTTCATTTGGAATTTATTTTTGGGATCTATCGCTCCACCGTGCCAACATCTGCTTCCCCCCGGGCATCACCCACGTCCTCCCTCATCCTCCACACGGATCCTCTTCCCAGAGGAGCCTGAAACGAGAGAAGGGGAATTGCAACACCCTCGTGGTGATGTTTTAAGGGCGTCTCCCTGGAGAGATCTTCCAGGAGGGTTTTTATGTCTTGCCCAACTTGGGCATGGAGGAGGAGGGATTTGGGGTTTGGGGTTTGGGATTTGGGATTTGGAATCTGGGGTTTGGGGTTTGGGATTTGGAATCTGGGGTTTGGGATGTGGGGTTTGAGATTTGGGGGTTGGGATTTGGAATCTGGGGTTTGGGATTTGGTGTTTGGGATTTGGCATTTGGAATCTGGGGTTTGGGGTGCATCCTCCCCTGCACACCTGGATGAGGTTGCAGGCAGGAACAGTCACCAATCCCTGCGTTCACCTCCTGGTCCTTGGGATGTTTTGGGGGAATTTGGTGGGTTTAAATCTTTTCCCACCTCTCGCTCTCACAGGGTCAGCTGGAGAAAACCCTTTTAGGGCTTCCAAAGGGAAATCTGGGACTGGCTGCAGCACAGATGTCTGCAAGCAACAATAGGCTGAGCTCAGCCCCACGCTCTGAAAGCAGAGGGGGGAGGGACAAAAAGGAGAAGAAAGGGAAGGGGAAAAGCAAAGCAGAAAATCATTAGATGACTCCAGCCCCTCGTGACAACATCAAAAGGGAAGAGTCGTAAATTTGGATCCCATTAAACGCCGTGGGGAGCCAGGAAAAGCCCGTTTTGGGGTGGCAGCTGCAGGTTTGGGGTGGGCAGAGCTCTGTGCTGGCTTTGTGGGGTTGATCCCCTGTGCACTGTGGACAGGGATTTCCCTCCCTGATTCCCTGATTCCAGGGGGTCCCGGCAGGGTTTGGGGTCTCCATTCCCACTGTAGGGTGTGAATCCCTCACACATGGGGCCATTTCCACATTTCCGTTTTGCTGCCGTCCTTTCCCAAGCCCGAGGTCTGTCCCTGGGGATTTCCTCTCTTTGCCTCCTGCTAATTTGGGATAACTGATTGGATACACATTAGAGCCATTGAGGATTTTCTCCCCTGGGGCTTTCCCAGGGCATGTCTCACTGGTTTATGCCTTTGTTTAACTGGATAATAATTCCATTTATCATTGTGAACATGGAGGGGCTTTTTGTCTTTCAACTGTTTGAGGGGGTTTTTTTTGCTTAATAATCCAAACTATTATCCTATTGTCCTAGACAAAGAAAAACCCAGAAAACAAGGAGGAGGATTTGGAAGGAAATCTCTCATTCTCTTTATTTTTCAGGTGTGAAATAGGTCACGTTTTAAGGCTCATTGTCTGCTGAACTGCATGAAAAGCAAAAAATCTTGGCTGGGGGATCTCCACACCAAACATTTCCTGTGCAGGGAATGGTGTTCCCAGGATAAGCGTGGTCTGTGCCAGGACAGAGCTTCTCCTGCCTCACATCTGCAAATCGTGCAGCATCCAGAAAGGGACACTGCAAGTGTGAAGGGTCTTCTAAAAGAACCCCAAAAGGGGAGGGGGGAAAAAAAACCCACAATTTTTAATGTATTTGGGAAGGCCAGGGAGTTCTCTTGTGTCAAGATAGGCAGGACAGCACAATTTTTTGTTTTTTTTTTTTAAGATGGATCGTGAGTGACAGAAACGTGGGAACTGTGTAATAACACCGAAGGAAAAAAACAAACAAACAAAAAAAAAACCTCCTGTTGCTTGTTGGCAGCCCGCAGACAACGGCTAATTGTTCTAATTTGGGTCAGTCCCCCGCCGTGCTGCGGCAGGAATCCTTCACCCGGGCTCCTTCATCACGAGCCTTGGCCTCTTTTCCCCGGGGCAGCCCCGCAGGGCTCTGCCCGTCCCCGGGGGTTCTGCCGCTGGGGGAGAAGCGGGGATTCCTTCTTTAATGAAAACAAATTAATTTGCTGCCACGTCTTGATCGCCTCTGCCTCCTCCTCCGAGCCCTGAAATCCAGTTTGGGGAGCCAAATCTTGCCCGTGTGGTGATGCAGGGAGGGCAGGCAGCGACTGCAGGGTTATTTATCTGCAGTGGGAATAAAAATTAATAGAATAGAATAGAATAGAATAGAATAGAATAGAATAGAGTAGAGTAGAATAGAATAGAATAGAATAGAATAGAATAGAATAGAATAGAATAGAATAGNATATTTATATTAATTAATTATTTAATTAATTGATATATTAACACTGCTCATCCTGGTGGTTTTTTGTTTTGTTTTGTTTTTGTTTTTGTTTTTGTTTTCCCGTGGTGAAATCCCTCTGCTTCCAATAAGCCTGGCAGAAAAACCAGGAGCGTGCCCAGGGGTGGTGAGAGGTGTTGTGCAGGTGCTGGTGATGCCCCAGGCACAGGGGATCAGGGCTCCCTGCAGCTTTGGCAGGACACAGATCCCATTTAACTCCCATTTAACCTCTGCCTGCTCCCTTTTATCCCCGGGTTTGACCAATTCCCGTTTCTTCACCCGGGGCAGCAGGAGCCTGGTGCTCCCCATCCTTTATGGGGACACACAGGGCTTGCCTGGTGCCTCCTTCTAAGGTTTTAATCTTCTTTTCTTCCTGTCAGAGCCAGGATTAATGCACTGCAGACACAGCTTTTGTGTTAGGACTCCAAAGTTTATTAATCCTTATCTATTTCTATTATCTCTCTATTCATTCTTATCTTATTCTAGTACAGTCTCACGAGTTGTGAGTTCTGGCTGACAAGCCCTNCTGGCCAGTGCCTCCCTCTGAGGTTATAATCTTCTTTTCTTCCTTCTTTTCTTTGTCAGAGCCAGGATTAATGCACTGCAGACACAGCTTTTGTGTTAGGACTCCAAAGTTTATTAATCCTTATCTATTTCTATTATCTCTCTATTCATTCTTATCTTATTCTAGTACAGTCTCACGAGTTGTGAGTTCTGGCTGACAAGCCCTGCCATGCAGTTTTCCTCCCGGAGTCTGAAAACCAGATTTTTAAAAAAAATCCCATCCCCTGTGTGATGATCTTGTGTGATGCCTTCCCTGGGTGTTATTTCAGGAGTGTTTGCTGCTGGGATTGGGCTCTGCCGGTGTGAAAATGCAATTTTTGTGCTCTTTGCTTGTTGTCCTTTCCATGGAAAGGGCGCCGAGGGTTTCCCAAAACGCAGCACTGTGGGATTCAGGCTCTGCAGGTTGAGGTTTCCCTGCCCTCTGACCACAAAAAAAATCAGCTTTACATTGACCTTCCCTGAGTGATGTGATGCAGGCTGATGGGGATGTGGCAGAAAGAGCTCTTGGCGTCGATTTTGATTTTGCGGGAAGTGGCCGACCCCTGGGAGCAGCAGGATCTGCCCAGAGGGGCTTGTGGCTTTTTTTCCTCCATCATTCCTGAGGGTGCTGGTGGTGCAGGGCAGAGGGAGCAGGGATGTTATCCCGAGGCTGAGGGAGCATCCCACAGGAACATTTGGCATCATCCCTCCTCCAGGCTGATCCACTCTCCCCATTCCCCAGCGAGCCTCAAGCCTTGCCAGCACGAGCTGGGCTGGGTTTTGAGCTGATTTTGAAGCTGATTTTTAAGCTGATTCCCTTTCCAAACAAGCTCTTGGGCTCGGTCCCACCAGGGTGTGTGTCAGCTCCAATTATTTCCTGATAGACTTGGATCAGGAACAGGGAAAAGCTTTTGTTTGGAGCCCTTGGCACGGCACCAGCAAAGTCCCTTCTGTGAGTTTGCTCTGGGGAGGAATTGCAGAGGTTTGGGTAAAAACCTAAAAAAAAATGGGGGTTCCTGAAGCACAGAGTTTGTGTCTCACCCATGGGAAGGAGATGTGCAGAAGGAAGGAGCCCATTAGGAGGACTCTGAAATGGGAATTTTATTTGTCACTGGGGGTTTTTATCTACAGAGTTCTTGTGTGCAGGAATCGTGTGCTCTAAATCATATTAAACACCCCCAAAATAAAAATATCCCAGGACCTGCAGGGCTTGGGAGTTGATCTTGTGAAGAAAAAGGGCTGAAAGGGTCGGGGTGGCCACGGAAGGATGAGCTGGATGTGGCTGCTGGTGTGGGGAAAGGATTAAAACATTCCTTGTCCTGCTCCTGCCTCTGTCCTCCGAGCCCTCAGAGTGCCAGGGCTGGCTTTGCTGAGCTGAACTCCTTTGGGCTGAATTATTCAGGGATTGGTTTGATGGGAAGTCCAGGCCTGAGCTTCTCTGAAGGGGAAAAAAAAACAAACCTTCTCACTGGCGAGGCAAGATGGCCATGGCTCGTCTGAAGCAGCAAAAAAATTTGTTTTTTTCTTTTTACCTTCTCAGCTTCTCCTCCACCTTCCTCTTGTGAATCATTTCCCTTCCCCAGCAGCTCAGCTGGGATAACGCTGGAGACAGCTTGAATTGTCTCTTCCAGGGTTATTTTGGAGGCAATTTGCAGCACAAAAAAAAAAAAA
>VXBN01008928.1:167194-179624 GCA_013397395.1 Sinosuthora webbiana
AAAAAAGCCAGCCCCGTGTCCTTCCCCCTCACGGTTTTAGCACATCGTTCCCTTTTCCAACACCGGGTTTTCCATGGAGGGCTCTGTGCTGGAGACCCCCCACTCATCCCTCAGGGTGGACTCTGCTCTTTCAGATGCTTAAAAATAATTTTTAAAAAAAGCAGATGAAATGAAAGCTGCTGGCACCTGGCAGCTCGCTGTGGGTACAAAAAAAAAATTTATATATATATATATGGGAGGTGTCAAAATCTGTGGTGTTTTCTTCTCGTGTTGGGGCTGGTGCTCTCACAGGCAGGAAGGTGTTGCTGGCAGTGCTGCCTTCCCAAAATGTTTTGAGGCTCTAATTGAGGAATTGCCTGCTTTTCCAGGCTTCCCAGTGGGAAACACGAGGTAAAACCTTGTCTTTCTTCATTTTCTCAGTGGTAATTCCACAGGCTGAGCCTCTCGGGGTTCATCCAGGCCCGGGGTTGGTTCTTGCCACAGGGGAGAGGAGCTGAGGAATGAAATTTGGGGCATTAAAACCCTGATTTTGGGAGGTTTTTTACTCCTATAAACCCAGATTTCCTGGGAATCAGAGGCTGTGGTGGGAAGTGGCTCCTGGTTCCCAGGATTTTCCACACCCTGTGACCTGCTGGGATCCCTGAATCTGGAGTTTCCACCTCAAATCCCCTGGTGGAAATCTGGGTCAAAATCGAGCAGATGCCACGTTCCTTCATGTTTTTATTTTCCCCAACAACCAAACGTCCTGAGATTTTCTCTTCCCAGGGCTCCATCAGCTCACAAAGCCACTGGGAAGCAGTTTTGGGCGGTAATGAATGGGTAATTTAACGAAATTTAATCAATCTGCCAAATTTTAGTGCTGGAAGCGCTTGTTGCGTGGTGTCAAATGGCAAGGGTAGAATAATAAAATCATGATGATGATGGTGATGATGATGATGATATTCCTGCAGAATCTCAGCAATCAGAGAGGTTTTTTTCCCTCCTTTCTAGACAGTTTTGAGGGTGGTCCCTCGAGGCTTCCCAGCTCCCAGCTGGAGCCGCTCCGGGCTCGGAGCATCCCGTGGGTGTGATGGCAGCGCTGCAGAGCCCTCAGCCCGTGTCCTCCCCGTGTTTTTGCAGGAAGGGGACTCCCTGGGAGCCATGGAGAAGCTCTGCAGGCAGCTCACCTACCACCTGAGCCCCCACTCGCAGTGGAGACGCCAGGGCATCATGAAGAGGAAGCCGCAGTCCTGGTGAGTCCCTGCTGGGTCACTGTCCCCAGGCTGGCCTTGCCACCCCTCAGGGCCACCACACCGGGCTGGGGAGGGTGGGAAGGAGGGTTTTCCATGATTTCTGGCAGATGTGGGAGCTGCCTGTTGCTCCCTGCAGCGACAGGAGGAACAAATCCACCGGGGATTGTGCTCAGAGCTGGGAGGTTGGAGTGTCCCAACCTCCCACCTTCTCACAACCTCCAGAGTCCTCCTTCCTCCCCAGCCTCACCAGCATTTTCCCCGTTTCTGGTTCCTTCATGCTCCCCCAGAGGTGTTTTCCTCTATTTCCACCTTCCCTTCCCTGTTGCAGAGCAGAGCAGCACTTCGGTGCCCGGGGAGGAGGAATGGTCTGGAAAACCCGAGCCATCCATCCTCCAAACATCCCTGGTCTCCCAAAGCACTCCAAGAGCTCCTAATTAGCCAGTAATTAATGTACAGCATGCACACCGTGGCTTGCAGTTTACACAGAAGGAATTTTGTCATTAAAAATAGGGAAAAAATAACCCAAATCCCCTCCTCATCCAGCTCCTCAGCAAAGCATTCCCATCTGGTGTCATCCTGGATCCAGAGAGCTGAGAAACCTGTGGGTGAGGCTGATGGGAATAGAAAGGGATGCTTGTTTTCCTGATGTTGGGCATTATATATTTATTATTTTTGCTTAAGGGAGCGAGAAATAGAAACGAAGCTGCGATCTGGGAGAGGCAGGATTTGTGTGCAGGTGCTGGCTCGTGGTCCCAGGGGAGTTTTGGTTGTAATGGAGCTGTAATGGGAATTAATCCAACCAAAAAAAATGGGATGGGTAAGGAGAGGGGAGGAACGTGGTCACAGGAGGAAAAAAAGACACAAGGAAATGGAGTGGCCAGGTAGGATTAGGAGCACATCTCCAGGGGTCTGGCTCAGCATCCTGACAAAGTGCTGTCCTGGGAGACCAAAACGTGGAGAAACGTGTTTCATCAGCAGTGTTACCCACTTTTTTTGGTGGTTTTTAAGGTGTGTTGATGGCTAGAATTTGCAGTTTGCATAAAGCAGCAGGAACTGGGGGAGTGTTGGAGCTCCCGGGCTGCGTCCCGCGGGCACACGGAGCTGGAGTGACCCAGCAGCTCATTAGCCTCATTAATTAGGGCAGGAAACGCTCACCCCTTATCCCCCCATCGGGGCATTGTTCCAATCACACTGGTGCTGCACGGCGGAGCCCTTTACAGCCCCAAACCCACGGGAAACCCTTGAAAATGAAAAGATTTCGCGCCCTGCTTTGTGTCCCCCTCCGTCTTTAATTATCAGTCCCTGTCCCTAATCCCCAGGCCGGGATGAGCAGCGGTGCCCGAGATTTGCAAGGCTTTGTCTGCAGCCTTTCCTTGGAGCAGCCCGAGGTTTTCCAGGGCTTTAGGAAGCAGGGAGGAGGTTTTGGGGTGAGGTTTTGGCTGTCAGAGAACCCTGATCCCACAGAAGTGACCTCAGGGCTGCCAAGGTGGGACGCTGGCTGCCAGTTCTGCCCCAGCCGGGCTTTGCAGGGTGGGATTTTCCTGGATTTCTGGTTTAGGTGCTCCTTTAGGAGGTGGCTGTGAGTTGAACCCTCTGCTGGAAGGTGAAGTCAGTCTTTTGTTAAGGTCTAAATGCCATAAAACAGGGATTTTATCGAGAGCATCCTGCTCTGGGTTGGGGTTCCCAAGTGCCCTGTGCTGCTCCCGAGGGAATCCTGAGCTCCCATTCCCAGGTTTTGGCACTGCCCTGACCCGGCCCTGCTGCCAGGTGTGGCAGGAACTCCCCAAGATCACGGATCCACCTTTTTGTGTGTGTGTGTGTGTGTGAAAGGGAAAATCGCTTTCCTTCATCCCACACCCACCGTCTCCATGGCAGGTGAGAATGGGAAGCAGAGCAGCGGGAGGAGGAGGAGGATGGGGACAGAGAATGGGGCTGATTTTTTGGCCAGGCAGAGGAGGAAGAGGAGGATGGGACAGAGGATGGGGCTGATTTTTTGGCCAGGCAGAGGAGGAGGAGGAGGATGGGGACAGAGAATGGGGCTGATTTTTTGGCCAGGCAGAGGAGGAAGAGGAGGATGGGACAGAGGATGGGGCTGATTTTTTGGCCAGGCAGAGGGGAAGGCTGTGCTTCCCCATCCCAGCTCCTCCCAGGCTGGGTGTGCTCCTTAAATCCAGGCAGACATTCCCAGCCCTGGCACGGCAGCGCCCAAACCTCTGCCAAATGACCTTTTTTTTTTCTTCTTCTTTTTGGCACATTATAAATCCGTCTGGCTCTCCCTCGCTGTCTCCGCGCCTCCCTCGGAATACATTAAAATATCCAGGGATGAAAAACGGGGAAAGACAACAGCAGCAGGGTAAAACCAGCCTGCTAAAATCATTTCCCTGCACCTGGCTCTGCCTGGGGACAGGATTCCAGCCCACGGCTGGACCTGCGAGGGTGGAATCCTGGAATCTCCCTGCTCCTGGATTCTCCCTGCTCCTGCTGCTGCCAAGAGCCCTGTCAGCATCACAAAGGGAAAATCGGGAATCAAAGCTCCCGCAGTCGCTGTGGAGCAGAGGCTGGGAGGGAGGAGGCGTTTCCCAGGGGAAACCATCCCGTGGGGATATCCCCTGCCCTTCCCGGCTGTGGAAGGAGCGAGGCAGGAATGCAGCAGGGAGGATGAGGGCAGCGGCCACCAGGTGAAGGCGTATCAAATATTCACGTCGTAACTCCGAATTTACATCAGATAAACCCTTTTTTTTCTTTCTTTCTTTCTTTCTTTCTTTCTTTCTTTCTTTCTTTCTTTCTTTCTTTCTTTCTTTCTTTCTTTCTTTCTTTCTTTCTTTCTTTCTTTCTTTCTTTCTTTCTTTCTTTCTTTCTTTCTTTCTTTCTTTCTTTCTTTCTTTCTTTCTTTCTTTCTTTCTTTCTTTCTTTCTTTCTTTCNGCGAAGCAGCTCAGTTTAAATGGAATTAAATGGGGTCAATCTGGACCTAAAATCGTGGATTTTCTGACTCTGCTGCTGCTCTGCAGTAAGCAGAGAAACCCCCAGATGTGCACAGCAGGGTGACTTTCTGCACTTTCTAATCCCATTTTTTGTTTTACAGCTCCCAGCCCTCTCTTGTGCAAATCCCTCAGTGCTGGCACCTGGGAAGGGCCAGGAGTTGATCCTTTTCTCAGTTTTCCTGGGTTTTCCAGCTGGCTCTCCTGAGCTCCAGCTCATTCTTTTCTTTGCCACTCCTCCTTTCTGCTGGTGACCCCTGGGACTCACCCTGAACTCCTCCCACCCTCTGATGTGAAATCATTAGAAATCACCTTGAAAACAGCAGGAAAATTAATGATTTGGGAAAGCTTTTGGGAAGGTGGAGGCTCCGTGAGGCTGTGGCAGGTTTAACCCCTGGTTACCTGAGGCGTGGATGCTCCCCACGGCATTTGGCATCCAACAGGTGCAGAGACCTGTTAGAACAGAAGGTGTTTGGGTTGAGTGATGAATTTACAGGGGTTGAGCAGCCTTGTTTTGATGGCAGGAACGATCTTTTAGCATCCCACTCCCGATTTCATCGGGGGCACAAAACGTTTTCTGTCCTGCAGGAATGCTGGGCTTTCATGTTGGCAGTGCCCGCTTGCATTGCTTTACAAAGGGGAAAAAAAAATCATTTAAAAGTGAGTTTTTCATGGTGGTGGGAGAAGCCCTTTGGAAAACAGAGAGGGAATGTTTGTGGCTGGGAATCCTCCTCTGCTGTGGCAGCTGGTGGGCGAGCGAGAGGAGCTGGAGCTCCTGCAACAAACGGTTCCTTCAGAGCATCCAGCACAAACCCGGGCGGTGGGAGGAGGCTGGAGCGGGGCTGTGCAGGGTCTCCTGGTCATTAAAATCCCATTTCTCTGTGTGTGTGTGCCGCAGGAGGGCAGGGAATGTGGGAGCTGGAGCCTTTGGGATGTGTGTGTGGGCGATCCCTCCTCCCCGTGCCCATGGCATGTCATTCCACGGGCATTCCACGGCTGTCCCAGGGAGCAGAGAGGACAGAGGATGCCACAAAATGCTCAGAGATCCCAGGAATGCCCTTTTCATCACCTCTGTCCTCCTCACCTCGCTCTCCCCCATGGCCGTGGGGCATTTGCTCCATCTGCCAGTCTGGGACTCTCTGGACTTTTTATAGCCACTCAAGATGTGCCTTTTCTCTTTCTCTTACGGCTGGGCTGGGAACAAACCCTGATCTGCCCTGTCAGTTGTTCTGTTCCCAGTGCTCCTCCACACGATCCTGCTCTGGGCTGCTGCCCCTTGAGTTTATTCCCTTTGGCACATGCCTGGCTGCAGGGACAGTCCCTGCTGTGCTTGTGCCCTCTGATGGCCTGGGTGACTTCCAAACTGCTCCTTTGCTTGGTGGAAAATCCATTTCCCAGGATATCTGAACGGGGCTGGTCCTTTGCCTGTGCCTGGCTGGGATTTGGGATTTTTTTTTTGTGGAACCCCGACACGTGTGCTTGGGTGGGATGGGAAGGTTAAATGTGCCCAAGCTGCTTCCCAGAAAAAAGGGGAAAATCCCAACCCTCTGAAGCTGGGATGCAGCTCCCTGGAGTTCCTTGTTACGTAGAATTTCCAGTGAATCTCTTCCCCAAAAATGCTGTTTAATGTGTGAACAGCCCCTCTGGCAGCCCCAGGGCTTTGTGACCGTGCAAAATCCGTGGTGAAATGTTTTGTCCAGCTGGGAACGGGGTGTGATGTTGGAGGGGAGAGGAGGAACAGACCAGCAATCATCCAGAACAGGCTGAGTGGGAAGAAGGGAGGGATTCCATCCAGCTGGAGATGGATGTCTTGAATGAGAGAGGAATTAAAAAAAANTAAAAAAAAAAAAAAGAAAAAAAAGCTGTGTCACTTTAAAGTTGATAGTGTACAGCACTAAGAGGCTTTGGTGTTAAATAATTCCCTTTTCAGGCTAGTGGGGTATAAATTCAGGGTGTCAGGCAGGGAGGGATGGAGCTGACGGCTCACAGGGATGTCCTGAGCTGCTCCCAGCTCAGCAGCCCCAGTGTGTCAGTGTTACAGCAAAACAGAGGCTGAAAATAAACCCAAGGAATTCCTTTTCCACCCAGTTCTCCCTGCTGGATGATGCTGAAGGGCCCAAAAGCAGAGAGAGTTCAGGACAGGCCATCAAAGAGCACAGTTCAGGCTCCAGAGGCTGGGAAGGAAGATGCTGTGATGCCTCTGGTTGAATTTGAAGAGTCAAGAGACCTTTGAAAAGGGGTTAACTGTGAACAGATAAAATGCCTGGTGTGGGGGGAAAGGTGGAATGCTGCAGATCCGGGGGAGTAAAGATTTCTGAGGGCTGTGGCTGAGAAATAATTCTGCAACGTGTGGCTCGTGGCAATTAGAGGAGCTGCCCCCATCGTGGGATCATTAAGGCTGGAAAAAAACCTCCAGAGATCCAGTCCAGCACTAAGCCAAGAACACACCCCCACGTCTTTTAAACCCCTCCAGGCACCCCTGAAATAACTCCAGGGAGATATTATTGATGATATCCTGGGGAAAATCTGATTTTTCCTGTGCCTGTTGGAGTGGGAGCTGTGGGATCTGCTCCCTGGGAGCACCGAGCAAACCACAGCAAGCAGAGATCACTCCTTGCCACTGCGAGCAGGGTTGGGGTGGGGATGAGTTCTTCTTCCAGCTGGGTTTGGCTGAGGGAGAGGTTCTCCCTGCCCATGGAGAGGCTGCAGCCAGCAGCTGGCGTTAACCAAGAGCTGCACTTGAAGCTGCATTTGGAGCTGAACTGTAAATAATTCATGTGAAATGCCACCCGGGCTGGTGGCACAGGCCTGGCACATCCAAGGGGCTTCAGGTTTTCCGCTGGCTCCCTGTGTAAAATGAGCCCTTGGCCCGCTCCTTGCCTGGGCTGCCCCAAGAATTGGAAACCAAAGCACCATTCCCCCCACGCTGGTGAATGTGGACCCTGACAAAGGCTCCAATTGCTTTCTGCTGCTCCTGGCAGCCAGAAATGCTGGAAAATAAAGCAGGAACAACCCGAGGCCGGGGTGAGGTCATTTAGAGCAGCAGAACATCCCTCCCCGCTGACTTTTCCCTCACACTTGTGCTGCAGCCTTATAAACTTTGGGGTTTTTTAAGGCACTACCTGGGATTTAAAAACCTCCATTTCAAGCCACCCTCGTCCTCCTCTTTCCTGTCTCCTCCTGCAGCTGAAGCAAGGAATAACGTGGTGGTTTTCCTCCCCTCAGAGGGAACATCACTCTCCTCCCACCTCCTCGCTCTTGGGGTGCTTGTGCCTCCTTAAACGTGGGGTTTTTTTTAGTCCGGTGCTTAATTAGAAAAGGCCTTTGATGGTGAAAAGTGTGGGGTTTTTAATTTAGGGTGGGTTTTTTTTGGTAATAATTACTCCTCTGCTTCTGGGCAGAGTGGAAATGAGATTTTCCACGGACACATGGCAGGGATTATTTAAATCCGTCCCTGCCGCTCGGCCTGCGGAGCCGGGAACCAACCGGCAGAAATTGTTATTAAACGAGGGAAATCAGCTGGGAAAATAACTCATCTCCCCAGCCTGGAAGTCGTCCAGACACTCTGTGATGATTTTTCTTGCCTCAAACCCACACCGACTCTTTTTTTTGGGGGGTGAGGGGCAATTTTGAGGCCTGGATGGTTCCATGGGGGAAAGGCATCGCTGCCCATTAAATCCCCAGCCAGCCCGGCCTGGCTGTCACCCCGGGCTATATTTCCCAATTAGGGCAATCAAGGCGGGTGATGAAGCTTTGATTAGGAGCACTTTACATTTATTTTATTTCCCCCGGCCCTTTCAGGCGGTGAATGAAGGTGTTTAGTGAGCTCATCCATCACTTTAACCCGGTGGTGAATTCCCACCTCCCGCTGCTGCTGCTGCTGCTCTCTTTCAATGGAAATAACGCTTTAAAATAACAAATGAGGGACTGTGTCACCGCCAGGGATTCCTGGCTGTCCCCTGAGTGTCCCCATGGGTGGCACAAACTGGGCTCAGCCCTTTCCACTCCCACCCTTCAATCCTCACACACCCCTTGGCTCCTTGGGAGATGGGGTGGAGGAATAAAAAAACCAAAAACCCTCTGGAGTATCTGAGGCACAGAAGGTTCTTTTGCATCTCAAAAGGGGCTTTGGGCACCTCCAGGAAAAGGTCTGGACACGGTGAAGTTTTTCCAGGCCTTGCCAGCCGGTGTTTTGACACATGGCAGTGTTCAGCCCCGAGGCTGATCCCTTTTGTCCAGCCCAGGGTGGCAATATGTTCTCCCAGGTGTTTTACTCCCTCTTATCCAGGATTAGCGCCAGACCGGGGAGATGGAGGAGGGTTTTTTTGGGGATGAAACCACGCTGGTGTGCTCTGGGGAATGAGGATTATTCCTGGCAGAAATTCCCATCTGGAGCCAGTCCTCCCCTGCATTCCCTGTTTTAATCAGCTGCTGGGCCCTCCAATGGGGCTCCATATCCCAAAGATGATGACCTAGAGATTTGGGGGGCAAAAAAAATATAAAAATATCGTGTGTTTTGACATAATATGGGCAAATCAAGAAGATTTGCTGTTGGGCTGATCTTCCCAGCGCCGTTCCTGGAGCAGGAGCGCAGTGACACGAACTCTCATCACTGGTGGGTGCAGAGAGCAGAGAACAAAAAGGCAAAACCTTCGCGTTTGGAGGGCCTGTGTTGGAGCAGAGAAGGCAACCAGGCAGCCAGGGAAAATCCAGGGAAGGTTTTTGTGGTTTTCCTGCTTGTCCAGCAGAATTTGCCGTGCTGTGGGGCCTGGAGGAGCTGCTCAGAGCACAGGATCACATTCCCGCTCTGTTGTGCTCCACCTCTGCTCCCTGCTCCGTTTTCATCTTTGGGGGGAGCTGGAGGCTGAAATCCCCGCAGCCAGCAGGGAAATAACCTGCCAAAAGCAGCCCAGGGCTGGGGGAACAGGGAGTTTGCTTTGCTGCTCCTCGTTGCCCGGATTTTTCCCTTTGTTTGGCTTTGCAGGAACGGCTGCAGCCACTTTCTGCTGCCCCTGGGCTCAGGGAAAGGGATCTTAAAATGAAATAACTGCACCAAAAATCCAGTGCCCAGCAGGAAAAGCAGCTCACAGGGTGCCAACATTTCAGTTCCAACCTGTGCTGCAGTTACAGAGGAGAGGGGCGCTGGGAAATCCTCTCACTGGGACAGAAGGTGAAAAAGCCACCCCAAAAAATCCCTGTTTCTCCTGAAGCCAGGGGCAGGGAGGCAGCAGTGGGTCGGGTTGTGTCCTGTCATTCCTCACTGGGGAGGAGCTGAGGGGACAACGGTGCCTCTGTCCTGCTGGGCTGAGGGGGGACCCAGTGTTTGGTGCTAATGTGAAGCAGATGCATCCCAGGGCCGGAATTCCCAGCAGGGAGGGTGTGAAGGAGCAGCCCCACACTGATCCCAGGGCTCCAAATCCCTTCCCAACCCCTGGGAGCACCGTGGGCCCCTGCAGGGAGGCAGGATGGCCACTGGAGCAGGGTCTGTGTGGTAGAAACCAGGCCAAACAAAGCTTTTTTTGGCTCTGTAGATGTGCAAACTCTGATTAAAAACTGGCCAAAGCTCAGGTGAGAGGCTCTTGGCTGCCTCACTGTGTCCATCTCCTCATCCTTTGGCTGCTGCAGCCGAGACCTTCTGGCTGTGCAGCTCCTCCAGCACAGATCCCTGGATGTTCTCTGGGATGTTCTGTGCCCTGGGGGGGTTTCCTGACCCCCAGGATGTGGTTGGAGGCCACCAGCCCCACCTGGGACACCCCAGATCCATCCCAGGGGTCCCTGTGCCCCCCAAACCAGCTGTGCTCAGGGTCAGGAGCTGGAGTTTTCCCTTGGATCCATCCCTGAGCGTGGCAGGATCCGTGCTGGGCTTCACTTTGGACACCAGAGCTGTTGGGATTTTGGTGAGAAAGGCAGGATTTGGCCTGGAATACGGACCTGCCAAGGATTGAGGGCAGGGGGAAAGAGAAAAATAAGGGGTGATGGCAGCTCCTGGCTGTGGAAAAAATCCCTTTCCAAGGAGGGAGAGGGACAAGCAGGGCCCTGGGAGCCGGGCTGGCGGCTGCCTCTCGTGCTCTGGCTCTCATCAGAGCAAGAGGGGACCTCAGCCTGCCTAAACTCTTCCAAATGTGATCTGTGCTCCAATAAAATAAACATTTTAGGGAAAGCCAAGCCCCAGGCACACATTTTGGCAGCTGATCACTCCCTAATTGCAGGAAGAGCAGTTGGGAGAGGGTTTCTTGGAGTTTTTTGGTGTTTTTTTTTTTTTTTTGTAATTTCTTTGGGTTGGTTTCTGATGAGAAAACTGGGCTTGGAGGATCACAGTTCAAACTTCTCTCCCCACATCTCCCCACCCCCAAAAAATCCTGGGTTTTTTTCCCTTTGTATGAATGGAATTCATCTCGTTCCAAGGAACAGGAAGCACAAACAGCCTCTGCTAAGTGTGAACCTCAAACCCTCAGCGAGGGCCTGGATGATACAGGGAGTTCTCCACAAATTATTCCTGGATTGTTTTATTTTGTTGTTTGACAACATCAGGGGCAGATTTGAGGGCTGGGAGAGGATTTTGGTGGGCAGAGGTGAACTGGAGCTGTTGCCTGGGTGTTTCCCCCAGCCCAAGACTCCTGGGGCTCTGGAATGGGGATGGAGATAATTAACACCAGCCCCGATAATTAACACCAGCCCCGATAATTAACACCAGCCCCGATTTCCATCTGCAAATAGACACGACGTGGCAAAGCTCAGTTTGTGGTGAGGGGACAGAGCAGGAGCAGCCACACTCTCCCCTCACTTTTGGGGTCACATCCAGCCTGTAAACGGGATCATTCCTTCCAAAAATCAAACAAAGCAGCAACAAAACAAAAGGGAGAGGCTGGGATTACGGATTTTAGGGAAACCTCCATCCTGCTTTTCCAGAAAATGCTGGAGTCCTGGCCAGCACTGCTGTTCTCCATCCCATCCCTCTCCCTTTTTCTTTTTTCCCTCCTCTTCTTTCACTTATTTTAAACATATTGGCAGCCAGTTGTGTGCTTTTATGAGCAAACTATTAGGAATTTCTGTTTCTGTGGCCTCTTTGGACACTGAGGGCTGCAAATGGATTTAAAGCTCCTGTTCCTACCCAGCCCAGCTTCCTCTCTCCCTGGTGGGGAGTTGCTCATGTAAATCCAATCTGATTTGGGTATTTTTGTACCTACCCAATCATAAAAGTCCTTTTCCAAGAGTCTTTCCAGCTTTTTTTTTTCCCCTCCTGTGTTAGAATTTGAAGGAAATGCTGTTTGTTTCATGGCAAACTCTCATTTATTGTAACACAAATCCTTATTTCGGGCCGATTCTCTTCCAGGGAGTCATTTTCAGAAGCGACGAGCCCAAGGTGTTGTTTCCCTTTGAATTCCTGATTGTTTTCCTCTGGCCATTTGTGCAAATTGCCTCTCCTGCAAATCCAGGTTCTGTCAGCTGCAGCTCCTTATTCTGCTGGAGTAGAGTTTGTTGGAAAATTTCCAACGGTTTTCTGTATAAAAAGAGAGGTTTGGGAGCAAATCGTGTCGTTGGGAGGATGATATAAATACATTTTATTTTGGGGAGGGTGGGATAGGAAAGTGGAGCTCTCCAACAGCAGGAGATTTACTTTTTTTTTTCTTTTTTTCTTTTTTTGCACTAAATTAAATAGAGTTATCATTATAGCAAAGCGTTCTGATGGCTCCCAAGTGCTTATTTTTAGCATTTTGTTTAGCAGGAAATTCAAAACAAGTTGAGGGGGGTGGGAAATGACGGTTCTGAAAGGGAGCAAGAACCTTTCCCTTCCCTCCCCACCCCAACCAGGCTCCTGGGGCCGGGGCTGGGGGCAGAGGAGCTGCTGAATTGTCCCTGCTGCAGATATTGATCACGTGGGGGTGACAGAAATCCGTTTTCTGAGCAGCTCGTGGCCTTTAAAGGTTAAATTGGGTCCCTTTGCTGGGTGGCACGGGGACACTGAGGGGCACAGGGGGACTGGGGGGTGCAGGGGACAGTGGGATGAGGGGGGGTGGCATTCCCATGGGATCATCCAAGAAGCCAGGCTGGGAATGGTCAGGGAGTCCAGACATGTATGGGCCCAGCACGGGGGTGACACTGCTCTAGGGTGACATTGTGGGGTGACACTGCTCTGTGAGATGACATTGCTCTTTGGGATGTCACTGCTCTGTGGGGTGACACTGCTCTAGGGTGACATTGTGAGGTGACACTGTGGG
>VXBN01008928.1:179789-213510 GCA_013397395.1 Sinosuthora webbiana
GTGGGGTGACCCTGCTCTGTAGGGTGACATTGCTGTGTGGGGTGACATAGTGAGGTGACCCTGCTCTGTGGGGTGACCCTGCTCTGTGCGATGACATTGCTCTTTGGGATGTCACTGCTCTGTGGGGTGACATTTTGAGGTGACACTGCTCTGTGGGGTGACCCTGCTCTGTGGGACACCGAATGCGAGGCCCAGAACTGCACCCCTGGGCAGCACAGAACCTGGAAACACAAAGGATAAAACTTGAGGCATCACTGGCAGTTCTGCTGCAGCTCAGAATTCCCTTTTCCCATCAAACTCCCCCAGATTCTGCCTGGGCTGGAGCTGGGGCAGGCCTGGAGCCAAGGGAAACGCAGGGATTTGGGGATTTGGGAATCTGGGGAGCTGTGGGAGCACTGAGCTGTCCCTGGAGCAGCACAGGAGGGCACTGTGGGCATCCTGCTGCCAGAGGGAAACTCAGGGACAATTTCAGCATTCCCCCCAGGTTTGCTCTTAAGATGCTTAAAAATTCCTGGGCTGAATCCAAGGAACAGCCCAAGTGTTTGGGGATTTTCTTCTGGAGACGCTCTTTAGGGTTGTCATTCCCACAGAGCATTCCCCAGCAGCCACAATTATCTTATAAACAGCCATAATAAAGTTAATTTTGATGTCACATTTCAGGGCCAGAACGAGGAGCTGCAGGCTGAGCAACCTGCCCTTCCTGCCCTCCAAAATCCTGCTCCATCCAGGAGCAGGAACAGGCTGGGATTTGGGCAGCGGGGCAATGATGTTCCAGCAGGGATTTGTGGAGTGAAAAGTGCAAACCTTGGCAGAGCTGGGGAGGCTCTTGGAACAAAAAGAGAGCACGATAATCAATCCCCACTGGTGCCTTCCCTACAGCAAAGACTTAGGAATTTTTAATGAATTTATTGGTAGGCTCAGAAGAGGCTTTAAAGTTCCGTATTTTGATGTTTATGTATTTTTTAAATCCTGAGGATCTCTGAGGAGGGAAGTCTTCCCAAGCTGTGGGGAACAGAGGCTTTTAAACTGCTGTTTGTAAAGCTCCAAACTTTTGTGCCCACGGAGCTGGAGCAGCTCAGGAGCAGTCACAGCAGGGCCCACACTGCCTGTGTGTAAAATCCAGTGAAAAAAAATGAGGATGAGCCCAAAGGAGGGATTTCCTGGCTCTAAATTTTGGAGGATTTGGCAACTCCAATTGTGGTCACTCCGTTTGGGTGAATTGCAGAATTTTGGTTGCTCCTCACATTCAGTCAGTCCACAGCCAATTTTCTTTTCTTTTTATCTTGCCATGACTTTGGATGTTGTCGGCCACAGCAGTGCCCTGCCCACTTGGGACCTCCCACAAAGTCCTTGATCTCAGGGATATCCCATGGCTGGAGGTTAATTTGAGCTCCTTTTATCCCCTGAGGATTCAGCCTTTCAGCATCAGGAGGTGTCCTCAGATCCTGCATTAAGAGGGATGGAAAAAGAGCGTTTCCTTCTCATCTCCTCTGTTTTATTCATCCTCATTATATGGAAATATTTAATAAATATTTAAATATTTAAATTAAATTAAATATTTTAAATTTAATTTAAAATATAAAATAATGTCAGATATTCAATATACAATATATTATTGTCTAAGTCACGTTCCTTCTTTAAGCTAAATAATTGTATTTATTTGTCTTGATTCCTCCTCTGAGGGTGGGGATTCCCAACCCTTTACTCAAAATTATCACTGAATTTGCAGCTTTTTTTTTGTATTCTTTCCTTTCCCAAATCTCTATTCCAGTGTTTGGCTGCCATCATTTGGAGCAGGGATTTTGAAAAAGCACTTTAATAATGATCCCTGCTACCACCGTTATTTCAGGGCAAATCTTCCATCTCAGGATTTTACCTTTTTTTGTTGGGTTGTGGGTTTTTTTGGGTGACTCATTACACCCAACAACGTTTCCCTGACATTTTTTGTAAATAGTTTTCTCACCAGGCGTCTCTGTAAATTTCTTGCTGTAATTCCTCACTCTCTGGGGCTGCCTCTTCATCTTCCCTGAGCTGTTCCTTTGCCCTGCAAGGAATTGGGCTGAACATCCCAGTTTTCCTTCAGAGCACGACACATGTCACGATCTGTGCCGTGCTTGAGAGCGGTGCCATGAATTTAAACCAGGAGGAAACCCCTTTCTTTTAATTCCCTTTGATCTAAACATCAATATCCCTGTTTATGACAACGTTTTCTGATCTGATTCCATGGCAGAGAGCTTTTAGCTCAGCGTGAGCGTGGATAAATCAGCATCCTGCCAAGGTCTGAGCTTAGTGAAGGGCTCCATTCCCAATCCTGGTGTTATATTGGGCAAAACCCCAGCTGGGGAGAAAAAACAAACTCAGTGTTTTCCCTATGGAACAGCCTTGTAAAATGTGAGGATGAAACCAAGTGGGTGTAACTGATCCCCCAGTAAAGCCCAGAGGGATTTGTTCAATGGTTGGGATTTTCCTCCCGAGATTTGGGGCCGTTCTGTGGCCAACTTTTGTGGCAGGGCCGGGAGCTTTTCCAGCTGTTTGTTAACACCAATACCCCCTGATTTCCACGAGCTGGCTCAGAACAGCCACGGGAGGGTTTGGATGAAATCCTGTTTTGGGGTTTGTTTGCTCGGTTCCCCAGGGACAGGAGGGCAAAGCCTCCCCCAGAACCAGCCCAGGGCTGCTCTGACCCAGGGGATTCAGGAGATTTTTTTTTTTTTGCTCAGCAGCAGGGTGAAAAGGCAGTTTGTACAAGAGAATCAATCTGTTCCAGTGGGTATCAGCTAAATCCCTGTGGGGTTTTTTTTATCTTCTGTTCTTCTGTTAGAGGATTAAATGTTCAAGAGATGCAGTTCGTGTTCGGACTCAGATGTTTATTAATTTTTATCTACAGTACAGTCTCACAAACTGTGAGTTCTAGCTAACAAGGTAGGAAATGGCTCTGTCTCTACCTCTTTCCAAGGTCTTTTAAGCACAAACTGTCCAGTTATGAAATGACACCTAAATTATTTTTACNTCCTTTATATATATATATATATATATATATTACTATATTCTAAACCCTTCAACTCTAAGTTTTCCACTACGTGATATTAGACAGTTCTATTTAAATTACACACCCATAATCCCGGTGTTATTAGTCAATTTTGGGTGCCTGTTTCCGAGGCCTCAGGTCAAATATTCCGAGGCCCCAGGTCAACAACGTCAAGTTCACAAATTGAACGTAGTGTTTTCCTGGGGGACAGCGCAGAAATCCCCAAAACTCTCAGTGCCCAGGGTTCCAACGTTAACCCCTCCGTGTCCTCGCCTCCCCTGGCAGCTTGAAGGCCGTGCTGATGGGGAAGCCCCAGGACAACACGGTGGACCTGTCGGGCATCCCGCTGAGCCCCAAGGACGTGGAGAGGGTGACGTCGTACCTGGAGCACAGCTCGGAGCACATCGACACGGTGGAGCTGTGCTTCACCGAGCTCACGGACGAGATGCTGCTGCAGCTGCTGCCGGCGCTGGGCCGCCTGCCCCGCCTCACCACGCTGGCCCTCAACGGCAACCGCCTCACCAAGGCCATCCTGAGGGACCTCACCGACACCCTCAAGGACCCCAAGAAGTTCCCCAGCGTCACCTGGATCGACCTGGGCAACAACGTGGACATCTTCTCGCTGCCCCAGCCCTTCCTGGTCAGCCTGAAGAGGCGCTGCCCCAAGCAGGGCAACCTGCCCACCATCCTGGAGTTTGGGGAGGGGCAGCTCAGCGACATGGAGGGGCAGGAGGGGCTGGGGGACAGCCAGGAGGACCTGAGGGCTGGGCCAGGCCAGGCTGGCAGCACGGACTCGGGGCAGACGGACAGAAGGGCCGAGGAGCTCCCTGGCTCAGAGCGAGGCGCTGCCACGCCGCAGACATGATGTCCAGCCCTGGGGTGGGCACCTTGAGCAAGGATGACCTCAAACCTCAGAGCTGGGAGGGTGTGATCCCACTCCTGGGTGCTGCAGGAGTCCCACTGCTGCCTTCCCCCTGTGCCACGAACGTCGGCGATTTTTCCTTCTCGGAGAACACATCGGAGCGATCACGTGGAGCGTCTGTATTTCCTAAAAGCTGGCCGGGCGTTTTGAAGCATTAGTGGCGTGCTGTGCTTTTGGCTCTCTCAGAAATGCCTCTCCAAGGGGCTGCAAAGCCTCAGAAGGGCAGGAAAAGGGAGCAGGGAGGCTGTGCAGGGAAAGGCTCCCTTTCTTCAGTGCATGGACAGACAGCAGCCACCCCAAAGGATGGGATAAACCTTCAGTCCTTCCCACTGCTGACCGCAGGGATCACTGGTGAGAGGCGTGGCTGCTGACACACAGCAAAAACCTGCTCACACACAAACCAGGGGTGTTCCTCTCAATATTGTGAGCTTTGTTTTCCTGGGGCAGGGTTAAATCCCGGCCTGCAGCGTGCCTGGACAGCACCCTCACCCTCCGGCCTTACCAAACCCAGGCTGGCACCTGTGCCTGCCCAGGATTTCTTCAGTAAAACCCAGTTCCCCACCAGCTGTGAGAACTCCTGAGCTTTTAATGGGAGCATCTGCTCCGTTCTGGGAGGGACACACAGATCCTGGAGTCAGGGCTCTGGAGCATCACTGGCAGAAAGAGAGCACGGTGCTGAAGGGTTAAAAAGGGTAAAACAAGCCTGGGGTTCATCCCCTCTCTCACTGCCACACAGCCAGCCGGGATTTAAGGCCTCAGAAAGCCTTGGGGTCACTTGGCCATGGCTGTTGCCCCCTGGACCAGAAGTGCTTAGTTTCTAAAATGTTCCAGTTTTTTTCTAAGAGAGGGCTTTGGGTTGTGTTTCAGATGGGAAACGCATCAGCCCAGAGCAGCAGAGCTGGAATGTGCATTTTGGCTTTTTGGAACCGGAATTTCACTGGATCCCAGGCCTGGGGGAGGGCAGGAAAGTGGGAAAAACTTCCTCTTCTCCACGTTCCAAGGAGCAGACCTGACTCCCTTTGCAGAGGGAGCCTCCCTCTGTCCCAAGCCCTTCCCCCGAGTGACTCCAGCTTGGCTTTTTTTGGGTGCAAACAGACTTTGGGTCCCATTGGCTCTGTCCATTTTTCCAGAGGGGCTTCAGGCTACCAGTGGTTGTTTGTCCTCCATTTGCAAGAAGGTAACTTAGAAAAAACTCTGCTACTTCTAATACATTTGGCAACACTCAGTATGATTTGCATGTATCCAAGCCTTTTTTCGTTATGGNTTTGTCCTC
Source organism: Sinosuthora webbiana (assembly GCA_013397395.1). NCBI lineage: Eukaryota > Metazoa > Chordata > Aves > Passeriformes > Sylviidae > Sinosuthora > Sinosuthora webbiana. Next base: position 185,013 of record VXBN01008928.1, read on the forward strand.
CATTTGCAAGAAGGTAACTTAGAAAAAACTCTGCTACTTCTAATACATTTGGCAACACTCAGTATGATTTGCATGTATCCAAGCCTTTTTTCTTTCCAACAGGCATGAAAAGAAAACTTTCCAGTGAATATGGAATATTTCTGTTTGAAATAAAGGAGCTATCCATAAACAAAATAAATGATAATGTTTAATAAAAACCCAGTATTGAATTTTTCCTCTGTCCAGGTGGAATGCCCAGGAAAAAAAAACAGAGGATGAGGCAGGGCTGAGAGCTGCTGGTCTGAGCTCTTCAAGGGGCTGGAGAAATAAAGAGGTCGGTTTATGGGCTGGATTCTTCAGGGTGGGCATAAAGTGGACACAGAAGCATCATAAAAGAATCTTTTAAATTTTAAATATTGCCAGCGTGGAAGATAATGTGGGAGAATGGAATGCTGAGAGCAGGGCAGTGCTCCACAGGGTGTTTATCTCCAATATTAGTGCACTGAAGGAAAAAAAACAAACCTGTTTATTTGCAGCAGGAGCTCTGTCCCAGCACTAAACCACAGGGACCAAGGAGTTGGGGGAACATAGGGGGATTTAATCAAGAACAAGATTTCTCTTTGCAGAATAAAAAGAAACTGCAGCAATTTCTTCTTTCTACCCAGGTACCTCAGTACCGGGCTCCCCCCCTCCTCAAGCCCCTCTGCCTGTTTAAATTATTTAAATCACAAGCTCCTTGCTGCAAGGTTTTTATTCCCTGCTAAGTATTTGCACAGGGCCTGAGGAGCTGCCTGGACCCCCCAGTTCACAAATTCACAAACCAGAGGCACTTTGCATTTAGAGTGAGCTCTGCATCCTTAATTCCTGTTTTGCTCCATTCCCTCATGGACAAAAAACCACCCAGGAGGCTGCTGCTGCCACAATTCCCCTCCAGCTCAGCTTCCACCTGCTGGGAAACACATCAGGCCTTGGAGAAATAATTTAAGTATCTCCAAAGGGAGATCCCACAGCCTTTGCCCTGTGCAGGTGTTGCTGCACTGCCTGAGCCACCTCTGCTCCACTGGTACTGACAATATCCCTGTGCCCAGGGAGGATTGAGCCCTTCTGAGGCAGAGAAAGAGCCAGAAAGGGTTTTTAATCAATAGATCCGTGTATTCTGGAGGATGCACCAAATTACTTGCATGGAAAAAGGGGGGGGAAAAAATAAAAAAGCAGAGCTGTTGTAGAGAGAGTTGGTTATAAAAGCTCTGGCTCATCAGAGCCCTCCTCACAGTGTGGATTAGTTCAATTATCCACTTAGTGCACTTCAGGATAATGATGATCCTGCGGGCTCAGCACAGAGTGGGGCTTGGTTGGGTTTGTTGGTTGGTTTTTTTTTTAAAGGAAGCAGGGTGAGACGCTTTCCTTCCCAGCTCATCAACATCAAAACAAGCTCAGGGCTCACTCCACGTGTAATCAATGCTCCCTGGGCTACACTGGGCTGCTGCTTCGGGTCAGAAGCTTTTAACTGGCCTTAGATGAAGGATTCAAGGACTGAAAATCGCTGCTGTTAGAATATTAAAGCAGAATGAGGTCATTTCTTGTCAAGGAGGGGAGGAAAGGGCCACCATAAAATAAATAAAGCATAAAACGCCTCAGCCTGGCTTGGTTGGTTCTCTCCCCACCAGCACCACAGCCCTGCCTGGGCATGAAGCAAAACAGTCTGGAGAGGAGATTTATGCCCTCAGCAACAAAAATGTAATTGGAAATCATTCTGTGCAGATTGAGGAGCCCACAGCGAGGGGAATGGAAACAGCAGGCAGGGAATGAGAGAGGGATGGGGGAGAGGCATCAAAGGGCTGGTGCCACGCTCCAGAGAGCTCCTTCCAGCTGGGTGACCTGGGAAGAGTCTGCAGCGAGCCTGTCTGTGTTTTGAAGGTGGTTATTCATTTAAAATGAGGGTTACACTCCCAGAGGATGGATGGGAGCAGGAAAGAGGGCTGGGAAAAGTCACCCCCAAGCAGGGAGTGTGTGGGAGAGCAGAGGGAGACACAAAAACACTGCTGGGGATGTCCAGAAGCTCAGAATACCTAGGCCAAAGGCATCGCTGCTGCTCAGGGACAGAAGTCAGCAAATGCCAACCCAAAACTGCCCAAACATCAACCTTTCCTAGAGGAAGAGCCAAAAAGTGACCTAAAGGATTAAGGGGACACCACGGGAGGCAGCCCCAGGCTGGGTTATCCCACTAAAACTGCCTTTGGACAGGGGCAAAAACCTTCCAGGGCTCCCCTGTGGTTCATCACCCCTGGTTTCAGCAGCAGGAGGAGGTTTGTGAGCTCATGCTCAGGAGCACTCATGTCCTGAAAACACAGAGACTCCCCTGCTCCATTAGCTGGGATCTGCTATTGCCATGGAAACTAATTGACCTTATTAGCAGAATTCATCAAAGCTGAGGAGAAAGGGGTAAAAACAAGTGACCCAAGCCCTGCAGTGAGATGTCCCTTGGTGAGCAACGGATGAAATCTCCTCCCAACCTCTCTGGTGCAAGGATGTCACCCTGTGATCCCCCTTCTCCTCCACTCCAAGGGCAGTGGAGCTTTTCTCTGCCTGGGGATGATTTCCACCAGCAGGCTGCAGAGAGCAAGAGGAGAGGATCTTTCCAGCTCCATGAAATGTCTTCAACAGGAAATTCTGAAGGACAGAGCCATCCCTGACAGAGCTCTGCCTGCCTCCAGCCAGGCTCCAGTCTCACTTCCAAGGGGGAACCCAGCTCCAGGCACATTAACATGAATATTAATTAATTATCATGAATAAATGGATGGAGATCCCCAGGCTGGACAGGGCCTGGAACAACCTGGATTAGTGGGAGATGTCCCTGCCCACAGCAGGATGCTGGAATGAAATGGGCTTTAAGGTGCCCTCCAACCCAAACCATTCCATAAAATGTTAGCACAGGCTTTGTTCCCAAGGAGGATCCCAACAAGAGCTTTGCTCACGGGAGGAATCCTGGATCCCAAGCTGGCACTGCAGGAAAGGTATTCAGGAATAAAGGGTCATTTTTCATGTGACAACTCCATCAGCCCACGGCTCAGTGACCCCTGATGGATGGGGAATTGGAGGTGCTTTTTTTACAGGCACTTCTGGGCGTGCATTTTTTATCTCCCCCTCTGTAAATACACAGACACAGCTGGTTTTACCTTCAGCTCAGTTGATGGTTTTACATAAAACTGAAGACCAGATTTAATAGAGTCAGAGAAGAGGCAACCTGTTCACCGCAGCCTTTAATTATGTGTGCAGTTTGCTGAGTTTTCTTGGCTCCTAACAGCTTATTGATCCTGTGGCTTCTGAGCCATCTCTCTTCTTTGCTGTTTTATTAACTCAATCTGAGGAGAAAATAAACCTGTGGGGTGGTTTTGCATCCAGCAGGTTGGGATGAGCAACCCCAGCCTTCAGTGAGCCTGGTGCACGTGGCAGCTCTCAGGGAGCTGTTATTGGAGGGACAAATAGATTTCAGGTTTACAAAAGAGGAGAGAAATATTAATGAATAACTTGCTGAAGGTCTGGCCTGGGTATTTATCACTGGATTTTCAAGGTGTGTGCTGTAAAACCAATTTATTCCCAGCTCTCCCTGTCAGCTCTGTCCTTCTCCAGGGAAAACCAGGGCTCCTCTGGGTCTGGGCGAGGCTTTGGGGAGGACTTTGTGATTAGGATTTTGCCAGCAGCACCCACAGCCATCCTAAATACAATCCACATAATTAAAACCTCAAAGCATCTTACTACAGGCCCAAATTCCTGGAGTAGACCTACAGAGACTCAGGGATGGATGGAAAACTATGGGATATTGGGCTCCAACAGATGTGGAAAATCCAGCTGCAGGAAGGAAAGAAAATCCAGCTGCAGGAAGGAAAGAAAATCCTGCTCCAGCACAGGAAGGAGCTTCCCTTTGGCAGCTGCTCCTTGTCTTGTAACTCACTCCAGGTAAGAGCTGCAATTCCAGCTCTTCTAGAAATGGAAAATAAGGCACTAAAGAATCAATCCCACTCTGGTACCTGCTGCCCCAGGGCTCTGACTCCTGATCCTACAGGATTCCACTGCTGGGGAATTGTGCATGCAGAGAAACAGGCAGAAAATCCCAGAGGTGGACAGGCTTCAAACACAGAAAATAAAGGCCTCTGCTTGGGGCATTTACACATCACTTTCCAAGAGGAGAACTTCACCATTCCTTTTTCTGTTGTTGTTTCATCTTCACTGTACCCACCTGCTTGTTAAATTATCGATTCCAAGGCTCAGGATTTTCCCAAGCTGTGCTTTCCTGCAGGCTCAGAGCTCCCCTCCACCACAGGCACAGAAACAGCAGAGCTGGGGGCTGAAATGCAAATATTATCCTCTTCCTGTGCCAACCCCCAAAACGGGCTGAACTTCCAGGGCAGGGGCAGCCACCAGCCCCGAGCTGTCCCCTCACCCTGGTGTCACATCCATTCTTGAAAGCATTTGGGTGTTGTTGGTGATTCTTCAGCTCTGCTCTTCTCCCTGAAACCCTTCCTTTGCCTCAGCTTTAGCCTCTGACCTGTTGCCAAGTGACACCACGTTGCTGCTGTCATCTCCAAAGACCTTTTTGAAGCATAAAAAGCAGCACCTTTGAAATCCCTTGTCCTTGATGCAGCTCCTGCTTTGCATTTCCAAACAGCCTGGCCCTGACACTGAAGCTTTATTTCACCTCCTGCCAGCACAGAGCATCTTCCCCCAAAGCACAGCAACAAACAGGCTGCTGGGGAGGTGACTGGATAGATCAAATTAAATTAAATTCAGAGTGCAGGTACCTTGGTGCAGGGGCTTCCCATCACTGTGCATTTCAAAGCTCCCAGCTCTGAAACCATTCCCATCATCTTCCCNCCACTGTGCATTTCAAAGCTCCCACCTCACTCCCAGCTTTGAAACCATTCCCATCATCTTCCCAGCAGGTATCCCCCGGATTTCACTCAGCACAAAGAGTTTATTATTTACTGCCATGGCTGAAAGGAATAAAATACCTGATTTGACACAGCTCAGGAGAATTGCTTCATCCAACGGCTGACCAAATCCTCTGCCTGCTCCCAGCACGGCTCCAGGCTCCAGTTTCTTATCTGTAATGAGGGGATGTGGAGCACTGCAGACTGCTGCAGGATTATCAGATGGAGGCACAGATGTAAAACATTTATATTGGATATTTCAGCTGCTGCTGCTGTTGTGAGCTGCATTAAACAGCTCACAGATCACCGGAGCACCAGCTCTGCACTTGCTGTCTGATAAGGGCTGATAACCAAATTACCATTTGGTACCACTGTTGTCTTGACTCGGGTGTTTATTAATAAAGTTTCAGCCATCCAGGAAAATTTATTATTATTTATGATGGCTGATAACCTCAGGCTTAGCTGGAAGTTTTTCTTTAGTGTGCTGTTAAACCTCAAGCCTACTCCACTGCCTCAGTGATAACAGCACCCAACAAACCCAAAGCCAACGCTAACAAATCTTTAGGTGCAGTTTGCAAGGGCACAGAAGACACAAAAAACCCAGAAAATCAAACCTAGAGTAACTATCCTACAGGGTTGGGGAAAGCACAAGCAAGAAAGCAATCCAAAAATCTGGGAAATAAATTGAAATGATAAAGAAAACCAAGGAGAGCCCAGCAGAAAGCCAGAGGCAGCTTCAGAAACATCAATCATTATTTGTTTAGAGTTTGTGTTGCAGCTGTGCTGTGCAATGATTTTACCACAAACCATTGCAAACAAACAAAAAAAAACTGTTACGGGAAAAAATCCAAGCATTGACTTGCAAAAACTAACAAACAGAAGTCTTAATTATTGGAGATTAAACTTTTAACATCTCTATTTGATTAAAACAGCAGGGATTTGAAATCAGTCTCCACTGAGTGATTTTCTCATTTGCATTTTGTTCAGGCTTCAGTTCCACACAGGTGCTGGGCTGGGGGTATTTATTGACTCAAAATGCACCTGGAGCAGGCACAGCCTGGCAGCTCCTGAGCTGCATGGGAGGGAAAGGTAATGAAGGGCAAATCATCCTTCATTTTTTTATTAAATAAAAATAAGTTTTAACTCCTTTGGCTCCTCATCACACTCAGACCAGGAACACTTTGGGGCTGGGACCACGACTGCAAGTTTGCACAGCATCACAAACTGAGCCTTTGCTGGGCCAACACTAGGAAACATGAATTAACAGCTAATTAAAGAGTGACATTTTCACTGTGTGTGGGATTCTCTCCACAGTAATGAAAGCTGCAAATCTCTTCTACAACAGGGAGGGAAGCAGCAGTAAAACCAAGTTTCCCCAAAGAAGCATCTTCAAAGCTGCTAAAATCTCCTTTATTTCAAATGCTCTGAGCTTGGTCACTGCCCCACCTTGTGGGCTCAAGTGTCAGGAGGTAAAGCAGGACAGATGTTATTCTTTGAATTAGAGCACAGGAGCAGAAAATGCTCAATATTCTTTAAATCAGCCTTCTTAGCCCACCCTAAATCAAATCCCACCTGCTCAGTCCTCACTCACCAGGTTCAGCAGTTTCAGGATCAGTACATAACAGCTGGGCTGAAACTGATTTCAAGCGTAAAATTAAGGCACTGAATTACCTGAAGTGACAAAGGAGGGGAATGTTTGTCCCAGCAGAGCATTAAATGATGCATTAACCTTGTCCTCCACAGAACACGTGAGATGTGCTCCAGCTCTGGCAGCACAAGGTCAGGGGGGTGCCAGGAACATCCTGAGCCTGGGAAAGGCCAAAGACCCCCCTGGTTATTTTGAGTTTTTGCTCTGAGCAGCTCAAGAGTTGCTGCCTATGGTTATCTCAGAAATTATAACAGAGCATTTGCCTTTCTTCAGCTGGGAGAAAACAAACCTGTGGCACTTGTCTTGCATGACACCAATGTTACTCCTTGCTGGAAAGCAGCAGCTCCTCTGTGCCTCACTTCTCTGAAATGGAGTTGGAAAATGAACAGCTCTTCCTCCTGCTCTGAGGGGAAAAGGAGTGTCAGTATTTAGGATTTGTTGGACTCTGCAAAGCCCAGATACACAGGATATCCCTTGCTCCTTTCTAATTGAGTAGATACAGCTCACACTGCCTGAACTGAAAGAGCAGCCACCAAGCCGAGCTCTTTACATTTCCATTAATAGCTGGGATGTATTAATTACAGTAATTTATGGCTTTGCAGGAGTGATTATTCTCTGGCTGATGCCGATATGATTGCTTTACAATACTAATCAAGAAGTGAGGATGATAACCAGCACTTATGTGAAATGGGAGGCTCGTGATTTACAGGGAGGGAGCAGCCAGGCAGCTCTGCCCCTGTGGATCCCTCTCCTCCTCCTCAATTCCAGCCCCTCTCCATCCACAGCACATTGTTTTGGGGATAATCTCCGTGTTTTCTGTCAAACAGTGATTTCAGACGTGGCATTGCCATCTCTCTTATTGCTAAAAGCTGGCACTCGGCCATTCTTTGCTTTGCTGCATATTTTCTTTATTTCTGCTTTAATCTTTTCATCTATTTTAGATTTAGCCGGGGCTGTTGGCTGCTGTTGCGTGCCAAAGGGATTCCTGCCAAACTGCTCTTTTCAAACCTTTAGAAAATCCAAAATAATTGTGTTTTAAAACCAGATTTTTGTCTGCTGTTTATTCCCCAACACTAAGTTTTAAGTGCTCCAAATGCAATCAAAACAGAATGGCTTCATTTCCCCTCCCCTCAAGCACCACGAAATTATCCGTGCTCCCCTGGAAGATCACAGTGAAACGTTGAAGGCACTTGTTTTGTTTGAAAGGCACCGTTTTCTAACAAAAATAACACTTTTCCATTCATTAATCTCAGCAAAAACCCCAGCCTGCTAGAGCATCCCTGCTGAGGAACTTTGGTTTTGATTAGAACAATAAACAAGGGATGCTAAAATGAAACTCATGAACACTTATCTCCAACAGACACCGCCAACTGCACCCTCAATAAACCCAGAGAAAATCAATATTTAAGTTTTCCCAGATCAACTTTGCTCTGTTTTAATGAGAGAATTCTAATACTAGAAAGCAAAAATTGCAGAACAAGTTGCAGCAAAACCTTCCTTGAGCAAATTAAACAGCTCATTAAACAATTTGCTGATTATTTCTGTTTGCTGAGGGCATGTGGCTGCTCTTACCTCCATGGTCTGCAGATTCACATTTAAATAGAGGTGGATTCCTTGTGCTTTCTGAGAGCTTTAAACCCATTTTTATTCCCTGTGCATGTTGTAAGAAATGTCAACATGTTCTAATACACAAGCTCTTAAAATCAGGCAGAAATACTTTTATTTCTTTAAACACTGAGAACAGAATGTAACTTTAAGTTTTAATTAAACAGTGGAGTAACCTGTTCTTCATACTGCTCAAATCCTTTCAGATAAAGAGCAACTAATTAATTCCAAACATGTTTTTCCTACTCCACTGCCCAGGCTGAATGTTTTTATTAAGACAAAAAGAAAAAAAAAATCCAGATTAATCTACCTGCATGTTTTAGAATCAGGACATTTCTCTGAAATGAGTGACCACAGACTCACGAGGAATGTTTTATTACGAATTAAATTTTGCAAAAAGCAGAAAGCTTTTGCAAAACACACTCCCTAAAACTTCCATTTGCTGACATCAAGTGGGCACAAGGCTCAGCACCATCAGTTTGGATGTTCAGAACTGAAATGTTACAACCTGCCAGTTACACTGACATTAATTATTAATCATTTGGGAGTTTTGGCCTCAAATGCTGGGTTTTCACTCATTTAAGCATCTCCAAGTTCCCAAGATTCCCCCTAACTCTTGAACTTTGCCTCTGCAGCAGACTTTAAATTCAAGTTTGAGATCAAAACTACAAATGGCAAGCCTGCAAACAAGCTACAGAGGCAGCTGCATTTGCTGCTCTGGCTGTCAGGGTATTAAAGGGCTGATCCCTGCAGTAATTACATTCCTGATGTCTTATTTAAACTCTAATTACCACACTAAACCCCACTGGCATTATCTGAACACTCTGCTATCCAAGTATATTTTACAGCAAATTATTGGAGTGCCCAGTGTGTTTATTAAAAATGTGCTGCAGGATGCAAAGTCATTCCTTAATGCAGTAAAGTGACAAACCACAGGGTTTTAAAAAAAATATTTTAATGTACATGTAATAAATACTTTAACTGTTACCACTTTGTAACAGGCAGAAAAAATGTTGTGTTACACAAAATCCTCCAGCTCAGGTGTGTTGTTGGAGTCCTTCTGGCTCAAAGATGTTTGCAGCAGCACCACCTGGAACACAGGAGAGCGGGTCAGGTAACCAGCCTTAATCCTCATTAATGGATTTGTTAATGAGTGAGATATCATCAGAAAACCTTTTGCTCACCACCAGTCAATCTGCCGGTAATTCCAGCAAGTTTGGGTTAGTTTCATCATGTGATATCACAGGGAAATTGACACATTTGTGGCAGAATCAAGACCTTTATTTCTTTGTCTACAGCGCAGAAACAGCTGCTCTTACACATTTACTGCCTGGATTCTAGTCCAAGTATTTTTTTTTTTTTGGCCTACAGCTTAATTAATTATACATTTAGAGGAGAAACACTTTTGAGACTGCAGCCAAAAGCCACCAAGTTCACATCAGAGCTCAATAAATATTAAACTCACCCAGCAGATTGTCCTGCTCTGCTGTCCCAGTGCCCTCCACAGGACCTGTGAAGAGCTGTCACATCAGTGGGTGCACATCAACAACCTGCAGGCTCCACCTAAATACATCAGGAAATAAATATCAGACTTAAAAAAGATGGAAGTGAAAATACACATCCCAAGCTCCTTATAACCTACAAAATTCATCCTAAATTTACATTTCACCTGGTTCAGGATTCTGTATAGTGCACTGAAACCCCTCACTCACCTTCACATGAGGGCCACCTCCCCAGCGCTCCCATCCCCGTGGTGTCACATCCCTGTGGGAAGCTCAGGCTCTGCAGAGAAGTGGGACAGGGGGACACGAAGGTGAGGTGTTGGCGTGGAGAAAAAGCTGCCTGGGGGTTCTGGAGGATCAATGTCGAGGTTTGAGCCCCCCTGTGTAGCTGCAGTTCAGACCAGAATCGGGGTATCGTCAGTTCTCGCATCTGACGGCACTTCCTATTCAGGGTTATCATCATCAACAGCCGCTAATTACCTCCCCTAATTAATTAGTCATTCAAAACACTGGCTTTTGTCTCAAACAGTTGTACAATCTCCCCCCGTGTATGAAGCACTAACTCGTAACTTGCACGGACACAAAATCAGTTTTATTGAGGTTTTTTTGAACTTAAGATGTAATTTTAACAGCTTATTTTTGACTTGTAAAGGCCTGGAACCTCTTAACACATCTTAATATATACATAAAAAAACTTTAACTTACTCTTTACTTCAAGCCATCTTTCTGCTGTGGGAATAAAAGGAAGAGAAGTGTTACTAGAATACTCTTCAGCAGTATAAAGTAGGTTTATACAGGGAAAAACAAGAACAAAGCCAGACCCTCATGGCCAACTCTGCTTGTGCTTCCGCCCCCCGTGTTTATATTAATATAAATCACTGAAATAATTATATCTGATATTAGTAAATATTACATCAGATATTTAAATATTAGTAGTCAGTCATCCTCTCTAAATAACTTCAGTCAGGAAACTGAGAATTAGATTAAATTTAAAGTAGTATAAAAATGGAGCTCGCAAAATTGCATTTTTGAACAAGGCAATTTTCAAATTGAAATCACGAACACTCCAATGCTGTGGGTGCGATTTTTAATTAGGCAGAACGGGTCTGGCACATCGAAAAATTAAAAGAAGAGGCCTAATTGGCGAAACAGCGCCATGAAGATCGACGGACGGCGCTGGATGCCGAGCACTCCCCACAGCAGCAGCGCTACCTGCACGGCCCTCATGGAGCCCCTCACGGAGCCCCCTCATGGAGCCTCTCCCGACTTACCGGGGAGGCGTTTCCGCAGCCCTGGCGGGGTCCCGGCGCTGCCGTGGTGCCGATGCCGCCTCCATGGTGGCCTGAGGGGACAAGGGCCGTGAGGGGACAAGGGCCCTGAGCCGCCACGCGCCGCGCTCCCCCGCCCCTCCAATGGTGCGGCCCGGCCCGCGCGGCCCAGGCAGGCCCGGCGGCCGCTCCCATTGCCGAGCCGGGGGCGGTGAGCGCTTCATGTCGCTCCGTGGTATCGGGAGATCCGCTCGGCAGCCGGGCCTGCGCCTCCCCGCTGCCCGCCCTGCAGGCCCCGAGCCCGGCCCCGAGCGCGGCCCAGCCCGCCCTCACCTCAGCAGCTCCAAGGGCACACGAGGAAAAGGACAAAACGCCTTCGGTGGCCGCTTATAAAGGCTCGGGCGGTACCACCCCGCGGCGGGGCCGGGCTGTGCCACTGCTCCGCAGCCGGGGGTGCGCCCAGGCTTCCATCTCCTCCCGCGTGGGCCGGGAGGGAAGGCGGCCAGCGGGGCCCCGGAGCGCTCAAACCCCGGCCCAAAAACCCTGACCTCAAAAAACCCAGCCTGAGGCACCATCTCAAGGCAGGGAGAGGCGACAGCCCGGGGCAGGGACCCTCGTGTCCCCAAGGAGCGCCGGTGCTCCCCTGGGTTCTGCGTTTTCCAGGAAAACCGGAGAGGCCGGAGTGATTTCAGGCCACTTTTATTTAGAACGGAACAGCTGTTTTTAAAATAAAAGTGCCATTCTTTTCACGTTGTGTCATCTTGGACTGAAAATAGGGGTGTTTTGGTTTCCTTTTCCCTGGTAAATGATTCAGCCATCGTTTTAAAAAGAAACACAAAGCCACCTTTGCTTTAAAACTTCACCCTCAACACCACGTGTTCAGTCAGCCTGAAGAACTGTTTATCAAAAATCCACCTTTTCTAGAACTTCCTACAAGAAGGACTAGTGTGGTGCTGTAAGAAATCACCCAAAATTCAGTTTATTCCTCTGAAGCACAGATCCTCCAGCAAGAGCCAAAGCCAACATTCTCCTTTTTTTTGCAATTTTCAGCATAAACACAGTGAAACACACAGGTCTCGTCTCCCTGTCAAACGTCAATTTCTGCATCATCGTGATTTCACACATCTTTTAGACCAGCTAAAGAGATCCTCCATTCCCATTAGTTTATCCTTCAGCAGGTTTAAATTAGGAATACTGACATGGGAACACCACACAAGAGTTCCCAGTAATCCAGGAGCTTTGATGATTGATTCAAGAAAAGGAAAGGTCCCAGTGGATTCAAAGCAGTGACTCAACACAAAGGTTTAGTGGCAAAAAGACACGGGTTAAATAAATTTTATCGGGATCTGGAGGGTGATTCAGATATCAGGGTGTGATTCTCTGGGAAAGCTTGGGGGGAGGATACCAATGAAAACACACGTTTCAAATGAGTTACTACAGTGATCAGACATTGCAGGTGTTTCTCTCAACAGTACTTTTATGAGACATTTATATATTCAATAATTAAATACAAAATCAAGGATGAGTGTCACAAAACAAGGAAAGAGTAAGGCTTGAAGCCTGGCCAGCCCCCAGATTGCCCCTCCAGTCACTGTGCCTGTCATTTGACCTTTCATGTTACATGCTGCTATCCTCACACATCACAAAGCATAAAAAAAAGTTAATTCTGCAGACTCCTTGCTGAAACCTCAAACCTACTTCAACTTAGTACAGAAACAGGGGAGAAAAAAAAAGAAGGAAAAAAATTTGCTTGTTAAAAAGCAGAAATGGGAAGAGAAGTTCACAGGTATTCTGGACTGACAGAACCAAGGAACAGGGACAATGCAAACAGATTTCAGACTGTTAAAATGGTTTTGCTACCTGTTGTTTACCTGAATGTGATGTGCTGCTTTATTCCTCGCTCGGAATTACTGGCAACATGAAAAAAAAAAAAATAAAATAGCAGTTGCACACTGATCAAACCCTTGTCCTACCCAGGGAGGGGTGAAAATATGCAGGTAAAAAAGCTGAATGGAACAATGACCCATGTCCACATCCACGTGTACTATACAGGAAGAACATCCAAAATATTGACAGGAGACACTGATCCTAAAGTTTTCCTTTTCTCTTTCACTTCTATATGGATAGAGAACACCACCAGAGTTTTCACCATGGCCAACAGCAAGATCCTCATAAATATAAAAATGCTTTCCAGCTGTTGGATTGCTTCAGGACACAATCCAGGTGGAATGAAAGGAATAAAATGTCTCCTCATGGAACAACAGCAAAAAAAACCCACCCCAAACTCTCAGGGTTTTACACAATTGTCAAACATCCAACTTGGCAGTCCTGAACAGCTCAATCCCTGCCACAGCAGAATGTGGCATCACCAAAATAAATGAAGGGGATTTCTGGGATTCTGGTGGTGCCACTGGGGTAACTACATGGAATTTAAATGTATTAAAATGTGTAACTTGGGTTTACATTCAGTGTGTTGGAGGAAGGGAATGTGATAATGAATCCCTTCGTGCTTTATCCTTGCTGGCTGCCCACCCAGGAAGCTTTATTGTTATTACTTCAAGAGGAAAGGAAAGGTGCTGCTAAGAGCCAGAAGGGCAAGGCAATGATCTGGATAGTGAGATGCCCTGTTCTTTGGGATGAAGAGTGTAAAACATTTCGTTAAAAGCCTCCATGATGAAAATACCAACAGCAGAAAAAGGTCTCCTTAAAAATACAGAGCATTTCTGCCTCATCTTTTAAGTCCAAAGCTCGGGGGAGAAAACGTTTTGCTACAATTCACTACAGGTTTGCTGTCATACACAGAGATGACAATGCCCCACAGAGCACAGGGCCAGCCACACACTCCAGACAAACGTTCTTTGCTTTAGGCTTCAAGTGGTTTATGCCTCTCTTGTTGTAGAAAAGGAACAGAGAGAGGACACTTGTGGAACCTTCACTGCAGAGCCTTTGGCAGTGTCCAGCCCTCGGGCAGAGGGGATCCTGCAGAGTCACCAGCTGGAGGGTGAGGCTGTGGACAGTCATGATTCAGAGTCTGAGCCGGAGCTGCTCTCCCGGCTGATCTCGATCTGTAGGGAGGGTAAATGATCCAAGCGACTCTTTTTTTGCCTGGATTGTTCTTTCTCCTTAATGAGAGCACCCCAAACCCTCTGCAGCTCAGAGTCATCTTCCTCTGGAGACGCCACAGAGTTTTCAGCTTTCTCTGGAGTCTTTTCCTGTGTCTTTGGAGCAGACCCCAATCTGGTCCATAAATTACCTAAGCAGATGAAAAACAAGCATTTAAAAAAAAAACCAAAACAGACAGGACTGAGAGGAAGAAGGCAAGGAACCAACTGTTAAACTCACTGCAACCCCTCAAACCCTTCATACTCCTCCCACCTTAATACTTGGCTTGGAACTGATTATGCTTTGAAGAGTAATTGAAATTAAGCTGCAGGAGGCTCAGGGCAGCCTTGTCCTCTGTTCCCCATTTGCAGAGGATGTTGAATTCACACCTGAAGTGCCCCTGCATTCCTGACACTTGTTTTGCTGCCCACAGTTTGAAAGCAGTCCTTGATCTTCAGCACACCTCCATAAAAATCCTGCTCCCAAAACCCCCCAGCTCCTCCCTACGTGTATTTAGATTTCAAAGCTCTGAACAAACTTTTGCTAATTTATCCTGAATTTTGCTCAACTTCACCCCTTCATGGCTTTCCAAAACCAAAGAACTGCAGCAGAGCATTTCCTGCACAGAACTAACCTGATTTCTTCTCTCTGGTGTCCGAGTAGAGGCCTTTTACATCTTGTTTGGGGATCCCCAGCCTGCTGTGCACATCTGAGATTGGTTCTCGGCGAGGAGCACAGGTACTGCTTGGAGCTTTGATTTCTGGAGAGTGTGGCCTTTTTCCCAGCCTCTGCCTCACATCTGGGGATATTTTCAGTGATTAAAATGACAAAAAAAAAAGTTGTTGCATTTATTCTACCTCTGCCAGCTCAGCTTATGCTCATTCACTATTAAAACTATACAGATTCTGTTTTTATCTTTAGTCTTTTAAGTCTTTCATACTCAGATTTCCTGGCAATTCCTGCAATACAATTTAGCCAGATTTCATTTCAGTTTTGGCAATAAATTTGACATTTCACGTTTTCAAGTTGTGCCCTGTCCAAAAGATAAAAACCTAAGTTACCCCATGGCCTGCTGCTTTTCTGGTGTAGTAGCAGAACATGTAAATATCCAGCAGGAGGTAAAATTCCAGGAGAACTGGTCTGCCTTCAACAATTCTTTTCAGGTAGGAGATACCTTGATTTAGAATTCTACCACTGCTTTGTATTTGGCAGAATAAAATAAAAAGAATACTAAAGATATTAATACTTAAGCCTTGATGTGAATTTTGTATTCTGAAGTTTGCCTGGCTTAGCTAGATGTTCCCAACTGTTCAGAGGGTCCAGACAAAAACAGGCAAAGGGAATTTTAGGACCATGTGTCAACTTGTCAGAGGCCCGAAATGGGCAGGAGGGGTAACGTATACAAACGTAATTTGGACATTTCATTGATACATAGATAATCTTCACTTATCAGTCAGATAAATATTACATATGTGAGAAGTAGCTAAAAATATACATGTTTAAGTCAAAGAAATAAGTTGTTTAGGCTCAGAAATAAATCCTGCCAAATGCAAAAACACCCATCTTCATGTAACACACATGTTTTTTATGTGTATTTTTAAATGGAGTCAGTGTTTCACGTTTGATTTTGTGCATGAC
Organism: Sinosuthora webbiana; assembly: GCA_013397395.1. NCBI lineage: Eukaryota > Metazoa > Chordata > Aves > Passeriformes > Sylviidae > Sinosuthora > Sinosuthora webbiana. The sequence continues at coordinate 200,683 of VXBN01008928.1, forward strand.
CTTCCCTGTGTGCTGTTTCTCAGCTGCAGAGAATCTCTGCCTCAAGGAGGGAGCAAATCAAAAAGGACAAAGTGGGGGGAAATTGGAACAGGCAAAGAAAATGGATGGAAATCAGCACCACTAAAAAAGCTTTCACTAAAGTGGACTTGATTTTTTCCCCAAAGTGATTCACAACTTGATCTCTTGGTGGGGACAAACTGTGTGAGTGCAGGGTTTATCTGCAGTGAGGCACAGGTGTGAAATAAATACATTTCAGTGACAATTCTGCCCAGCAATGAGTGACAAAATCACCTGATTTGACAGTGCTGTTTGGCTGCCTTGGCCCAGAGTTATTCTGACGTTTCTCTTCCAACAGGAGCCTCACATCTGCAACTTTCTCCAAGGATCCTTTGCTGCCAATCCTGTTTTTGATGTTGCTGCTGGCTATGCTGTCTGCTCGCATGGAATTCCTAAAAAAAAAAAAATCATAGATTTGATGTCCTCTAAATAAGATCCAATCTAGTGTAGTTCTTAAGTCTTTTTATATGGAAAATTACATCACAGAAAATAATAATACCAGGATTTGTCTGCTGAGAAGAAGTAAAAACAATGCTTAGAAGCTGTTCAAGCCAGAATTTTAAATGTAATAGTAATTCCATTAATGCCTCAGTAACCCTTTCAAGGCAGCCTCAAAATTGCTGACATTATAATGAGTATAAGCACCCTACTGAAGGGACACATGTTAAAATTATTCTATTCATCTACAATTTATACAACTTTGGTTAGTAAGCCCATAATGAACATAAATTCCTTTCTATCATCAACAATTGAAGGTTATTTTTCTTTCTGAGATAAAGAGCAAGGGTCAAAGACTAAACAGAAAGAGGAGTTCTTTTTCCCTGTTAATTGAGGTTGTTTGCATAAATTTCTCTTGATTCTACTTCCAGTTTCATTGTTATTAATAAGCAAGGATAGAGAGATCTGCAGAAGGAGCTGCATTTAAAAAAAGCTAATTCTATTAAAAGCCTAGTTTCTGTATTTCTTGTTAGAATATCTACGACAAACTTAGATTAGGAACTGAAGAATAGTAACAAGTTAGAGCTGCGGAAGCTTGAAGAGAGTCACTAAAACCGGGGAAAATGCCTCTTCACTGCTGCTTTTAAAGACTAAGAAACTCTTACCTGATATTTTTCAGCTGTGACTCCACCTCATCTGCATACATGGTCATCTTCATGCTCTTTTTGGGCGAGGGGGTGGAGATCATTTTCAGCTCCAGGTCATAGTCCATCTCATCCGAGTCGGAGGCGCTGGCGCTGGATCTCCTCGCGGCGCTGCGCTCCCGCGACTGCCGGAAAGCCTGCAGCTCGTCCCGGTACTCCACCACCACCCTGTCATCTTCATCCATGTCCTGATCCTCCTCCTCCTCCTCTTCCTCCTCTATGGGCTCCTCTGGAACGTTCACCAAGCCTGCAGCAAAGGAAACTCATTCCCATCAACGGGATTTTAGCGTCTCTAGAGAGGACTTGAAAACCAAGCCAAAAGGAAAATCACCTCGCTGTAATTAATGATCTCCTGTAGGTGAGTCTGTAGTTCCTTTAGTTCTCTCTTCTTAAAGAGAGGGGATATTTTGCCAAATATTTTAAGTGGAATCAATAAGTGGAATTAAACTGCCACAGGACAAAATGTCCCTGCTGCTCGCTCCCTCAGAGGCCTGGCCAAGCACAAAGCTGGACAGAGTAATTAAAGTACAACTGCCTCTTGTAGAAGGTGAAGTTCTTCCTTCCTGAGCTAAGCACAATTCCCAGGATCTTACAGGGCTTAACGTGCCAGCTGCTGGCTCTGCAAAAACCCTTTCAAGTCCTGCAAGCAGCAATGCCAAAAAGAACACAGGTGCCATTATTATGAATTCATCACAGACACTGATTTAAATAGAAACAGCTTCAATTTAGTCATCACCAGCACTGACACAGCTCTTCAGACAGCACTGCATGACCAACATGGAAAATCTGCCATGAGATTTGACACATCCATGGCTGTATTTTTAACAGGCCAATCACACTGCACTTGTCTCATGTCAGGTTTTTACACCCATTATTTTTCTACCTTAGGCAGCAGATGAAGATATTTGAGCCTAATTAATAGAATTTTCTCATCTCTATTGTTCTAGATTTAGAGATTGATTTTTATAGACTGGGAGAATTGACTTAGCAAGTATGACAAATTGCCAAGGGGGCTGAAGAAGTCATTCACCCCTTCTTTTGGTCTTTGATGCCACAGTCCCCATGCCCTGGATTTGTAAAAGGAAAAATGTCACATAAAAAGCTGCAGCTACGAGCAGAACGAAGCTTTTGCCTCAGGAATTTCCTGCAAACTCTTAAAGCGGGATTCAGATTTATTTTTTTTGAGATGACTTCCATACATCCCATGGGATTGGTGAGGCACTGCTCCAGATCCTGCCCAGCCCTCCAGGGCTGTCCCAGTGTCCCCAGAGGGCTGTCCCAGTGTCCCCAGAGGGCTGTCCCAGTGTCCCCAGTACCTGAGTGCCGATGTTTGTAGGGAGGAGTCAAGCCCACATCGTCCCCAATCAACGTTCTCTTCTTGATCACATCGCGGTGGATCCGGCGGGAATGGTACCTCCTCTTCCTGAAAAACCACAGAGAGGATGACACCCCTGGCTCATTCATTAAGCCCTAAATCCTGGATGAAGGATATGCAATTGTCACCTACTTTAACAGCAGACACGGATTTGTGTCAGAGCTGGTCTGAATGGTTTGAGTATAAACTTTATTTTCATGAGAGAATTCTCTCCTTGTAATTCACACTCACATTGCAAAACTATTAGTTACACTGAAGCATCTACATAAACTAAATAGAAAATCCACCAATTAAAACAGTTTTAGATTAGCTTGTCTAATTACCTGCAACGTTGCAACTCCTCTGTCCCAACACTCACCAAGAATTGCTCAGAATTCCTTTCATGCCTCCGTAATTTGGATTCCCATATTTCATGTAATACTGGCTTCTCCTTGCAGCTCCCAGCTCCTTTTTGTCGTCTGCAAAAAATATAAATTATAGGAATTTTTCCCTCTTGGAGTAAAACTTACAGAACAGCACAAAAACAAATAACCATCCAAAGACAGAGAGTGAGACTGAGTGTGCCTTTAAATCAGAATTACTTCACCCTCCTCCATGAAGGATTCAATTTTGCTTACACCTCTGGAATTTCTCCTACCACCACAGCTTTATTTGTGTCTAGAAATTTAATTCCAGGGAGACTGGGTTTCTACAGATCAGCTTAACAGGGCATTACATCCCCCTGTCATTGCTGGAGTTTCCACTCACCTTCCTCATCACCTTTCTTTTCTTAATGAATGTGCCACTTCCTGCACGGTCCAGAAATTATATGGATTTTCATTTTATTCATAAATAAAATGAGTATTTAGCAATAATTTTTACTAATCCAAATTATCTCCATCTCAAATTATATCCATATTTATAAAGTGTGCAATTTACTTCTGGAAAAAGGCATCATAATACTTATTCCATGGAATTGGGAAGAATGCCCTGAGCCTTCAATAATTTTCATAATTGAACTGGATGTAATTGACACAAAAAAATGCAGATTTATGGCAATATCTTAACACCTAACAATAAGCAGAAAAATAACACTTTTAAATAAGAAATAGGCACTTTGGGTCATTAATTAGTCAACAAATAAAAGGGTGCTTGTTAAGGTGGTCATTTACCTTTAGTAGCAAATCTCATGAAGAGCTTGTTTCCCTTAGCCAGTTTATTGGCAGGGCGGAGGTCATTACGCAGGAGAGAATCCTCTTCTACCTGGGAGAGGGCATCCAACTTTGGGGGCAAAAAAAGGTATTTTGGACTCAAAAATCACAGGACTGCTGAACAAAAATGGGTTGCTTACAGAGAAGCAATCAAGTGGTTATGAAGAGAGTCACTTTTCAAATGAGGTTCAAATGAATTCTGCTTTTATTTCGTGACAAGCGGATGTTAATTTTTAATGTAAATTGCCCTGAAAATTTAAAATACTCTTGCTCCATAACATTAACTCAGGTTATTAAATCCAGTAATTGTCAAATGACTCTAGATTACTGACTGAAATACAGGAAAATGAATAGCACAACTAGGACACTGAAAAACATTTTTTTTCCCCTGTTTCATATCTAAATGATTTTATTAACAGGCTCTCATGCCCTCACACAATGATTAAAACCCTTTCTTTTTCATTTATAGCTGCTTTACAGAAACTCAAATTCAGATTTCCATGATGTAGGAGTGTTCACTGAGCCATTCCTAAAGGAAATCCTAATCACACCTATTATACACTCAGCCAGTGAAGATTAAATTGCTGATTCCCACAGATCCATGGGCAGCCTAAATCCCATTGGGCTCTAAGCATTTTTCCCTGCTGAAAGGTCACTGCCTTCCATTATTGTTCTTTCATTGCCTCCTCTCAGCAGAAAAGAGAAGCCAGGCTCACTGTTAAACTCTCCAAAATCTATTTCCACAAAGCACTTTACACTGGGATTATCACCACCTGCACTCCCTCTCACTCCCCACCTAATTTATTTTGGGTAATTAAATTGTGAATTGCAAATGGAAACCTAAAAATGCTGTGAAAACTTCACAGCAGCCAGAGCAGAACTTCCATAGCAGAGTTTCCACTTCCCCTGTTGTACTGACCTCCACATCACTGGGATTGTCATCCTCAACCTCTCCTTCTTCTGTCTCATCATCAGAGCTTTCCTCCTGTTTTTCTAAGGAAAATAATTGGGGAAAAGGAAAAAAAAAACAAAAAACAAAACCAAGTTGCATTTTAGTGTGTCAGCCTCATTTGATTTATGATCACCTACATTGTCTGAGATCAGCCTGAAGGTGTTTTCCTTCCTCCTGAGCAGCCTAAGGAATAATCAAAGCAGTGAATGCCTATGGAAAAGTGGAGCACAGTGAAATTCAGGGCCCATGTGCATCATTAATTTAATTCTTTGAAAGCAAATGAAAGTGCACTCACTGCCTGTCAGGATTTAGCGTGTTCAAAATCAGAGATCAGCAAGGCCAAGGCACTAAAGGCACATAAAAGCCTCTCCTGCCATCTCCTTTTCAAATGCCCAAAAATATCCAATAATCCAGTGTAAAACAGGTTATTAATCAAAAGCTTAGAGAGAGAGAGAGCAGTAAAAAGGAAAAGAAAAAACAACCTTAGTGACTTAATTTTGCTGTGAAATAACTAAGAAAGGAGTGCATGCTTCCAGAACTGCTAGAATTGTGAGCTGCTTTGATTTCTCAGTTCTTTTTAGCTCAGTGTAAGAAAATTCGTGCTGATTTTTTTCTCCAAAGTCCCCAAGAAATAAAATATTGTAAAGAAGTAATGACTGTGGACAGCTATGAAGTGTGATATACCAATATAACTTGCAAAGATCTCAAAGTACTTCATAAGCTTAAAAAAACCTCTCCTTTATATTTCAGAGTTCCTTATCTTAAATCTCACCCAACAATAGACTTAAAAACTTAAAACAGAGAGTGGCAGCTGTTCAAAAATATTCCTGAGTGAAAACAATAGAGCATAATTAACCAAACTGAAACCAAAGAGAGAATTTAAGCAAACAAATTACCCGAATTCAAACCAGAATAATTAAGTTCCAACAGGGAGAGTATTCATGCATTTTTCTCCCTCACAAATGAGAAGTTTCTCATAGCACAGACCAATCTTTTGCTTCCCCTAAATGTCTCAACAGCCCTGAAATTCCCATCTAAAAAAAGGAATGTAACCGAGCCAGATGACTCCAGGGTATCTGTATGGATCTCACACCTTAGGATGTAATTGAACAGCCTGTACTTTCTCTAATATCCCACTTTTCCAGAGGAACAGGAGTAATTTCAGATGACAGTTCTTGTTTTCAGATGGAGTGTAATGATAATATAATGTGCAATTCGTAGCAAGCAGGATTAAATATATATGTTTCTGCTCCATTTGAGCGACGTCCCTAATCTCCAAAAATTTCATAACAAGTCTTACTTGAAGCTTTATCAACATTTGGCCAAAATTAAAATCTTGTGGATGGTTGAGGAGCCACTGCTTTGTGGAGAAAAGGAGCAGGAAAAGGGGGTGAATTAGGAGAATCCATGTTTAAGAAAGCCTTAAACACCAAGTTTCCCAGTAAGGCTTTTGGAAAATTTGCAAATATCTACCAGAGAGAGATTGGCTACTTGCATTTAGATCATATACTTGCTTTTTAAGCAAAATCTATGAAAAATTTAGTAAATATAACTTTTTTTTTTTGCTCTGTATCCTGTGATAGAGCACCTTCAACCACAGCACTCACAGCAGCCTAAGAGCAAAACTGCCCTCAGGTAGCAAAATGCTGCTTTTGAACTTCCCCACATAAAAGGAAAATAAAATTTACCACCAAGGCAGTCTTGGTACCAGACTGATCACGACACTGTGAGATGTACTTTTGCTGCTCTGAGGCTCTTTTATAACCAACCCTTTAATAACTTCTTTCTTAAAAGGCTAACAGCCAAATTTAGAGCTGATACACACCCCGGCGAAGTGATGCACTGTCACGCTGCTGTGAGGGATACACTTGAAGGCTGGTGGTGCATCAAAAAAGGGGGAATTAGCTGTGGTATTTCAAAAATAGGCCATTTTCTCACACCTGCCTTTTTTTTTTTTGCTTTGCCTGCCTTTGTAGGCACATCACACAGAGAGCTATTTCTGTGCGTGTGTCCCACTATAAATACCAGCTCTCAGTATCACCCTCATCTAACACGTTTAGTATCGACTGAATTACTGCTTTTGGTCTAGCTCCAACCCACCTTTTAAGAAGCAGCTTCTTCAAAAGGTTTCCAAGATGAAAGCCTTTTTTAAAGTGGCAGAATACATTTACCTGCAACTATATGATAGAAGCTCCTTCAGTAATTTGGGTTATGCAATGCCCCAGCACAAGTTTAAGGTTTCGTTGATTTAATGAGATGATGGCTGTGTTTGCGTGTCTCAATCTACCTTTCTTGGTTTTTTCAGCTGTCTTCTCCTTGGTGTTCTCTCTGCTCTTTGTCTTCTCCTGATCAGGCAGGGAGCTCATATTTATTAGGGCCCGTGTTGCTGTCACTTCATCAAGCCAGACCACGTTACCTGGGACAAAGAGAAACACAAAACCCAAATGCAGTCGGTGTCATGGAGCAGTTCACATCTCCCCTGCCTTGCTGGAAGGAAATTAATGACCAAAAAAAATCAGAAATGACAGAAAAGCCATCAGATCTCTTGCAGGGAAAGTCATATTCTTTAAGACACCTGATAAGCTGGAGGACACAGAGTTTTCAGCTTGTTGCAAAACACGAGAGCTGATCAAAACCCCAAAATCACTGAAATGCACAAGCATAGATGTGAGAGGCCTCCTGAAAACAGCAAATCAGGGCACTGGAACGGGGTCAGTGGATCCATGTGTTCCCAAACAAATGTGATAAAGGGAGCAGCAGGGGGCAGGAATGAAGCCTGGATCTTTTTTCCCCTTTGGCAGCTTAGCAGAACCTTGGACTTTACTGCAGAATTCTGTTAATCTTTGCCAAAAAGCAGGAAAATAGGGGGAAATAGGAGACTGCTCAAGCACTTTGCACAGATTCTAGAGTACACAGGTTCACAGTATCATTCAGGATGTGCCTTAAGTGTCAGCAGACGGTACTAAAATATAACTTACTAGGCCAATTAAAAGCATTTCATAGATGCTGAAATTGAAAGAGCTCCAACTGCTTAGAAACAGGATTTGAACAAAAGCTTTCTGCACTTGGTACAAATACAGCAACAAATGTCTCTGTTCTGCTGTTAAGCAGGGTGGATTCAGATATTAAAAAAACTGCACAGTGGCCCAAAATAAGAGAATCTCTCTTAAATTACTCAGACAAGAATTACAAGGTGAAGAACACCCAGATATTAACTTCAATGAATGGTTAATAAATCTACTTTTTTTTTCAGCCTGCCTCATCTTCCCATCTCCAAATTTCCAAAAGCTTCATCATTTTACATTAATCAGTTTGAAACACAGAACACTAAATCCACCTTTGCACTACATCACCTTAAGATGTAATTCAGATGGGAACACTGAAGTTTTTGCCATGATGCAAATCTGTGCTGAAAAGAAAAAGCTTTTTCTTGGTATTTTCACAGAGTATAGCTCAGAGACAGCATGGAAATTCCCCATTAAAAAAGATATGTAAAACTAAAACTGGGTATTGTTACAGCACTGAAGCCTTAATTTTCACATTAATTTACTAATGTAGCATTTAAGAAAACACACAATCTTAGAAATTAAGTCTTGGATAGAGTCAGACTGTCCATTTCCAAGCTCATGCATCAGCACAGGTCCATCCAGCAGCTCTGTACTGTAATTACCCACCCAGGGCTCATTGGGTTTCACATTTTCTATCAGCTTGTGCAGTCCTTCAAGCTGTCACATACACTGACTCCAAGGTCACCAGTGTTTTGTAGAGCACCATCTATTTTGTCTTGAACTGGAACAGAATTTCTTCAGGGTCACTCCAGAGAATGAAGCTACTGATTCTCAGCTTTTAGCCATGTTTGTTAATAAGTTTCCCAGCTATCTGGACTGGCTCCTATTTCTTCTTCTATTCTATTCTTCTTCTATTATTTCAGGCACATGACAATCTCCCAGTATTCCTGTTCCATAATCCAGCACTCAGCTGTAGCAAAAAACTCCTCAACAGCCTTCAGTGTCAGTGAGGAAGGCACAGCTCTCCCCCACCTTTGATCCTGCTGATGTCACTCCCCAGAACAGCCCTTACCACGTGCACCCACATTCCTTTTCCAACCTGTGGAAATCACACCCAGCTGCCACCTCCTTCCACCCACCCATTTCTCCTGGAGCAGGCACTACACAAATATGGCAACAGATCCCCTCCTCCTCCTCCACACAAAACCATCCCAACCTGCCCAACTGCACAGTTCAATCACCCTCTCTCAGATATATTCATTATGTCAAGATGGAAGCAGCATATCATTTTAGGCCTTTTTATTTGTCCCCTGAGAGGTACAGCTGTGACCAGGCTTAAAAAAAAAGAATAAGGATTACAAATAGTCTGTTTACTTACATGAGGTGTCATCCAGCCACTCGATATGAGCAGGAGGGTACTCTTTGAAATAGGCAAAGATGTCCTGGGTACTCATCTCATCCACCCCACAAATGTAAATGGTGTCCAGTCTTACTTTAGGAATTGCTATAAAGAGGAAAAGACACAAAACTGGTACTTATTCCAAGCTTTCAGGTTAGTACCATATGAGTTTATAAAGCCAATACTTTAAATAAACTAAAGAAGAACTAATTGAAGCATGACATAGACTATAACTTAATTAATTCTTCCACAATGCAAAACTTCAATAAATCGAGAATTAAAAGAGGTTACAAGCACTGGTAGATACAGAGACTGCACAGCAACCAAACAGCTTGAAAAACCCTTTTTTATTTTGCTCTTAGAACATTGCCAAAGTGTTATCATTAAGTACTAAAGAGCCAGAATAAAACAAAGCCTTGCACAAAGCAATTCCACTTCTATCACCTGATGGGGAGCTGTTCCAGGCCACAGCTTAGCAGGTCCAAGCTGCCAGTTAGAAAAAAAAGCCTTGAGAACTAACTGGGTGCCAAAAGCACCAATCTGTTGTGCACACATCTCCTGGCTTCTGTTCCAGCTTGCCATCAGTGCAGCCTCATGGTGTGTACAGCACAGAGCCTGATCTCCCCATGCACAGGACACAGAGTCCTCCAGGGGTACCCACACGGCGCTCCAGGGTTTTCACAAAAGACTCTTAAAGCAGCACTCATCCAGAGGGGGAATCTTGGGCTATGGAACACTAGTGAGCAAGGCACAAAAAAAACGTTGTCTTTGTGCTGGGGCTGGTGACACAAGGAGTCAACTGGCAAGTGTCACGGAGCTTAAAAATATAACGATGTGCAAATGAAAAAACCCAAAGTGATTCCTTTGGGCAGCGAGCTGGCAAAACCTCTGGGAATGCAGAGAATATTGCAGGGTAAATCAAGCCAAGACACTGTGAGGAAGTAACTAAAGGGATCTTTTTTCCTGACTGCTGGATGAACTCGTACCTTTCTTCATCATGTCCCGGTCCAGGGCCACGTTCCTCTGGGCCAGATTCACCTCAGCCCGAAAATGGAAGCGTTTGGCTCTTTGCTCCTTCTTCTCGATTGCCTCCTGCAAAATGCAACACAGTGCACTCAAACAGGAACCAGCAGCACCCTCAACAAACTGCACTGAGGACACTTAAAATCTCCCAGACAGCAAGAATTTGTACTAATGATTTTATTCTGGAGAGAGCTGTAGGTTTGGGAATGTAGCAGTAGCTCACCGAAATATTTCTGTGCCACAGAACAGTCTCTGTGTAGGTCCAGCAGTGGGAATGAGGATGCATGGAATACACGGTGTCTTGGACAACACAGACTCCATCATGGAACAGGAACATTATCTAGTCCTCACTAACAAATATTAAATAAAATCTCTTTTTTAAAAGAAGCCCTTTCACCACAGGCAAAATTTATCTTTGAAGATAATAGAGTTTTTTTCCTGTATTTTAAATATATACAAAATGTGAATTTGTTTCTCTGAGCATGAATTTAACACTGGAGAACTGGCTCCAGAGAACTTTTTAAGACTGGCAACTCAGGCTCCTCTTATGTAGCTCATGAGTAACAGCCTGCCTGGAAGTTGTGCAATTTTGGGAACTGGCTGAGAAGCTCCTTGTTCTCCAGATTTTATTAGGAAACACTACAGGTTTCTGGATCTTTGGAACACACATTCTGATTCATGCCAGCTGTCCGAACACCAGGCTAAGCCTTTGTGCATGTTGGGGAAGAAAGAAATGAAATGGCTCCACCTCTCCAGTGGCAAAAATGGCAAAATGTTGGAGAGCCATAGCACAAAAATTACCTTGGAGGTTACATCTATTCCAGTGATGAAACTTCCAGCTTTGTTTTCATATCTCCTACTGGTGTCCTGAAACAAAGCAAAATGGTGATGAAATCTCAATGAGCACTGAAAGCAACACACTTGCTACACTGAAAAGAAGAAGAAATATTTCTACAAGAAATAGATCCTCTTTTCCTTGATCCAAATTCCATTCCTGGACAGAGAGGCACTCTGATGAAAGTGAAAGTAAAAGCACATGAACTAAACCAAACTTCCCTCACTGTAAGAATTCTTTCCTTCTACAGAATTTAGTTTCTATGTCGGCTGCTGCTAAGCTATTACTCTGTCAGCAATACAAGGAAAGTCCCAAGTAAGACTTCCACAATTTTGGGTTTGGGTGTAATTCTCTTGTAAAACATGAGCAGATTTAACAGTGATACCTGACCACTGAAACGTCAGCTTGCAGCTTTTAATCTCAGAAAGCGAGAACACCAAGCCACATCCACAACGAAACAAGTAACTTTTTATTCCTATCATTATTTCAACCCCAAATTCCAAATACCAAGGTGAAACACTGCTGTTTGGATACTGAGAGAGGGTAAAAATGGAGAATGAGGAGGGGGGAAAAAAAATTACAAGTTTCCTGTCCATCAATCAGGACTGCTGAAATTCAGAAAGGGACTAAACCCACAACCCCTGGATCAGTGACCCTGCTCTGTGCCCTCCATTGTCTGCATTCATAAAATGGCACCTCTTCACCCTGACACCCTCAGCTGGCAGAATTTGGAGCTGGAAGAACACCTCTAGCTAGCTTTCTTTAGGAATAAAACGTGTTCTTTACACCCGTGCTGCAATAATTACTTTGGCTAAAGGACCATTTCCAGAAGTAGGTTAGTCTCCGTTTAGGAAGAACGCACAGAAATCCAACCGCTTTTCTTAGTAACAGCACCAGAGTTCCTCTAGTGCTGCCAAACGGCCAGAGTTACTAGAGAAAGGAAAGCAAAACAAAGATGATTTTTGAAGCTGCAAACCCCCACTGTCTGAGGGTGACTCCCGGAGCACGAGGAAGCACAGCACGGTGCTGTCTCCCAGGCCACATGTTGGGTAGAAGTACACGCACGTTGGTACACCAGCTAATTGAAGGTAAGCTTCCAAAACAGTTTTCACCCAAGTGTTGAGAGCGAAAGACTACTTAGCACTTTAGAACTGTGACCCATTTTCAGCTGTTAAACCTAATCCTAGTAAAATTTGTACAGAAACAACCAGCGAGAGTGAAAGAGGGAAGGAAAACGCCGGGAGGGAAACCCTCACACGCCGCTCATCAGAGCCCACACTCGCAGCTCCGCTATCCCGCGGTCAGCCCCCGTTCCCTGCCCCGGGTATTCCCGGCATCAAACATTCCCTGTACACTCTGCCACCCACAACACTGCACCCCAAATCCTGTTCTCCACCGCCTCCTTTATTCCATTCCTTCCCAAGCACATCCTTAGGACTCGCCCCCGAGTCCCCTCGTATCCCCGCTCCCACATCCCCGCTTTTCCCAAGAATCGCCCCCAAAAGCCCCAAGAGAGCTCTCAGACACCCCCAGCCGCCGGACCCAGCCCCTGCTCGCCCTCTCGGCCCTCACCGGGATGAGCTCCCGCAGCGAGCGCCTCACGGGGATGGTCTCCAGCTCTCCCTCTTCCACCTCCATGGGCTCGGGCTCGGGGCCGCGCGGCTCCGCCGTGGTGGCGGTCGCCTCCGCCTTCACCGAGATCCGCAGGCCCCGCACGGCCGCCATGGCTCCGCCAGGCCCGCCCAGCGCGGCCAGCGAGACGAGCGCGGCGCGGCACAGAGCGGCGGGGCGGCTCCGAGCGCGGAGAGCGGCCAGGAGCGCCGGGCGGGCGGAGCGCAGCGGCCCCG
>VXBN01008928.1:213632-237212 GCA_013397395.1 Sinosuthora webbiana
AGCCAGGGCACCCCCCGAGAGCCAGGGCACCCCCCGAGAGCCGGTGGGCCCTTAGCCCGGTGCACCCCCCGAGAGCCAGGGCACCCCCTGAGCGCCAGTGGGCCCCGAGCCCGGTGCACCCCCTAAGCCCAACGCACCCACGAGACTGGGCGCACCCCGAATCCAACGCACCCCAGAGACTGGGCGCAGCCCCGGAGCCCAGAGCCAAGCACAACGCGAATCCAAGGCATCCCCGAACCTCCCCGAGCCCCAGCGCATCCCGTTCCCCGAGCCCGGCACATCCCGGGCCGGACGGAGCCGGTTCAGGGCCCGGGGGCTCAGGGTGGAGGAGAAGGGCCACAGAGAGCGGGCAGAGCGCGGCTACAGCGCGTGAGAGAGCGGCCCCGCCGTGTCCCCGCGTACCCCCGGGCCCGGGGAAAGGCGCACGGAGAGCGGACAAACATAGAACTTAAGTACTTCCAAAAAAAGGGGTTTAACTATCTGAACTCACGGTGTTGCGTCTCGTTGTTCTGAGGCTCAGTTACTCTCTGTGTTCCCTTGTCCCAAGGTGTTGAGGTTGTTCCAGGAGAGCAGCCTTGGCTCCTCTCGGTCTAAATAAGTCACATGCTTTCACCAGTCCCCATGAGAGAAGTTCATCATCATTCCCCTAATTAAACTAACGAGCTCCATTCCCTCACACACGGCAGACCAGAGCCTTGTTCTAGCTGAGGAGTTGCTCCTGCCTTGGCATCATTATTTCACACCACAGCTGCCAGGCTACACAGCCACATCCCATTGTCATCGTGTGTTATCATCACACCACAGGAACTTCTGACACAGGTGACACTTCCAAGCCAGGTGTGAGGCCAGGTTCCAGGCCACACAAGATGAAGGAAACGGATAAACAGGACACAGGCACCTCCTGCAAGCAGCTGAGCCTGAACTAATTGCAAGAGCAAAAATTTCTGTAGAAGAAATGCTGTTTCTTCAGGTCACAGGCAAAGGAAACCAAGAGATGGAGCTTCTCCTTTGGTTTTAGTTTTCCAAGTAGGACAGAGTATTGCCATGTGACCTAGAGCAGCCAAACCCTTCAAGGAGCAGCTGGGACAGGGTTATGTGACAGCAGGTCACCTTGCACTGCTGTCACCAGATGAGCCTCGGGCTAACCCAGGTGTTTCCTGATGTTGTTTTAACATCCCTTGGATGTCACCTCGGGCAGAACATTGCTGCACTACAGCTCTCCATACTTGGCGCCTTTTCAAGATTCACTCATTGCACTCAGCAAGAAACTTTCTGCTGATTGACTGTGGCTTTAGACACACTGCCAGCATTTTAGAGCTTCTTAGGAGAAAACAGTCTCTGGCAAGCTGGTGGGGACAATAAAATCAGGAGAGGGAAAGCAAACCTGTGTACCAGCGGGGCTTTTTACTGCCAGGTGGGTGAATGGAATGTTTTTACAATATTTTGCAGTTCCTTTCAGGATCTTGTAACTAACAGTGAATTCTTCAGCATTTCAAGTTGATTTGGTTTTATTCTTCTGAGACTGTGTCCCAGAGCTTTGTTTTTCTTTCACATTCCTCTCTGCAATCCCTCTGCCTCCAAGAGATCACCTGAACTCTTAAAAAATTGTTTTCAAGCTTATAGGAAGCAGGTATGGGCAAAAGGGCTCTGCCTTGTCGTAGCCTTTGTGCAGCAGGGATGGGTCAAGGGTAATAAACTACCGAGGGATGCAGCGTTTAAACAGGGGAGGAAAAAGAAATTTGGGAAAGGCCACCAGTCACTACCAGAAATGCCAAGTGAGGAAAGGCTTTTACAAGTAATGAAGGTGAGAAAGTGGCTGTAGAAGAGAAGCTGTGGATAAGCTGGAAGCGATCAAGGCCAGGTTGGATGGAGCTCTCAACAACCTGCCCTAGTGGGAGGTGTCCGTGTCCGAACCTGGATGATCTACGAGGTCTTTTCCAACCCAAACTATTCCATGATGCTATAAAATTATTCCAGCATAAAAACACCCCCACGGGAGCGAAATAGGGCAGCAGAGTTATTGGTTTCACAGCTTTGACCACCAGAGAGAGCTCGTGCAACAGAATCCCCAACGTGAGCCAAAACCAAAACCTGGGGGAAAAACAGCAATTCCTGCAGTTCTGGGATCGGCTGAAAACGGGAGATAGGGAGAGGGAAGGGAGGGGGAAAAGGAATAGTCTGTGGGCCCTCAAAAAAGGAGACTTTTGTGCAGTGGTCTGTCAGGAGTCAGAAAAATGATGAATTTTGCCCTAATAAAAAGTCTCGGTTGATTTGTTTGTTTGTTTGAGGTCTGTGAACACCGGCCAGGACAGACACGTGTTCCTGCGAATACGATTTAACTCTCAACAAGGATCTGCAGCTTTTCAAACCCGTGAAAAAAGCCACGGAAGTGTGTGTGCTATTCCTGCAGCCGGCAAGCAAAGCCCCACACATCACCACGGAAACTGGGACTGCCTCCCAAATGGATCAGGGCTCGCTCCTACCTCCAGTCCACCTGGGGAGAGAACGGCATCAGCAGAGGAAGGATGTTCATTTGTGAGGCTGAAACCAAGCTCCTGGTGTTTTCTTACGGCTTTGGTGAACCACAGGCTCCCCACCTGTAAGAGGGGATATTTTCTCACTGGGATGTTGTGAAGGTTAGGACAGCCCTGGCTACCTGACACAATGCCAGAGTCCCACCCAGGAGACAGCTACAGGGCCCTACAAAAAAATCAGGATATTGGGAGGCAGGGAGGGAGGAGCACAGCACCCTCACAGTCAGGGACAGCTGTGCTCTGACATTGTTTATGCAAGTGCTGCCACAGGGAGATGACACAGTTGAAAAAGCACATTCCTTTCTGGAAAAAAAAGCTCACAGGACTGAGCAGAGCTGGAGCAGAATTCTACACACATTGACAGATGTTACTCTGGGATTTAAGAGATCTTGGAGAATGATGTAAAAGGAGTAAATATTGCTTTGTTTCTTACAGATATAATCCTTAATTTGTGCATGGCCACACCCACACGGTTCTTCTCTGGCACCAGTGGAATTTAAACTCTTGCCTGTTGCAGACCTCTGTGGTAATTCAGTCAGTGAACTGCCCTGGATAAAATGAAACTTTTTATTTCACAGGGCTATTTTTAACCCGGAGCAGCTCGTTGGCCCAATTCAGTGTGCAGTCCCACGAAAAGCAGCTGTGCTGGCACAGCCCTGGGGTGGGAGTATGTGCCTGGCAGGGAGGGTGAGGACAGGAGCCGCTGGCACAGCCCTGAAGGAAAACACAGTGGGGCTGCAGCCTTTAACGTACAGAATCACAGAACAGCCTGAGCTGGAAGGGACCCACCAGGATCATCCATTCCAACTCCTGGCCCTGCACAGACATCCCAACAGTCCCACCCTGTGCATCTCTAAAGAACATTGTCCAAATTCTCCTGGAGCTCCGGCAGCCTCGGGGCTGTTCTCAGTGCCTGGGGAGCTTGTGCAGTGCCCCAGAACCCTCTGGGGAACAGCCTTTTCCTAATATCCAACTCAACCCTCCGCTGACACAGCTGCTGCCCTTCCCTCGGGTCCTGTCCTGGTCACAGAGCAGAAGTTCATGCTGCCCCTCAGGGGGATGTTGAAGACCACAATGAGGTCTGACCTCAGTCTCCTCTTCTCCAGGCTGACAAGTGACCTCAGTCCATTCTCATAAGGCTTTCTCTCCAGACCCTTCCCCATCATGCAGCCTCCTCAGGCAAGGAATGGTGTGGCGGCAGGGCCGGGGAAGGGATTGTCCCCCTGTGCTGGGCACTGGTAAGATGACATTTGGGCACTGTGTCCAGTTCTGGAGCCCTCAATTCAGGAAGGACATCGAGGGGCTGGAGCATGACCAGAGAAGGGAACAGAGCTGGGGAAGGATGTGGAGCACCAGGAGAGGCTGAGGGAGCCAGGAGGGCTGAGCCTAGAGAAAATGAGGGGGGATGTTCTGGCTCTCCACAACTGCTGGAAACGAGGTTGGAGCTAGGTGGGTGTCGGGCTCTGTTCCCAGGGAATAAGGGGCGGGACAAGGGAAAACGGCCTCAAGCTGTGTCACGGGAGGTTTAGGCAGGACATAAGAATAATTTCTTCCCAGAAAAGGTCATTAGACATTGGACTGGGCTGCCCAGGGATGTGGCGGAGTCACCGTGCTCGGAGGCGTTCAAGAAACGCCGGGACGCGGCACTCCGATCCGGTTGCCAAGGCGGTGCTGGGTCACGGGTCAGTGGCTGATTTCAGCGGCGTTTCCCAGGCGGGCCGGTGCCGCCATCCCGCCGCCGCCATCCCGCCGCCGCCATCCCGCCTCCCCCTCACGGCCCGCCCTCACGGCGCCCGCCCGCGCGGCGAGATGACGTCACGGCTCCCCGCGTGCGGTCACGTCCGGTAGGTGAGGTCAGGGCCGGGGCCGCCATTTTGAGCGGCTCCGCGGGCGGCGGCGGCGGCGGCCGCGGGCGGGGGAGGAGCGCGGCCCCCATGGCCGGGCAGTTCGACTCCGAGGACCGCGCCAGCTGGTACTGGGGGCGCCTGAGCCGCGCCGAGGCCGTATCGCTGCTGCAGGGGCAGCGCCACGGCACCTTCCTGGTGCGCGACTCGGGCACCATCCCCGGCGACTTCGTGCTGTCCGTGTCCGAGAGCTCCCGCGTCTCGCACTACATCGTCAACAGCCTGGGGCCGGGAGCCCGGCGGGCGGGCGGCGAGGGCCCCGGGGCCCCGGGTGAGTGACCCCCAGCGCCGGCGGGGCCCGCGGCCCCGGGCAGGGCAGCCGGGGCGGTGTTGGCGGCGCTTTGTGGCGGAGTTGAGCCGCGTTCCGGAGCCGCGGCCGCACCTGCCGCCCTGCGCCGCGTGAAATCCCGGGGCTGGGCGTCCTGCGGCTCCAGCCGCGCACCGCTTTGTTTTCCTGACCCCCTTGGCCATAATTCCTGGGTTTTCCGCGGTTCTGTGGAAGTGTCATCCCCAAAGTGCGGCTTCTGACAAGGCAGTTCTGCCTTCTCAGGGAGGCTGAGTTCGAGTGGTGGGAACTCTTCAAGGATGTAAACCACTGCTTTCTTTAAATCAGATGTGAAGTTCAGTTTCTTTCCCCTAGAAAGGAGAAGTTTGATACTATTTCTTAGCAGCTCTACACGTAGTAATGAAAACAACACGTTTGAGTGTAACACTTCAGGAGCAGAAGGTGCTGATTGTGCCGGAGGGAGAAGCTCTGTGAGAAGCGGCGTTGTTGCTGTTTAGTCCAACTAAACCCCGGCAGTGCAGAAGCCTTGGCTGTGTCGGAGCCTGCAGTCCTAAAGTGGTGCCCCTGCTGTGGGAATTAGGGAAGTTGGTGCTGGAAGTGCTCGAGTTTGGGTATTAATCCTTGCAAAATGATGTGGAGGTGTGATCGGCATCTCAGCAAGGAGCCACTGGATGAGTATTAATTATAGTAAACGTGTGTAATAAGAGATTTGGTGCACTTACTTGGCAGAAGGCAGACAGAGACACTCTGGTGTAGGTCCACGGGTGGAATAAGAGATCAGTGTTGGAAAGATGTAACAAGGCTTGTTTTATTTTTCAGTCTTTGCACGGAGTGATTGACTTAAGGAGATAACCTGAGAGAAACCAGAATTAGGTTTTCACAGTCATACAGGGGAAGCACTTCAGATTGGGAAAATGGGGAAAGTCTGAACTCATCCTGTTCATCCCAGGACACTGCACTGAGGTTACACAGCTCCACAGGTTAAAGGTGGCTGAATTCAGCTGGAAGTGGAAGTTGTTGCTGCTGTGGGGGGTCAGAATGTGGTGGGTTCCCTGTTGTTCCCCGTGTGTGCAGACAGGTTTGGTGCTGTAGTTGCTGGCAGGGATGGCTGGTGGTGTGTAGAGCAGTCAGTCACCACGATGGTTCGTTGTGAATCCAACCTAACTGGATTTAAAGGCAGTAAAAAACACTGGGTCATGAGTGTCTGTCACTTCTGGGCAGTTGTTTTTTGGGGAGTTGATCTCTGGGAAAACAGTGGCATCACTTCAGTGCAGCCATCCTGACTTTTTTTCTCAGTAACATCTTGTGGCATTCTGTGGGCTGGCTCTGCTTAAAGTCACGAAGTACCTTGTAATTCTCTCCTGCTTTAAAAGAGGAGCTGTGTAAGCTGGTGGCACAGTAGGCTTAATATATCTGAGAAAAGTATAATTATGTTTTGGTTGGTCTCCTTTTTATTTGTCCCCTGCATGCTCTTGGGAGGGGTGATGCATCACTCCTGCACCACAGACACTCCCACGCTGATTTTAGTCATTTTAATTAAATTAAATCGTGCCTCCAATGCTGATGCTGCTGTCTCCACACTCCAACCAAAGAAGGTGCTGGGGAGGTGTATATTAAATTATCCTGCAAGTGTAATTAAGGTGCTCTTTCAGAAAAAAAAAAAATAAGTGGGAGGCTGTTCTGCAGTGGAAGGGAGGGGAAAAACAGTAAAAGATTGAAGATGATTTTGTGTTTGGGTAGGGAAGGTAATGCAGTAAAAAGAGTTAGATGTTGGCAAATTGTCCTGCTTGTTTATTGTGGCCAAGCTGAAACATCAGGAAAAACAAAATCACTGTGTTTTGGTGTGGTACAATTTTGTTAGAAGTTTCTTGTTTGGCAAATGCACAGGTCTCTCTGGGAAATTCGAATGTTCCAGGTTGGGTTCTTGGGCTCAGTGTCTGTGAAATTCCTGGCTGCTCTCAGGGATTGGGAAGCCTCAGCATAGAATGAATGAGATGAGGAGCTTTGGCTTCCCTAAGAATCACAATGCCAAGAAAACATGATTCTTTATTTGATTTCTAAAGTATAAAGTAAACTTGCAAGCTCTTTGTTAAATTGACTTTTTGACTGATACTGCAGTTTCTGACTCCTTGCAGGTGATTTTTCAGAGCAACAAAGAAAAAGGAATTGAACAGAACTTTTTATGTCTTCCTGGAATGTTTCAAGGATGTTAGAAAACCAGGATAAATCACTGAATTGTGGGGAAGAAAAACATTCTAAGTGGAGATGGATCATTTGTGATGGAGTATCACAGTTGTGGCTAAAGAAATCCCAAACAGGACAAGGTGCTCCATGCAGGCATTAACATGGTGATGGGCAGCAGAGGAAATATCAAATATGTCATGTGTTTGCAGTTGGACATGGGGGCTTGGGGTAAAAATGTGTGACATGCACTAAAAAATGCCTGAAATACCTAAAGACAGAAATGTTCTCTGCTGAGAGTGCAGCACTCTAAAGACAGAAGCTTTATAATGTTGTTAAATGTATCTGTCTGAAGTAGGCAAATGTGACAGATAACATGCAGAAATCGCTGTTTTCACCCTTTAGGAGTTTTAAGAACACGATTCTGGATGTAAATCCCTTCTAAATCCCTTCCACTGTGACTGAACTTCCTGGAATCATGGAATCCTTACAGAGTCATTCCCACACTCAGCTCTGGGTGAAGTGGCTGTAGGGATGTGTGAGCACAGTGGTGCAACTGATGCTTGGGTTTGTTCTTTCACTTCTATATTGAGATCAGAATATATTTAAATGCAAACCAATTGCAGCTTTAGGAAGTGCCTGTGTTAGACCTCTGATGATCTGCAGGAATGAGTCTGTGACTCCTGAGTGAATATTTTCCTGGTGAGCTCTTCCACTCAATGGAGTTTGATGTTTTTATAGGGTGTTGATGGGATTTGTTTGCTCTGCTCAGCATGGGGAGGAAGGTACCTGAGAACAAGGAAAAAAGGTGTCCCCGTGGGGGTGGGGGAGCACAGGGACAGGAATGTGGTGCCCTCAGTTCCCATATGCTCCAGGAGGAAGTGGCTGACATCACTGAGGTACCTCACTGGTGATAAGAGCTGTGATAAGGCCCTAAATACACTCTGCGTTGGGAAAGGGAGCCACCCTTGCAGAATAAAACCAGGTGCAAAAATAAAGACCCGTATTTCTGGGAAGGAAAAGCTTTCCAAAGCTTGGGAATAAAGAGAAAACTCCCTATTGGCACTAAAACTTGGAGTGAAGAGAGAAATGCAAACCCCCTGAGATGTCTGAGAAAGAAGCTGCTCTGTGGTTCCACCACCTGCCCAGTCAGTAGAATATTGGGTGGTTCACAGCCCTAATTCCCCAGGACCTGTACAATATTTAAAATACATACAAACACCTTTTCCCAGACTGACACGGTGCCAGAGGGCTGTGACAGGAGGGAACGTGCATCATAAACTGAAAACTGATATAAGCCAGGTTTGAAACTTCCCTTAATTGTGGGACCTTTTGGATTTTAACTCTTTCCTTTGGATTTTAACTGTTTCCTCCCCTTTTGGAGAGCAGGGGTTTTGTGGCATCCTGAGGTGGCTGCAGTTGGGTTAGTAGAGATGGAGTAAGGAAGGAGGAGGATACTCAGCTCTTTGTGCTTCTCATTCATAAGTTTAATCTTGCTCAGCTGAGCAGTGCTGCTGGTGGAGGTACTCCCTGAGCAGCTCAGCTCCTTCCAGCTGTGCCAGGCTGCAGGAAGAGAATTTCCAGTGCTCAAGTGTCCCAACTTTCACAGGAAGTGACTAAAGTTCCTCCAGGATCTGGCCTCACCTTTCCCAGCTTGTGCTCCTTCCTGGGAGCCCTCAGAAGATGTGCACACTGTGCCTTCAGGAGAAATCCCAGGATCAGGAAGGAAAACTGCTCTTATTCCCAGAAATACCCCACTGACCTTGTTGCTGTACCTTTTTCTGGTGTTAGATCTTGCCTGAATTATTCCATTGGCCTGCAGGTACGAGCAGTGTTGCAGCTCAAACAAGAGGCTGGAGAATTCCTCTGAGCCTGAAATCTGTTCATGTTTGAATTCCATTATACCAGGGAGTGACAAAACTTGGGAGCCTGTGGGGAGTGGAATCATTTCCTCACTTCATGTGAGCATCACTTAGTTGGTTGTAGCTGAACAAGAGTATCCACAAAAGCCTCAGACTGATGGAAAGTTTTCCACTTGCTTGGGGTGGAGTTGGATTTTATTTCCAATCTGCATTTTACCAGCTGTGGCTTTGAATTATGTTGTCCTTTTTAGGCCTGTTTTAGCTAAATTTTAGGAGTCTTCTATTTAAGTTCTCCAAACATTTGTGGGGTCACTGCCTTTATATTAATTGATGATTAATTTAGATTAAGTTTGTATATTTCTTGTTCTAGATCTTCTCAGATTTCTGCTGCTGCCTTACATTTTTTTTTAAAGAAAAGCATCAGAAATGCACGTGGTTTTCTGGCAGTGTGGTCTTTGTGAGGATAGCATCTCTCCTTTCTGATGCTTTTCTCTCTGTCCCTTCAAGGAGTGCACTGATCTTTCTGAGTCCTCTGGCTGTTGTTCAGCTGTGCAAAACACCTCTCAGGATCTGATTTTCCAGGATGCACTACAGTGATTTCTGTCACTCCTTCCCTGGACATAATGTTCCAGAGGACTTTCCTTCCACAAGTCCAACTTGTGTTCAGGTACACTTGGCAGGTCCCTCAGGCTGTTGTGCATTAATTCAAGAGGGTGAACGTGTTCCAAAGGAAAAAAAAAAAAGACACTCCAAAGTGCCTTGTTCATCCTGGTGAAGACTGACCAGTTACTGATGAACTGCTCATTCCCTGTGACCTGTGGGGGTTTTTCTGTGAATCCCCACATTGCTGAGACAGGGCTCAGCCCCTTGGCTGAGTCAGCTTGTGGCAGGTTTCACTGAGGTAAGTTGGTGTTTCAGGTTCTGTTTCTGTCGTGTGAAATAAGTTCCATGCCAGTGAACTTCCCCGAGATTCACTCTTCTCCGTGTGCCTGCAAAGAACTTCACTGCCCTGCTCTTCCTGTGACTTTGTACTCGATGTCAGGCCTCAGTCCTTTAAGGTTCACAGCTAAAATGGTGCAAGGTGTTTGCTCCTGTCCCTGTCACCAGGTTGGGCTGAAAGCTGATGTGTTTTCCACTTGGTTTCCCATTTCTAGCGCTAATGGAAGTGCAGCATTCCCAGTTTTACACTGAGC
This sequence comes from Sinosuthora webbiana, assembly GCA_013397395.1. NCBI lineage: Eukaryota > Metazoa > Chordata > Aves > Passeriformes > Sylviidae > Sinosuthora > Sinosuthora webbiana. Next base: position 223,593 of record VXBN01008928.1, read on the forward strand.
TGGTCTGAAGTGGTGTAGGCATGCTGCCTGTCCAGCCAGAATTCATCTCCTGTGAGCCCACAGAGCTGACAGTGCCACTGGGATGGAATTCCAGGGCTCTGGCCAAGTCTAGAGCTCTGAGTTCCATCTCAGCAACAAAAGTTGAGGGGGTTTTGCATCCTCTCAGCACTACTCTGGGAGAATATGATGGACTCTTAATTTTCTTCCCATGCTGAGCTCACCTTTCTCACTGATAATTCCATTAACTTCCTTTCTCTCTTGGTGATGCCAGTTTGCAGGGTTTTTTTGCAGTTTTTGAGGCTATTGCCTTTGGGTTTTGGCTCACTGTGTCTGTATTCATTTCTCTGGGAGCCTTTCAGGGCTGTTAAAGCGTGCAAACGTGCGTTTTCCAATGACTTAGTTCTGCTCCTTCCAATTTCCTTTAACCAGCCCCACTAATGCTCCTGTTCCTTCAGGAATACTTCAGAACTCATTTCTTGGGTGTTTGTCTGTGTTGATCTTATTGAATCTGCCCTTTCCTCCGTTAGAACCCCCTTTTTGCTCTCCTGAAAGAACTTGTTGTAACATTAGCTTTCCATGCTGACAGTGCTGCTTTGCAGGGAGTTTTGGATCAGTGACAGCTTGAAGGATTCTGCTAGCTTTGTACTCCAGAGCTAAGGCTTGGGACTCTTAGATATTCCCTGCAGAGAAAACAGACTTGCAAAGTAAGCATCTCTTTCTTGCTAAAAAGAGTTACTCATTAAAGGATAAATCTTTTCATCTGCACTCCCTTCCCCCAGCATTCCCCAGTTCTTCCCACAGCTGATTGCATGGGGCATGGTGGAAATAGAGCATCATGTGTGTGTTTTTCCCCAGCTGAGCCTGAAGAACAGAAAGTGGGGGGAAAAAAAAGGCACAGCACACAGATTGGGAATGGATATTCTGCACTTTGATGCTCGTAATGGCTTGGATGTGAACATCATCTGTATTCCAGTGTATCTGAGGTGTGGATTTATGGCTTAGGCTCCATCTGACAAATGTGGCAAAGAAGCTGCAAGACTGGAGATTAAAAGTCTGAGTCATATCTGTTATGAAAATATATGTTGTTGATTTGCATTGCATGGAAGGGAGATAATTTTCTTTACTGGTACCTTTTATCAGAATGAAAAACAACTTCATTTGCTCATTGCCATCACTTGTTTGCTGCTGTGCAGAGCAGTTTTCTGTAGTGTCCATGCCTTTAACCCAAGATGTTACAGCAGGTAAATAACCATTGTTGCAGTGTTGTTCTTTGGAAATAGATCTGAACAGCAGAAGAGAGTTTTAAAAAAGTAATTTCCTTGAAATGGTACCAAAATTTACTTCCTGTGTTTAGGGTATAAACCAGGAGAATTGTACAGGCTCCTGAGAAACCCAGATCTACTGAACATTTTCATCTGTTGGCTCCATATAACACTGAAAGAAACCAAGATATTTTTATCCTAATTGGGGAAGTTTGGCCGTTCCAAAGAATTTCTCTTTTCCTTCCTTGACAAAATCTTTTTTAAAAAACCCCTGTACTCATGACCATGATAGCGCTGCCTTTGATTGAAAACACTCAGAAAAGCTGAATATGATATCAAGGCGGTATCAAAATATTTCTGTTTAAAGGTATTTGCCTCCTCAAACGTTCAATTTCTACTTTGACAATTGTTTGACACTCTGCCTTCTCTTTGCAGGGTCGAATCCCACCAGGTTTCGAATAGGCGACCAAGAGTTTGATTCCTTGCCCTCTTTACTGGAATTCTACAAAATCCACTATTTGGACACTACGACGTTGATAGAGCCCGTGTCTCGCTCGAGGCACAACAGCGGGGTCATCCTCAGGCAGGAGGAGGCCGAGTACGTGCGAGCTCTCTTTGACTTTAATGGCAATGACGAGGAAGACCTCCCCTTTAAGAAAGGAGACATCCTGAGAATCCGGGATAAGCCTGAAGAGCAGTGGTGGAACGCAGAAGACAGCGAAGGGAAGAGGGGAATGATACCCGTTCCTTACGTCGAGAAGTATAGACCTTCCTCTGCTTCAGTCCCCACTGTGATTGGAGGTAACCAGGATAGTTCCCACCCACAACCACTGGGTGGGCCGGAGCCAGGGCCCTATGCCCAGCCCAGCATCAACACTCCGCTCCCTAACCTTCAGAATGGCCCCATTTATGCCCGGGTTATCCAGAAGCGAGTCCCTAATGCCTACGACAAGACAGCCTTGGCTTTGGAGGTACATAATGGGCAAAATTTAGAAGGAAGAGATCTGTTCGAGGGATTTTTCCCTTTTGCTCATGTGGTAGTTTTTTTGTTTGTTTTTTTTTTGGAGGAATGAGAAAGGGAAAAGCTTTGTAATACTGGTTTTACATGGTGATGGATAAAATGAGTGACTCGAGTCACTTGTAAATTAGATTATTGTTATTATTAGGTTACTGAACCAGTATTGTGTCTGTTGTCAACCATCACTAACATAAGTGTTTCCCCATCTGTGTTTTCAGTTCTGAAATGTTTATTATGGGAGGGAGGAGGGAGAGGGAGCAGCTCATAAGTTGTGTGTCTGAACCTGTGTGTGCTGTTGTGTGCCTCACCACGATCTGTACAAGGTGTGCTGGGTTGTTCCTTGGTTTGTGTTGGGTATTTTTTATTTTCTCCCCAATGTGTCAGCAGTTTTAAAGCAATCAGTGGAAACATTGATACACTTTGAAATTACCTGGGCTGAGATGATGATGATGATCACACACAGAATTTAATTGTATCATCACCTCAAGCAGATTACTTTGGGTTTAGCTTTGAGGAGGGAGCATCTTACAACTCACACCACAATTTGTTAGGTCTGGTGCAAAGCAGTGATGGATGGTGTAGGGTTTGTAGCAAAGCACTGAGCTTTCCCCAGGTTGATTCACTTCCTGACAGGATCAAGTGATTGCACAGGCCCTTTTTGGTTTGTCTTTTTTCCTCTTAAAAAGGTGACTGCAGTGCTCTATCTCTCCACATCAGATAGCTCTCCCCCAAATTACATCTGAGGAAATGGAGACTAAGGTATTCCCCGTGGCAGACCTTTGCCTTAGGAGATGTAAATTGTAGCCTTTAATCTAGGCTTTCTTTGAGCTGGAGGCTCTGGAATTTCCTGATACCTAATTGACTTCCTGTTTATATAACATTTTAAGTACTTGGGAAAAAAAAAACAGTTTCTGTGCTGAGTCAGAGCATCTCCACTCTGAGACACTTTGTGTGATTGTGCGTGGCACCAAAGGCACTCCAGGACTGCAGGGATGTGGCAGCTGTAGGTGTGTGTCTGGTACAGAGCTGGGATTATGCAGAGATGGATAATTGATAAATGTACAGCCTGCCAGATGTGAATTCTTTCCCATGCAGGTGGTAAATACACTCTGAGCTCCCACACCTCATGTTGTAGGTCTGAGTATTTTGGGGTTGAGAAGCAGGTATAGAAATCTGTGTAAACTCACCAGATTTTGGGGAGATGTGAGGATTTTTACCCTTCAAACTCTCCTAAAGGCTAAAATGCTGTCTCTTTCCCTCTTTTTCTCACTCTTTCCAGCCAGTTACCTCCTGGAGCTTGGGAATATTCCTGAATGCAGGCTGTTGTAATTAGCAGATGTTAGATTGGTTTGGAGCCCCTGGACGCTGTTGTGGCGTATTTAGCTAAACCTTTTGGTTTTCTTTCTGAATTTTGCATTCTCTTAAGCCTTAACTTCACACTTCATTCTACTAAAGAGCCCCACAGTGGTGCCCAGTGCAGGATTTGGGAGCATGGAGTGAAACAGGGAGAGTGAGGAAATGCTGCTAATCCAGGCCATAAGCAACTTAGAGAGAAAGGAAATGCTTTCCACGCTGGGGAACAGCTTGTGAGTGCCAGGGCTGGTCTGAGGTTACTGCAATCCTCTTCACCAAAGCTCACATGATGTGGGCAAGAGCCCTGTGCTGTAGGAAGAGCACTTTTGTGGGTAACACCTCCGTTTTCTGAGCTGCCTTACATCTCTAGTGTCTTTTACAAACTGATGGGAAAGTCTGAGCAGCTCGAGTGTTTGGGAGGGGCAGCTGAGAAGTGTCAGCTCATCTTGACACTCCTGTGACCACAGGAAATTTCTAGGGGTCCACAAATGGCCTTTTTGGGCCTCTTAAAGCTACTGAAATGTTTCTCAGTTGACACCTTGGCCCTCTTGGTCAGGGTGTTACGTTCCTGTCTTGCTCTCCATTTCAGAAATGCAATAGCAGTGGTGGTTCTTTATTCTGTGTGTAATATTGCAAACATCTAGTTGTAAAAAGTGAGCCATTTATCACTGCTTCTCATGGCCTTCAAAGCTTTGCAGCTTTTATCACTTCCAATCACAATGTTACTGAGTTGCTTTCAATGTCTGTACAGGGGAAAAAAAAAAAGCAATATGCACTTCATTTTCTCCCAAGTTTTTCTCCATCCTGTCTATCAAAGTGCTGTTTCTTGTTGTCTCCACGTTCCCTTTCACTTCATGCTGTTCCTTCTCCGTTTATTTAGAGATCTCTTTCTTAGATAACTTAGCAGAGAGCATTATGTAAATCTGATCAGACCATTTTTTGCCCAGACCTCTTTATAAATACAGCAAGTGGGATTCTTTCCAAATGAAAACTCTTATCCTTAAATCTGGCAATATTCATGGGAGGGGGTGGATCCCACTGTTTCTCTTGGAAAAATAGATTCTTAACATCAAACGGTTTTTGCCCAAACTGCAAACAGAATATCTGTGCTGTTCTGTTATTTTAAGCCTGACATGCTTTTGAAGAGTTCAAGGAAGGAGGATCAGAGCAGGTGATGTTCTAATAAAGTCTGTGCTCTGTTATGGAAAAAAAAAGATTCAGCAGGAGAAGTGAACATTTGTTTTGCATGTAACTGGACCTGTGTAAGGAGCTTTCAGTCTGTTTTAAGAGAAAATAGAGGAGGAAAAGGGAAGATCTGTGTGGTGAATGACTCTGAGATCGATCGATTTATTTTTTTTCTTTGTAACAGTAGCAGAACTCTGCCACCTTGACCTCACCAAAGAGGAGTACTTGGAATAAACCCACAGCATACAGAAGTCTTCACTTGAACCTTCAGTTTTGCTTTGAAGCATATGGGGTATATTTAGTTGTAAAACTCCTGATGAAGACTGAGACAAAGCTGGCTTTCTAGCAGGGTACAGTGTTGTTCCTGAGGTGCTGTGCTTGGTGGGGTGATGCACTGTGGACTAATGTTGCCATAAATCAATGCTAAAAGCGAGGAGAACTCAGAGACAGCATCCACTCCTAGCCTAAAGGTTATAAAACTTCAGCACTTGTAATAATGAGAAATTTTTGGAAGGGTTCTTCAGGAGAGTGGTTGAACTGTAGCTTACTAGGCAGAGGTTTGAAGCAGATCTGGAAAGATCTTTCAGTTGGTCAGGATCTAATGGAGGCATTTTATTAAGGCAGCTTTTGTGAAATGGTCCCTGTTTGCTTAGTCCTGCTGTGACAGATGTAAAGACATATAGATACATATAAAAGAATGAATGGGGAGGTTTGTGTATATAAATGACATGGGAATGAAAAATTGCAGCAGCGTGTCTGCTAAACGAAATTACTGTCCTGGCAAAAGAGGAATGTTTAATCTCAGAGGTCTCTCCTCATTTAACAATTACTGAGATTTCAAGTGTAGCTCTGTATAGTGAGGGGAATTCATAACTGAGTGTCCCTTGGCTGCAGTGACCCCGAAACTCCCCTGGAAACCAAAAACCAGCTGCAGGGATTTCCACAGGTATCCCACACTGTAACTCAGTGTCATTGCTCTGAACCCACCTTCTGCAGGTGAGTCTATTGTAAGGCATCCAAGAGAAACCCTAATTAACACTAATTAGCCCGTGAGAGCAGAGCAGAGGCCAACAAAGGCAGCAAACTTCAGTGCAAGTTGTGCTTTTCCCTTCCCAGTGGGTTGGAGGTTAAACACTGCTGTGGTGAAGGCTGAGCTGTAGATTATATCCAGGTCTGAAGCAGTTTCAGGTTATCTGGGACATTGTTTTGGTAATGGCTGTGATTAGGAAATCAGATTTTCCACTTCTAGTATCGTCACATTGGATCTTACCCTCATTAAATTATAGCTGATGTATTGTTTTGGTCAGCAGAGTGTTTTTGTTGGTACAACCCCCCAGTGGTTATTAGCAGTAGCAAAATCATACAAAGTGCATGATTAAATTCCTGAAGAGCTGAAGCTTGCATTCAGTACTAAAAAGGAGGAAGGCTTCCTTTTTGTCCGTAGCTAATACATAAGAGGATTTTCTTCAAAATATGATTCATTAAAATGTCTATACTAACGACTACAAAAGGCAAAAATAAAGCTACAGCGAGAGTCCCTATGGGCCTCTCATTACCAGATAAGTAATCATCAGAGGTATGGGAAGCTTAATTAAATGTCTATGAAAGGGCTTGAATTTATGAACTGTTAAAAGCTGTTCTGGCAAAAGATTGCAAGTGATTAAAACCTGTAAAGTTAATGGAGATTGGTAAGATCTGAAGCTGTTTTTCTTGTTCTTTGTTGGCTGCCCAGAAAGTGCAAATAATGAGGTTGTGCTTTGGATGGACTTGGAACACAGCGATGAGCATCTGTGTAAACCAGAACTCTATAATCAGTGAATTTCTGGATGAAATGCAGCGAGGCCTTTGGCCACACCTTCAGGGTTTATTTACAGTATTAGTGAAAGAAAATAGAGTGTATCTATCCCTAAAGCATCCTCCATCTGGGATGTGGGAAGAATTCTAAAAGCTGTTGTACGTTACTCATAAATCAGATTATTGATAAAATTCTACAGAGGGGTGGGAATGGGTAGGCAGCTTTTCAGTGGTGCATTCATTAACTCTGCAGTGAGTGTCTTACAATGTAAATTGTGCTTCCTCGGGTTGTGGAAGTGCCACTTAATTGAAGTACCCTTAAATATGAAACGGTTGGGGACTGATCAGAGCTGGACTTGTCCTGATTTGAACCACCTGCACAGCCCTGGGCAGTGCCTGCAGTGCAGTGTGTCCCTGTGTCACAGGGGGATGGTAGATGTTCCCTTTGGAATTGGTGCTGGCAGTATTGGGGTGGAGATCAGGAGATGTATTCCTGGGCAAGAGGGACAGGGCAGCAGTTGTCTTTACTATTCCCATGAGAGCTGGACTTGGCAGTGCTGAGTGAACTGTTGGACTCGATGACCCTAAAGATCTTTTCCAACCTAAACAATTCTGTGATTCAGTGGGATTTATTTCTCTGAGGAATCCATGCTGGGAAAGACTGAAATTCTGAAAGGCTTTGCCTTTGGTAGTGGCTGACTGTGGATGCCCAGAGCAAGAACAGAGCAGCCTTACGGCACTTCTTACACCCCTGTTACAATCTGTGAAGAGAGAGAGAGCCTCCACTTCCCTTGAAAAGTGGGATTTCAAAACCAAGGAGCAGTTGAGCTTGCAGATGAGTGTCCACTTGGTCCAGGTGGACTGCTTTATGGGGCCCTGGATGGAGCCCAGCAGTGTGCAGGCCTCTGTCAGCCCAGCAAGGCACATTTATCAGGAGAGCACCTGAGGACAGGTCCCAAGAGCACTTAGGAAGGTTGGCTTTGGATTGCTGGCTCTTCAGGTAGTTCTCACCTGATCTAGGCACATTTCTTGATCTGCTTTGTTGGATGAATGGCATTGGGGGCAGGCTGGTGTCTCAGGCACTGTCAGGACTGAAGCTGCTGTTTAGAGATGTGTATCTGGTGCACGTGGGTGACAGCACACCAGGGGAGGGGTGGCAGCTCATCCTGCCCGTGTTTTCTGGGTTGTAACTTGTGCATTTCTTGCCCCACAGGTCGGTGAGCTGGTAAAGGTCACAAAGATTAACATGAGTGGTCAGTGGGAAGGAGAATGTAACGGCAGGCGTGGTCACTTTCCATTCACACACGTCCGTCTGCTGGATCAACAGAATCCTGACGAGGACTTCAGCTGAGTGTGGCTCAACAGTTGCTCTTACAGATGGGAACAATCTCAACTTGTTTTTATTGCAGATGCCATCAAGACTAAGCTCGGACCGACGCTGCAAGCAGCATTGCTTGGATAAGCATTCTGATAACCTGCAAACCCCTGGGACTCAACACCACCATTCCTTAAGCAAGGGTCATGTAATTCAGGGTACGACAGTAGAGAACTCGTGTGTCCAGTGGCAGAACTAGGCCATGATTAGAGGTTGTAATGCCTGCTTATGTCCACGTGCACGGCAGCCTGGACCTGGCCAGCAGCAGCTGGAGAAAGCAGTGCTCTAGATGTTCAGAGAACATTTACATAGCTCTCTCCGGGCCCATTGCTTACGTTGCTTCTTCCTCAGGCAATGAACATCAACTGTAGACAATTCAATACCTTGATAGAGATTTCACAGATTTCTCCTGGAGCTCTCTCCGTGGTTGTTTCCATGCCAGGCTCTCTGTCCTGGCAGGGCTGTGCATGGCCAGTTAGCTGTGCCCAGCACAGGCTGATGTCCTTGGGGACAGCCTTGTGATTTACACATCCTTACCATTCCCGTGGTAAATGACACATCCAATCAACCTCAGAATTCTAGAAGCTTATGGACACTAGATTGATTTCTTCAGTACTGTTGATGCTTCAAACATAGCAGCTGATTTTAATTTAAGATTTTTATTAACACACAGTATCTCCTTTTATCCACAAATACAAGGCTTATGGAAGTGTAAACCTCCATATCAGTGCTGAAAATTACGTGCATAGCACTTTAATATGTAGCTTTAAAGCAGTGTTTGATTCACTAAATATACTAAAATATTGACACTGCTTTCCAATAAAATTAAATTGTGTAGGGCTAGTTTAATTTTTCTAGAATTCTTCAATATTGTACAATACTGTTACAGTACAAATCAGTGTCAAACACAGTGAACTGACAAACCAAATATTAGTTTTATTTTAAAGACACTCTGGGGACTCTTCTGGTTTAATTCCCATCTGTAAAATATTTGATAGTGAATTCATGAGGATTTTATTTTTAATAAACTAATGGAAAATAATTGTGTGCTTCTGGATTGATTCTCAAAAGGCATAATAGAGTAAATATGGCTTCCTAGCTCATGATGAAAATCAGTGCATTGAGTAGGCAGTATTATGCACTGCTTGATGGTTGTTTTTTAGTCTGTTCTTCTAATTATCTGGTTTTCTCTAATATAAATCAGAATGGATTTAGTAAGTTTTGTAAACTGAAATTAAACACTGAAGTAACTCTCCCTTGCCTGTACCCTGGGTTGTTTTCCAAGCACAGCACTCTGGTGACCAAACTAAATTTTGTAACTTTTGACTACACTATAATCCATGCAGAAGGGTTTTTTTTTTCTAAATAGCATCAAGCTGAAACTGTGGGGTTTTGGTTGCTTCAACCCCGTGTGACCCCAATGGCTCGTGGGTTGCACGTGCTGCAAAGGCCTTTGCTGCAAGGCACTGACCCTACAACAATACTGGTAACACTTTACCTCAGAACTCTGTAACATGCTGGAAATTAGAATATTTCTGTTCTATTTAAGTACTAGTTGTTTTACTTCCAAACTAATCCATCAGCAAGTCTGAGTAATGTTCAGGTTATGGGCACTCATTAATTCTGTGGACTGACGTTAATCACACTTGTCCATCACCAGTCTCATGAGCACTACTGAGGATTATTATCAAAAACTGACAGCAGGGACAGTGGGGTAGGAATGGAAACAAGGAATTGCAGCTCTGTTCTACCTTGGATTGCTATTCTGGTTAGGGTGACGTGCCAGTGGTTGTGGGAGCTCTTCTAGCTTAGTACAAAATTTACTTGGAGGGGGAAAAAAAATGGAGAAACTAACTCTAGGTTCTGTAACTCATCAGATTCTTTAAGGCTGATTTGTGTATTTTTCCTCTGATCTTGGTATTCACTGTAACTGTTCAGGGGGTTTTGTTGGATAGCTGCACTCTAAATAACAGATGTAATACTGAGTTTTTCAGTTGCCCATATATGCTTATATTTTTCTTCAGGTATTGCAAAAGAAACATAATAAAAGTGTGTCCTTAGAGTGACACTGTTCTAAAGTATTTTTGCCAACTGCAGTTGATGAAAGCCCCTATATTTGTACCTTTCCAATCAGGAATTAAGATACCAAAAGAACGTTTTTCTGGATGTTTTATTATGCAAACCTTGCCTTTTTTAATACAAAAGACATGGATTTAATTAACTAGCAAGTACCCTGCGAACTTTGTAGATGTGGTTTTGTTAAGACTGTATAAATTGTGAATATTTGTACACTTTGAAAGAGCAAAATGAAGAAACTAGAGGAGTCTTAATAGCTGCTGTTACACTAGAATCCCAAGTTCTTGTCAAGCAGTTTTTTTTAGCTGACTGATACATTAATGCAACTGTTCTCCACTCTTCGGTTCTAAGCTGAAATGTGATTTTGTTTCATAGGTGGTAGAAAGGAGTATCTTTGCGATTGGACAAAACAGACATTTCAACTTGTCAGGCTCCTCAAGGCAGATAGGTAGAACCTACGTTCCTGAACATGTAGATGAAATCCTTTTGTGGCCTTTGTTCATCCTCCTCTCCTGTTTGTTCCCTCCCTGAAGCGTGCAAAAAAATCATTGCTCAGAACGTTGGTCACAATCTCTTGTCTCTTCCTTGGCTGTGGTTTTGGTCTCTTGTGCATAGGCAGGTGTTAGAACTAGAATAATCATTTCTAGAAATACACCATGAAAGCAGAATGCTCAATTACACTGTGTTCTTCTGGTGCATTTACACGTTATATCACACTAAAAATTACAACTGGCTGCTATGGTTTTTTTTTTTTTTTTAATATATATTTCATTTTGGTAAGCCCCCAGCCTTTTTACTAATATATGACCTGGTTAAATCTTGTTAATCTGTTTGAATTGTATTTGTTAATAATGCAAATATTTCTAATCATCCTTAAGAGTAAAACACTTCCTTTTTTGTTAATGGTTTTGGGGAAGGATTCTAACCAAACCTGTTTGAAGAAAAATATGAACATGTGCCATTGTATTATAACACTATCCACTTTCTTGACAGTTAAAGTCCTTTTTTTATTTTTTTGTAGCATGTAATGTATATGTTCATAGTACGTGAAGTAAATAAAAGTATAGCCAAAACTTTGACTCTGAGTCCTTCTCAATCAGTTCTTGGAGTATTTGCATTGAGTAATTAAAAATAGAGGGGGTATGGCCATTTTTAATTGGGCATGTTAGTATGAAAATAATTAAACACAGCGCTGCAGAAATAAGACAAACCAAGTTAACCTATCAAACAATAAAATATGGCTTTATTTGAAAGAAGGTGACTTTCTGTAATTTAATGAGTCAAGGGGTTGGGGGAAATGGATATTCTCATTTCAAAAAGAAACTTGTGAGGGATGTTAAGAGGAGATTTTGTAGCTCTTGTTCTCAGTTCTCCCTGCACAAGTCAGGGAATAGTCAGGGGATTGTTTGGATGGGGTGTTTGGGAAGATAAAAAGCTGTTTATATATTATTAGAAATACCAGCGAAAACAAAGTTACACAGATGAATACCAGCAAGAATCTCCTGCAGCAGTCTACAAATGGTTCAGAAGAGCTGTTTCCATGTGTGATGGTGTGAGAGCACTAATGCAGTGAAAGGCCAAGGTGTCCAGGTGCTGTCAAGGGGCTGCAGGACAGAAAATCAGGAGCAGAATCCCATGGGGGGCAAGGTTTGTGACATCAATCTGCATTAAAGCTGCTTTTGCCACACTATTCCTTAAAAACTCCACCTTGGGCCCCAAGGGTAACAATCTTGGTGTGTCTCCACATAGTAAAGATTATTCTATCAGCTCCAGATGGAAAAAAAACTTAATTTTTCACAGGTAGAAGCCCCCAGCTTTGCTCCAGTGCTCGCCCACTGCAGAGCTGCAGTGCAAGGGTTCCTCTCAATGAGCTCAGCTGAGAGAATTCCAGAGCTCCCTGCAGCCCAAAGGAAGAGCTGTGCCTGCCCTTCCCCAGGGCCCTGCCAGCCATCCCCTCTTCCCTCACCTTGTCCTGGTGCAGCCCCTGCCAGAGCTGATGGAGCTCATGCAGAAAACTGCTTTTCCTTTTCCATTCCCTCTCCCTTCCCCTGCGGGGTTTGGCTGCAGCAGCGGTTGGATGAATTCATGTGAAAGTTCAGGGGGCAAAGGACAAGCAAGGATTGCATCAGCAAATTGTGCTGGGAGCATTTCCTTGGATTAGGCTGTTTATTCCCCATGCTTTGCCAAATCCCTGACCAATTTCCACATATCTGAATGCCATCTGTATTGAGTGCCTTCAAAAGAATTCAAAGTATTTAGACAATATGCTATTATTCAGCAAGGGTACCAAGAATGCATCTCACTTCTGGCAATTAAATCTGCTTGAAGTGTCCTGATTTATTGATATTGATCTCTCTGCAACCTGAGTGCCCGCTAAACACAAGGATCATAGAAAAGTTTCTAAATTGATCCAAATCTGATTTCTTGTGCACAGCTCCCCAAGTCTCTGCTGGAAAATAGACTTTTATGGTCAATAAAGTGCAGGACTGATTTGCAAGTCTTAAAAATTTGCACGGAGATAGTGACTGTGCGCTCCTGGGACCTTTTGAGTGCCTAACTTTGTGTCGTGTATTTACCAGCAATTCAGCAGTAAAGATTTACAATGATTCCCAATTTCAGCAAAATCAGCCTTTCCTAATCTTATTTCAAATAAATCAAAGAAAGCAATTTTTTTTTTTTTCCTGGACTTGACACCTCATTTTCACCTTAGTCACTGATGCTATTCCCTGGAGGTGATACTTTGAGCAAACACACCCCAGGGAGGCTGCAGAAACCTGGATCTGCCCGACTGCCTTCCGTGCGGTGCACTCCCGGTGATTTGTACCAAAATACCGAGAGAGGGTAATTCCAACAGCGCTGTCGGCGTCGGAGGGCAGCACAAACACTGAGGGAAACGCCACCGCTCGCCCACAGCCATGTCCCGGTCGCGGCCCCGCCAGAACCGGGCGGGGGAACGGCGGATCCATCCCCGCCATTGCCCGGCCGCCTCACCCCTCACACCGCTTCATCCATCCTGCCTCTCGCCCCTCATTCCGCTTCATCCCTCACCCCTCCTCATCCCTCATCCCGTCTCATTCCGCTTTATCCCTCACGCCGTCCCATCCCGCTTTATTCCCCATCCCTCCTCACACCCTCCATCCCGCCTCGCCCCTCACGCCGCCTCTCCCCGCCCCCCGCCCGTTGCCAGGGAGCCGCCGTTGCCATGGGAGGCGGCGGGGCGCATGCGCGCGCCCGCGGGAGTGCCCGGATGCAGCGGGAGGAGGCGCTGCCGCCATATTTGCCCGGAGAGCAGCGAGCTGGTAGCTGCCCGAGCCCCCCGGACCCATCGGCTGCCATCCGCCCCGCGCAGTCCCCGCCGCCGCCCCGCCCGTAGGACATGGACGATCGGGAGGACCTCGTGTATCAGGCCAAGTTGGCTGAGCAGGCTGAGCGCTACGATGGTGAGCGCGCGGGCTCGGGAGGCCGTGCACGGCCGAGGGGAGAGGGAGGGAGGGAGGGAGCGGCCACAAAATGGCGGCTGGGCGGGGGAGGGGGGCAGGGGCGGAGGAGGGGGCGCA
>VXBN01008928.1:237372-307219 GCA_013397395.1 Sinosuthora webbiana
TCCCCCGGCCGGGCGGGCGGCGCGGGGCGAGGGCGGCTCGCCGCAGACAACGCCCATGGCCGGCGCTCCGGAGGGGGGGCCCGGCCCTCGGCCCCTCGCCCGCCGTGCTCCTGGGGGGGTCCCCGGGGACGGGGCTGCGCTCCTTTCTCTGCCTCTACCCCCGGCTGGAGATCCTGCTGCCCCTGGCAAACGCGGAGAGAGCGAGTTCTCGCCCTGCAGGGAGCGAGTACATGATTCACTGCCTAAAGAAAACGCGTATGCTTTCATTATGTGGTAGAAATCATTACAGGTAGTTTTAGCTTCCCGGCGTCTTCTTTTCATCCTTTTCCCCCTTTAAGTTTGTGCGCTATCCTTGAGCATTTAATGTCCGTGATGATTTAATATCTGGGGGAAAAGTGGTCGAGGGGAGGAACTGGCAGCCCTGGGTGGTGTCTCTTGCCCCAAAAATGTCTGTCTTGCAACTGTTCCTTTTAAACATGGTTCCCCTGCATAGAATAGAATAGAAAGGGCCCTTAATTTTCTCGACTCTTCTGAGACTGTTACTTTGCCCCGAGAGCTGTGATTACTCATTTGAGGTGAAGTAAATTACATGTATGTAGAATGTGTGAATGCAGTAACGCTTCATTTAGAGAGGTAAGAAGAAATCCAAATACTTTCTGTTCACAAATTTTTGTAGACAACACGACCAGGTTCTCACCAAATGACAAATTTTTATTGAGTTGTGCTTAAAAAAGTCTCATGGCACCATTGCAGAACGTCTGAAAAATGCACGTCTTGGGAAAGAGAAAAGAAACTAAAACAAAAAGAAGGCTGAAATTAAATTCCATTCAATTAGAGTTCTGATGGGAAAATAGCAATTAATAGTACCAATAAAGGAAAGCAATCAGGCAGTCTCCCCAATAACTGAAGGACTTGAAGAAAGGATATTCCCCCCAGAAACCAGGTATTGGGGTACAATAATTACCTTGGGCAGAGGGACACATCCATATTCCACAGTAAGTGTGCAACTTCTGCTGAGGAGAGAAGGGTTCTCCACTTGGTGTGGATGAGTCAGTGCCACTGAAAGGGTTGGCTTTGGTTGGAGTGGAAACCCAACATCCTGGAGGAACCATCAGCCTTAGGAGCTCCTGAGGCATGACTCTGTTTCTGGGGTTTTCTGAAGTCAGCAGTAAATCATTTCATTAGAAGGTAACAGGACTCTACCCCATGGCACAGATCTGCAATGCAAACTTCCTGTCAACTAATAAAAATTGATTGGGAGGGATTATTGCCTTGGTGCAGCATTTCCCTGGGTGGACTTTCGGTTCTCCCTGCACCAGGAATGTTTGCTAAACAACCTGCCCAGAGCAAAATGTAGAAGAATTGTGCTTCTGAATGGGCGTGAGGCTTGTTGCAATTTAGGATGGAGCACTGAACTTAGGGTTTTTTTGTTTAAATCAGTGCTGTGGGGTTTGGGCTTCCAGAGTTTTTAGGAGTCAAGTTGGGTGAACATAAATTAAGATGCACCCCCTAATTCTGCCAGCTGCTCTAAATGCATCTTCACTTCTCTTGTGTCCATGGCCTGGAAGAACATGTACTGTAGATACTGTTTTATCATTTAATTCTGTGTTCTTGTTCAGCTGAAACAATTAAAAATGATTGGCATAATTTGTTCTTGTTTATGTGGAATAATGCAGTTCTGCCAAGATCATAGCTGAGACTGCTGAATAACTCTGTGAACTAAATTATTTGAGAAGCAATATGAGGAAAGAGTAAGCTACTCCTAGTTTTGCTCCTCAGTTTGATCTTTGAGGTGCACATAAGGCCACAGTTATTAATTGGCTCCTATCAAATGGGGTGATGGTAAGTACTGGCTACAGATACATTGGAATACAAGTCCCTTGGGTAATTCAAATATGAGTTTGACAAATTTTTTGTGTTTAACATTAGGATAAGTGTAAACTCCTGTCCCATCTTTCTCCTGGAGACTGGAAGAGTGGTGGGTTGCTATTTATGTATGGCTCATGGCATTTATAGCAGCACTTATGGTGGGCATCCAACTGTGGCTTCTTTGGTGTTACTTACCTGACCCACTTAGGGAATCTCTGAAGTCTTGGGAGCTGCCTTTGTGAAGGGTTGGGAATCTGGTCCTGTGTCTGTCCTGTCCTCAGCACGGTGGCCCAGATTAAGAGGACAACTTTCTAGGTACTTCTGCAGTGTAAGTAGCACTTAAACCCTGATCTCCACAGATATATTAAGAGATTTGGGTGTCTGACTATCTTCACAGATCTGCTTAGGCATGTTATGGCAAATCACAGAATGCCAGGAAGCTTACTGAGAAATCTCACTCACTGCTGTTCCTTATTGGTAGAACAATATGTGACTAAATGGACTCCTTTTTTGGAAAACAATTGGGAGTAAGTGATATTCTGGAGCTCTTTATATCAAGAGGTTGTAGAGGATTCCTGTAGACTGCTGTTGGGTAGGGAAACCCATTCCTCTTTGTGGAAGCTGGGAACATCTTTGTTTCAGGTGGGAAACACACTATGGCTCAAGGCAGACTGAGCAGATATTCCCAACAACTGCTTTGTCTGCAAGTCTTGGGGTACATGCCTTGGGTGAGGTGAAATAGGTGGGTTTTCCCCCTGAACACCAGAGAATAGGTCAAGGTGCAGGTAAGGACCCAGCCCATCCATGGCAGGTCTCCTGCCCCCAGCACAGCAGGAGAACAGCTGGCTCCCTTTGTCTTCAGAAATTGTCTGTCAGGGAAATGTGTCTTCATCACTAAGGCAGGAATGTGTGCAGTGGGTTCAGTTCAAGATTTGAACCCTTTTTAGGAAGAACTGTCTCCTAGTAACAGGTCTTGAGCTTAGAGCCTAATGAGGAATCAATAAGTCACAGATTAAATTCAAGTTGCATATTCATTTTGGTTTGCAGAGGGTTGGTCTCTTGCAAGCAGATGTCAAGCACACTTCAGTTTTTTGGGTTCCTCTCCCCATTAATGGTTCCCACTTCCCCTGCCTGTTAAAGCCCTTCCTGGTGTAGTGGTGTGGGGGTGACTGCTGCCTCTGGGCTAAAAGGCAGGAAAATCTCAGCATAGCCCTAAAATTGTAGCAACCCAAGAGTTAAAATAGGGGCATGACAGTGCTAAAGGAGCAAGACTGTACATTTTTTAAGTGGGAGTTGTAGATACTGGGCCATAAATGGACTTGTGATTATGAGGAGTTGTGTGAGAGATGGCCTTTGTCTGGAATGGCCTTCTTGAATTTCCTGAGGTACCAGGAGCAGACAAAGGAGACAGAGTTCTGGAATTGGATGGTGAGGTTCTGCAAGGAGCCCAGAACCTGAACTGCTGTCCAGTGTTAGAGGATTGCTCAGTAGCAGATCTCAGTCAAGGGAAGAGATTTATTGAGATGTTTGCTTTCAGACTGAAATATTTGTTAGAAATCCTGGGGAAATCCTCTTGATTTAGAAAAGTAAATGTCCACAGCTTGAAGAGATTACAGGAGTGATCTAAAAATGTTCTTGTCGAAAGGACTTGTGGTAGAGCATACAATTGATTATGCTCCCACTGTTGGATAACTGGGCCCTAACCTGTGTTTCTCCAGGGGTGTAAAGACACAGGACTGCTTATTGCAGAGTCATGCTGTCGGGTTTGGAAGGGTTCTGACTGCACCAGCTGTTACAAACCTTGCACAGGGAATAGCAATATAACCCTTTGCTTTGTTCACAAAATCATCATCAAGCCACTGTGCAGGTTGGATATTATTTGTCTTTTTTTCTCCTCCTCTGCTTGTTGGTTGTCCCTAAAGAAAATCCACCTGTTAGGTTCTTTAATGCTCATTTGTGTAGAACTTATGCATTGTACTAAGTATGGAATGCTTCTCATTTGTGCTTGAATTCTGGTCTGACCCTTAGAACCAGTTCAGTTCTCTAGATTAGAAGCAAGATTAATTTTTTTCCCTGTGAGTATTTGTCTGAGCTGGTGACCTGAACGAGCCAGTTGAGAGGTCAGAGGGGCATTGAGCTGGCAGGAGGGGATCAATAGGGATGGTTCAGCCATCTTTGGAGTCCTTGCCAAGCACAGGATTCCCTAAGAGAACAGGCAAACCTCCTGCAGGCAGCGTCACAGTGTGTTCAGAGGAGTTCTGGTGGATGGGAGGCAGGGCTGAACTTGCACTTGGTTCAGTTTGGAGCTCATCAGGGTAGTGAGTAGGGTGGTACCCACTGCTGCTGGGTGGAGGTCTGGAGCTGTGGGAAGTGCAGTCTGTGGGCATTAATCTGCACTTTCATCTCTTACTGAAGAAAATACACTGGCCCCAGTTCTTCAGTTCTTCTCATGTTTGTTCCTAGGAGTTTGCTGCTACTTAGTCAGTACTTTGCTTCTGTTTCTCAGCAGTGTTAGCCTGCTTCCCAGCACAGATCCCTTGTGATCCCACTGGTGGCCTTTCTGTTCTCAGCACTTGTCTCATATCCATGCCCTGTTTCCTGTCTTTCAGCCAAGTGTTTATCCATGTGAGGACTTTCCTTCCTATCCCATGGCAGTTGAGTTCCTTAAAGAGCCTTGGGTGAGGGACCTTGTCAAATGCCTTTGGGAAATCCAGGTAGACTGTTCCAATTATGTCTTCCTTGTCCCTGTGCTTCACCTGCTCAAAGCATTCCAGTAGATTTGTGAGGCACAATGGAAGGCCATGCTCTACAGTATCAGATTTATGCATATACCCATTCATTCCAGGATTTTTTAAGGTGTAATTCCCATTGACTTGACCCCTAGTGGGTAATAGGTTCCTGGTTTTGTAGGTGCCCTTTCTCAGATGAACAGTGTAAACCACTTTGTGTTTGCTGCTGCTCTTAAAGCCCTGACTGAGAGGTTCCACACAACAGTTTAGGCTCAGATACTTCAAGTTCTTGTGACTTGTTCCTGATCATCTTTTGTTCCTTGCAAGAATGAACAAGTACAAGACTAACACTTGTACTGAGTCTTTGGATACTGTTTGTGGTGTGTGATATCTCTGGTGGACACAAGGGAAGACTTATTCTTTCTCCTCACAGCTCACAGGATGCTCATTTGCAGCTTTTAGTTCCTGAAATGCTGAAGTAGGTACCGAGCAGCAGCTTAGAAGCTTGGAAGATCTTGGTTTGCTTTATTGCCCTTAGATAAGGGCAATAAAAAAGATTAAACTTAAAACACAACTTCCGTTTGCTGATATTCTGCTGCAACTAAATGGAGAGTTAAGACAGTGCTTCTGCTGCTTTTCTTTACATAATATATAAGAATTCTACTTTCTGGGTTCTCTTGAGGTTCATTTTGATTTGAGTGTGATGACCATTACATCATCTTCATCCCACCTTTACTCAACAAGTTCTTTCTCGGTTCTTATTTTAAGAAGCTTTCTCTCTTCAGTAGTTCCTCTTTTGGAAGGGAGGCGCACCACTAAGAGATTTTTCTAGCTCTTGTTTTTTCCTGTGGTAACGTTGAAGTTCTTACAGTTTGTGCATGTTTGTGGAGTTACTCAAGCAGTGGGGTTGAAAAGCAGATCCTGTGTATTGTTTAAAGTCACAAGGAGTGCCCTAGTTGTGAACAAAAACCCTGACCCTGTAGCATCCTGGTTAGTGAGACTCAGGCACTGAACTAGAAGTTACAGACACTGTAGATTGCCCCTAACAAGTTTTCTTTAGTGCACCAGCCTTTGTTTAGGCCCAGTGGTTTCTGTTACAAGCACAGATTTTGATAGAACTGCCAGATCCTGGCTGTTCTCTTGGTAGGGTGTGCTGGTCCTTGTTTTGTATCCTGTGTTGGGAGGGTTTTTAGTCTTCCCTCTAAATTTGCTGAACGTCACTTGCTTCCTTACCTGGGGATATTGCAGTTCCCTGGGTTTTTTGGATTTCTGGAGTTAAAGAAGCAATAAATATTTAGATTCTCATTATCTCTGGCCAAGAGGGAGTCATTATTTTGTGACCTAGTATGAGTCCTTAACAACTGTGCCCTTTGTTCCTTGGCTTGGCCCCTAAGGATGGTTATCAAACATGTGCTTCTCAACACTTACAAAATTGCCCATGACTTTTTAGCTTAGAGTAAGGCTTATTCTTTGTCTTTCACTTTAAGCCCCCATCCCAAACCTGGCACCTTGCTGTTCCACAAACCTTGTGTAGGTGGCCACCTGTGTCCCAGCCCTTTGTGCTTCCCAGGCCGTGCCTGTGTGTCCCTCCTGGTGGCTGGAGGTGACTCAGCAGGGTTTGCAATGGGGACCCAGCATTTTAATCATAGAAGTAGAATATAGGAACCTAAAAAATGCCCTGGGCATCATCCCAGATTTGTAGTATCTTAGGTAATTGTTTGGAGTCTCAGCTTTTCCATAAGAATGTACAAACCTGAGCAAACAGAGTCTGTGTGTTGTGGTATTTCCTAAGCAGCAGCAGGTGCTTGGGGAAGGATCTAAATCCAGGGTGAGCATGTCATGCTCCAGAATATTCCCCTGGCCTTCCATCATTTACATTTTTGGGATTTCCTGCTCTGATGGTGGCATGAGCTGACAGGAGCAATAAGGTGACAATAAGCCACAATCACCTGAGAGGCTGGAACTTAAACACAGCCTCCGTCTCTCTGAATCTGCATAACACTGCTTGTTCCATAATGCACTGGGAGCATCTCTGGATTTTGTATGCAGTGAGTTGTCACTCCTGCAATAATCCTTCTTAATGAAATGTCATCTCACACTTGCATTTTATCTTGTGTTTCTGACTGAGCTTTCCACCTCCTGGTGGAAACTTCCAGATTGGTAAAACTGCACTTAGAATAAAAAATATTTGTTCTGTTGGCAGGTATAGATGGCTTTATTTTTGTTTTCTGTTGGGGGAGATACAGATACGTTGTCCCCTTGCTTTTATACTGCCTGTGTTCTTAAGATTTTTCATCAGGCTTAAATTTTCAGGGCTGGATTATGGCTTTACCATGGAAGACCAAGGTATGTGCATAATATTTTGTCTAGTTGAAATACCAGCCCAGACTTTTGTATTTGTAAGTAAAATTGGGCTCTTTACTAAAGCAGAAACTTTCTTCTCTTGCAGCTTTGTGGGTAGACTGATAAATGTTTTCTCTTTGGGTGAGACAGTTGTTTCTGGGTGGGATCCTATTTTGTGGTTGTGTGGTTACCTGGTGACAGGATTAAGATTTTGTGGAGGAGACCTTTCAGTTCCTGTGTCCCCAGTGTGAGGGGTGGTGGAGCTGAGGGTTCTGTGCTGCAGAAGGAATGGAGGAGCCTGAGGTGCTCCCCCATCCCCCAGCACCCTGCTCCCTGGGGTGTCACTTGTCAGGCAGTCTGTTTAACTTACAACAGCTCAGCCATAAAAATGTTGGGGTGGTCAGGGCTGTAATGCTGGGAGTGGCTGTGGGCAGGTGCCCGTTTCCCTTGGCTGCCTTGTTTCCGCAAACAAAAACCCAAGGGGGAAGGTTCATGACCTCCTTTGCCACCAGACTGAAGAGATGCACCAGCACTAAAACACACACAGAGGAGCTCCTTGTAGAGCAGGGCTTGGCTTTGGCTTTGTACCAGCTATTGTCCAGCTGAATTGGGGTTATCCTCCAGTGCACAGAGCTGTTGGAACCTCTGTTTCAAGGGCTTGCAGAGCTTCAGACTGGTAATAGATAAAATCCTGCAGAAGCCAAGCAATTGATTAAATTGGGAATGATGTGTTGGAATGTACACTGAAAACAGCCAAGTCCTGTGTGTAGTTTTTTATTTTAAATTTTCACACTAGACAAATGTGCTCCTAGGGAAGAGGTTATAAAGGAAATCTGTAGAAAAGTTGATAAAACGTGTCCCTTTGGCCCCAGTTGGTGCAATTTCCTGATACAGGGCAGATCATAGAAGCTGTTACTGTTCTTCAACCTCCACACTTCTGGACTAATTATTCCATGGCTATCATTATTATGTGAGATAAGTGTGAATACATTTCTGTTGTCTTCATCAAGAGACAGGTTTTCCATAAAAGTGTTGTGTACATCCAGGAGTATGACTGAATTATCCACTGTATTTAATCCCAGTGGATAAAGCACAATAATACTAACTGTTTTAAAAAAGGCAGCATTTCTGTAACCTGTGGGTTGCTTCTCTGAAGGCAGTCACATATTAAGCTTGAAAACAAGACCTGCATTTTTTGCTGGAGCTTCTTGACAAACATACCCAAGTCATGGAGATTGCAGGGCTCAATTCCTGGTTGTCATTTTTGTCCACAAGAACTGTCAGGCCTCTTATCTTGAGCATAGCTCTGTTTTAATAAACTTCAAAAATAGGAGATGGCTTAATTTGCATAATTTAAAAAATTCACAGCTTTTACATGGATTCTTAGTATGGGTGGGATGGTAGGGTCATCCTTCAGGAAATAATTCACAGTACTTGCATTATTTAAGTAGCAAATTGTAGCTGTATTATATTGCCTGTAACTTAGCTGGCTTAAATGATGTAATTATGTTTGTGTTAATATTAATTGTGTGAACATTGAGTGTTCTAGGGCAGCTCTCACATTCTTCAGCAGAAGCAGCTCACCATTTTGCAGTTGCTGGGTGGTGTTTTCAACAAGTTTTATCAAATCCTTGGTGGATTTTTTTGCTACTTTCTGTGATTTAGAGAAGCAGAATCTGCTGATAAAAATAGAGCCACCATAAAATTCTGTCCTCCACATATGGAGACCTGTTGGAGACTGATAACACTGTTCCTGCCAAGGGAGCCTATAGTCTCCATTGCTGAAGTAGCTTATGCCTGTTTAGGTTGTGATTTTGACATCTGAGGGGAAAAAATGATAGTTAAGCTTCATTTGTATATTTAACACTGTTCTTGTAACGTGTCTTGAACAATCCCAGTGTGGTTAGGTAATGAAGGAGTTACAACATTCCTTAAGCAGTTCAGTCTTTGCTTCCACTGGGGTGTAGGAAAGCTGGGTTTGGTAATGATTGTTTTCACATCAGGTTTAGAAATACTTTTCAACAAGCTTAAAATATAAATATACATGAATTCATATTTTGTGTGTTACTTTTCAGTGTAATTGGCTGCTTGGCATGGCTACATATGATTGCTGTGGGTACACTCAGGATGACTTTTTTGTTACCACTCCAAGCACCAAATTTTTGTTTTGGAGGTTCATGTTGCACCTTTGAGTCACTTTCCTAGTAACAGTACTCATACATCTCTACAAGTATTCAAATGTGGGGTTTATATTTTTGTTAATTACCACATTATACTGTGCTCCAGTTGACAAATCATCCTGTAATTCCTCAGTTTTATCCTGACTGTGCCAAGAGCCAGATCACATTTGCTCATCTCTCACTGTTCTCTGCCTTCTCCAAAGCTCTCTGGAGAGCACACACTCCTGTAGGATTGTGCTCATAACTGTGGATGAGTGTTCTTGCTGCTACATCCTTTTTGTCTGTGCGTTGAAAAAAGCCAGCAAACAAAAACCCAAGCCAAAAGCTGAACTACCTTTAAAGAATTGTTGGAACCCTTGTAAAATACCAGATGAACATCAGATACTTCCTTTGTGTATGTGCTGATTGATTTGTTTGGAACACTCCAGGGGAAAAGTGAGGAGTAGCTTGGATTAAAGGAGGAGGGAACCTAATTTCCTGAGCTCTCATTAATGTGCAGTTTGTGCTGAATGATTTGAAAGATGCTTCAGGTTGTAAGAATAATTGCCTGACCTTTTCCTCCTAGAAATGGTTGAATCAATGAAGAAGGTGGCTGGAATGGATGTGGAGTTGACAGTGGAAGAAAGAAACCTGCTTTCTGTTGCATATAAAAACGTGATTGGAGCCAGGAGAGCTTCCTGGAGAATAATCAGCAGCATTGAACAGAAAGAAGAAAACAAAGGTGGAGAAGACAAATTAAAAATGATTCGGGAGTATCGGCAAATGGTAAGGTGGAGTTGGTCTCCCAGCAAAGTGTCCTTTAGTTCTGGTCCCCTTGCCATGCACTGCCCTGGTGTTCCAGGCTGCCTCTGCTGGGCTGACCTGGAGCAGGGGGACAGCCCTGGAAGGCTGGAGCTTGCTCCTTATCTGGAGAATAAATCTCTTGCTGCAGGGGAGAGCTGTGGTGTTTGTGTTTAAACACTGAGGAGGGCAGCAGGCACAGGGGTGGGAGGGCTTTTCTCAGTGCATCCACAGCTCTGACAGGCTTTGGAGCTGCACTGGCACTTCCCTGCTCACTCAGGTGTGGGGCTGCACCTGCCCAGGGAGCCCTCATTCCTTCCCCTCCAACCTCACTGCCCCCAAGCCACTTGTTTTTTTGAGTAAGCCTTTCAATGGAGGTGTTTGGCTGTTGAGCTTCCACTTCCTATAAAAGTTTGGATCATGCAGTGACACTTTCTGTGATTCCAGTTCTCTGTCCTAGAGAGTTCAAAGCATTAACACTTGAAATGTCCCTGGGGGAGGTTCTCCAGTGCTCTTCTTAACTCCTTGTCTTTTGTCACTCTGCATTCCCAGGGATGTCATGGTCATCCCAGCTGTGGAACTTGTGTGTGCAGCAACCTCCAGGGCCTTGCTGTTTTCTCTCTCTGGAGAGAGAGGGAAAAATTGATCCACATAACTTCATGCTGACTTAGTCAGTGTGTGCAGCTTTACCTAAAATGGAGAACTTGCAGCAAGCTCTGATTTCCATTGGTGGGGGCTAATGAAACCTCCAGCTCTTAGTGAGGAGCTGTTCCCCCTGCCCTAAATGATGGTTTCAGACGTGCTCCCATACTGTTCAAATCCCACACATTTCTGCAGAGGCTTCATCTCCATTATCTGAGGACAAGTGCCTCCACATGGTTCACATCTTCACTTCCAGAGAAACAGTGGAGTCTGTTAGATCACCTGGCACTGATTCATATACCAGCAATGGAAATGATACTGGCTTGGAAATCTTCTCCCAGGAATGGCTCTGGACTACTTTCTGTTGACTCACAGGGTTTCTGTTGCTCCATGGAATTGTTAAAGTTGTGAGTTTCTAATTTTATGCTGGCATGCTGATGAGATGAGACTCTGCCAGTTACATACAGTCCCAAATAACCTTTTCTTGATGGGTGTCTGCAGTCTCCTAAGAGAACACAGAAAACAAGACAACAGCTATCCAGTGATTAAAGTTGTTTTACATTGTGTGCTTCCAGGTTTTTTTGCACAGGGTTTTGTGGGTGGTTATCATCTTCTGCCAAAGATCCTTTAATGCTGAAAAGACTTTTTTCCTGGTTTTGAAAGGACTCTAGAAATAGCCTTTGTTCTGCATCTCTTTGTAAAGGCCATGTGCCATTCTGGATGGACTGGGGTGCAGGAAATACAAGTTTGTAGTGCTTGAGGTGTCTGAAGAGATGGAGAGGCCATGTGAAGTTGGTGTGATGCCAACAGGGTGTTCAGCTGTTAAATGCTGAGGGGGAGGGAGCAGCTCTCACAGCTGCACTGAGCACTCACTGCTTCCACACTGCAGGAAGGGTGGCTGTGTCTGCCCAGCTCCACTGGAGCTCCACAGGAGCTTCCTGAGCATCATCTGTAGTGAAAGCCACATCCTGTCAGTGTGGGTTGGCATCTGCCCTGAGTGTGTGAATGGGTTTGGCAGGAGGGCTTGAGGAGCATGGCAGAGGTTTGGGTGCTGCTGCTCACTGTCCCTGCTGAGCAGTAGCCCTCCTGCCCTGTTGTGCTCAGTGCTTCCCTGAAGAAACAACTTCCAGCAGAATTCTGCTCATTATGGTTCCCTTGTCAACAAATTCTGCCTATTGTAGCATTTCCCAGAGTAAGTTCAGTGTTGGGAAAACCTTTCTCAGACTTGAAAGGTTCTGAAGGAGGAAAAAAAAAGAACCCAACTAAACAAACCTCCCCCAAGCCCCCAAACCATGTCAGGGGGCCAACAAGGCCAAGTTTAAAGCACTGGGGAGTTGGGGACAGCCAGCATCTCTGAAAGACACTTCTCTCACCAGAAGCAGCTGTGACCTTGCTCAGCTGTAGGGTGCTGCTCCAGTAGGAATGGAGAGTGTCTGTAGTGGTTTCTGTGACAGTAATTCTCTATTGGATTTGGTGGATGTCAGTATTTACTGTAATTGAGCTTGTGGCTCACGTTGGGAGTTTTTTCGAGCTAGTGGCCAGCGTGGCTGGGGGCAGAACCAGGGGTGCTGGTGTTGGGAGGGCAGGGCTGGGCTGGCTTTGTCTGAAGTGTGCACTGGGCACTGTGAGAGGTGACAGACACCAGGCTGTGCCTCTTCCCAAACCACTTCAGCTGAATGGAGCCAAACACATCATAGCCAGGAGGGAAAATGCCACTTAGTTGCTTCCTTTGTAGACAGGCTGCTCTCCTGGCTCCTGTGGCCATTTGGATACACAAAAGCCCCTGAATTTCTCATCTGGCTGCATCTCTGAGGAGAGCACACTGAGCCTTGTGCTCTTCACCCTTGAGAGGCTGAAGTGATAAGTGGCTGCACACGGTGCAGTTCCCTCCCTTGCAGTCACACCAAATCCATCCCCACAGCACAGGTATTCACCTTCCCCTTCCTGCTCTGGGTGGGTGTTTCCAGTGCTCTGACCTCCACCCTGGGCTGTATTTTGGGGCAGCTGCCAGGCTCTCCTCCATCCTCCCCCTCTTAGAAAGTGCTCATTGAGCCACTCTGTCTAGAACAGATCCTTTTTGTACCAGAGCTTTTAGTTTTGTGGTGGGGTTTTGTTTGTTTTAATTACCTTGATTTATATGAAATCTTTCTAAATGAAGCTCGCTCAGGACATTTCCATTGCCCCGACAGCAGCTGATCTCTGATAACTGTGACTGATCCTTTAAGCAAAGCTGGAAAAGGTCTGTCTGAGATGAAATAGAAGTTTGTACATGTATGGTTATTTAACTAAAGAGGATTAGAAACTGATTTAATTCTTTGCAGTTTGGCTGAAGATCTCTCTGCAAAAGAAGTCATTGAAAAAGAGGATCAAGAGGAAAGAAGTTTGCAGGAACTGACTGCTGGCCAAAGGTTTTATAGCTTTTGTAGCCCAAGAATATATGAAGTAGATTCCTCTCAAGTGACCATATTTCAGCACCTTTCTTAAGCATTTGTCACTTAATTAAGTACAGCATCTTAGTCTTCCTGTGAATGTCAGGGCATTCTGACATTTGTACATGAAATTTGCTTTCAGTTAATTTCTCTAAAGGAACTTTTGCAAATCTGTTACTTTGTACAAGTCAATATGTGTGTGTATGTGCCAGTTTATTGTTTATTTTGGATCTGTAATTTTAACAGCTTTTGGGTATAACTTGCTGTGGTTACAAACCCTGATGGTTTGGGAGCTGTGTGGTGATAAAAGGATTACAGGGCAAGGGGAATGCTTAAAGAAAAAAGGAAAGCAAATGCCTGGGTGGGAGGATAGGAGGGGATGATGGGCTGAGTGGGGCTGCTCCTGTGATCCAAGGCTTGCAGTTCCTGGTAGTTTCTTCAATGCCTTTGCTTGAAATCTCTCCTTTATATGAAATTAGCTTGGGCCAGAGTTCTCTTCAGCTGTAGCTGTGAAAGTTCCTGTGAAATGATGAAAAAACAGCAATGGGTGGGTGACTGTGTGCAATAAACCAGCCACTCCTACTGGAATGACCCCGCAGGCTCAGAGCCAGCCTGGTTTGGGCAGTGTTGATGGCACAGGAGGGGATTCAGCTCCTCTGGGTGTGCTCAGGTTCTTTGCTTGCAGGTGTGAAACTCTCTGTGGTAAACCCTGACCTCACAGGCCTTGCTTTATATTTGGAACTGGAAAAAATGAAACTTCATGTGACTGTTTTCAGTTCAGACTATTCAAATCCAGTAACTGTTTTTAAATAAGGCTTTATATACTGTATTTTTGGGCACAGATTTCAATGTCAGTGTTGATGATTTCTGCTTTTTGGCTGAGTTGCTGCGCTTTGTGTTTTTCACCTGCTTTTGGAGCTTGTTTTCATCTTGTACCTGCCCTTTGTTTGTGTGGCACATCTTGATTCTGTTGTGATACTCCATGAGTTTTGTCTGAAGGCTCTGTTCTTAGAGCTTTGCCTCCAAGGACTCATTAGAAACTGTTGTGAAGGTGCCATTTAACTCTGGGCTGTAATGTAGTTGAGCTGATTTGTGTTAATTACCTTCAAATTGTCCCCTTTGCTGTTGCCACTTCTAGGGCAGCCTTCCAGGGTCAAAAAATGGAAGGAATTGAGTTGTGCAAGCCTTGCAGTAAGGAATTACATCCTGGGACAAACTTAATGCAATGGTCTAGCAAGATGTCTTCCAAGGAGTTTAAAATTCCACTGTTCAGTTCCACATTTCATCATCCATCAGTCCCTGCCTCTTGTGTGTCAGCTAAATGTGCAGAGCTGTTTTGCTTAATGCACCTTTGGAGCAGCTGAATTTTATTTTTCTTCTGTCCTACCCCTCTTTGGAATTTCATGATGTTACCTGTTTGATATTTGGCTGCTTTTGAAACAGCTTTTAGTCTTGAGTGCTCACCTCACCCCCTCTTCTAATTTTTTGTTGTTGTATTTCTTTTTTTTTACTAGGTTGAGACTGAACTGAAGTTAATCTGTTGTGACATTCTGGATGTACTGGACAAACACCTCATTCCAGCAGCTAACACTGGCGAGTCCAAGGTTTTCTATTACAAAATGTAAGTACCTTCTTGAGAGGAAAGGCCTGAAATAGAGACAGAAAATAAGTAACTGTAGTGAGAACTTAATATACACTGCCGTGCAGCTCTTAGATAAAAGATAAAACAGTTTTAATGGATTTGCTGATGTAGAAATCACATCCCTGCTTGGGTTTTTTTCATTTTGTATGAGCTGAACACTTGCAAAGAGAAGAAAAGAAGATGTCTCTTGTAGTGGTGGTTTAAATTTCCCTCAGTTGCTGGTGCAGTGTTGTGTAGACAGCAGCTGAGCAGCAGAGTGCTCGGTGTGTGAACGTCTGAACACAATTTAATTTCAACTGTTAATTTACTGGCTGGTGGGCAGACACGGATTCCTGACTTGCTGCTGTTTGTGTTCTCAGGAAGGGCGACTACCATAGGTATCTGGCTGAGTTTGCCACAGGAAATGACAGGAAGGAGGCTGCAGAGAACAGCTTGGTGGCTTACAAAGCTGCTAGTGATATTGCAATGACAGAACTCCCACCAACACATCCCATCCGCTTAGGACTCGCGCTCAACTTCTCTGTATTCTACTATGAAATTCTTAATTCTCCTGATCGTGCCTGCAGGTAGGTGCTGCCTGGCAGTCTGGGGTGAATGCCAGACAAGGCAGAAGTGGTTGCTCTTTTTGCTTTTCCTGCTTTCTTGCTGCTGGTGTTTGCTCTGGTTGATGTCAGTTCACTGGGGATATTCAGCATCACTGTTTTCTTTGGAGTCCAGAGCCACGTGTCTGTGTGGGAGTAACGGTGTATGAGAAGCAGAACAGTGATAACCCTGAATTGATCAGCTCGTGGCAGTTCAGCAGCTTGCCAGGTTAACTCTGTAAACTGCCCAAGGTGTGAGGTGACTGAAGGTCTCTTGCACAAGCAGGGAGGGATGGTGGCACTGATTTCTGTACAGAATGGCGGTGGGTAAAGCAAATACCATTTATCTTCTGTCACTGCAGGTTACACTAAGTTTTTAGCAGCCCTTAATCAAAATATAGAAAAGTTTAATGACACCAATATTCTTGAGTAAAAGTAAAAAACACAGAGTGACTGGTGTTGTGCTTCAGCAATATTGTTAAATCTGCATTGCAGGTTGGCAAAAGCAGCTTTCGATGATGCTATTGCAGAACTGGATACACTGAGTGAAGAAAGCTATAAGGACTCTACACTTATCATGCAGTTGTTACGTGATAACCTGACACTATGGACTTCAGACATGCAGGGTGATGGTAAGTGAGTCCTGCTGGAAAAGCTCATCCTGACCCAGGGGAATGGAGAGGCTTTGATGATTTACCTCTGTCCCCTAATAGTGACCCTCCTGTCCTGCCTACACTGGCTCAGGTGATAGGGGTGACACTGGGTATTTTGAGCAGCCTTTCAGCTCAAAAGGACATGTGGAATTAGCAACACTTGGTTGTTTTTCCCTCCCCACCTGGCAGCTGTGATCACTGTAAAAGCAGTGATTCCATTTATTTCATCTTTTCTTTCTTTCTGCTTGTCATGCTCATCTCTGGCTGTCATTCCAACCAGATGTGAGCCTGCAGTGCAGGAGGAGGCACTGGAAATGCTTCAGTTCCCTTCATTCCAGTCACTCCATCTTCTCACTGCCAGAGCAAATGCCAAGTGTGTCCCCTGGCAGTACCAGACAGTGGGACATGGATTGCTTCTGGTCACTAATGAAGGACAGTACAAAGTTTTGGAGTGGTTTTGGCACACTGAATGGGCTTCTCCCACACTTAAATCTCACATACAGTGCTTGGTATAAATCTGCTCATTTTAGGGTTTCTCTCTTGGAGAGACAAGTGAAAAGAGCTGATTTTCATTACTTTTAACTTGGAGGGGAAAAAATAAATCCTGTTAAGAATATTTTGGGTACCTACAAATGCCCAGAGCTTAGAAACAACACTGCTGAACTTCACATAAATATGTGTCTTAAATTTTTTGTAAGCTGTTCTTTGTAGCCACACAGCATTCCTGGGGTACTTCACTGGTGGTGTGTCCATTTGAAAAGCAAATGCAGAATCTTTTAACTTTTTCCCAATTCCCTGTTTTTATGTAGAGTCATGGGTTTGTTTTGAGGTGTTGTTACTCCATAGCTTCTCACTCTGCTCTTTGGGCTGCTGAGACTGGGAATGCTGTGAATGTGTGGCCTCTTGGCTCCTGGTTTACTCCACATCCCAGTGTTCAAGGCTCCCTTTTCAAGGATTGTCTCCTGGTGCAGGATGGACCCAGGATGATCTGTAGACTTTTTTCTAAATGCCTTCCTTGCCAGGGGTAGGGGTTGGAGAAGAAAAATGTTTCAAATTCCAACAATTTAGATCCAACTTCTACTTTTTTATTGGAGCCAAATACCCTGGTGCTCAGTGGAAGCCATTTTAGTGGAGTATCAAGGCTGGATCAATGTGGGATAGTCCCAATATCTTCCAAACAGTGTCTTCCAGAAGTTCCTGATTTGCCCATAGCTGATGACTCTCATGGATCTTGGATATTGTAGAAGTTCCACAGGATTATTTACAGGCTCTTTAGATTTTGGAAAAAGAAATAGAGATCTAAATTTCTTGCTCCACAGCATGGAAAACAGACATTTTGATTATTCCTGAAGGAATTCAGATTATCCTGGTTACTGGTGCCAGAAAGATAATAATTACAGAATTGAAAACACTGTAGATCTGCTTAAAGTCGTGGTGGAATTCTTCAGATCCAGAAAAAAAAGTGTTTATGTAGAATGTTTAGACACAGGTGCAAAATTGAGTTTCCTCATACTTTGCCAGTACTGTGAGTGCATTTCCAACTGATGCTTCCAGAGCTCCACATTCCCAAAGGAGCAGAGCCTGTGAGCAATCAGTCAATAGTGACACAACGAGCAGTTTCCAAGGGGTGGGAGAGGCTTGGAAGGGGCTTGTGCTTTGGCATTAAGCTTTTCCCTGTTTCCATTCCAGCCCTGTAGGGATGTAAAGCCAGGCATGACCCAGCTGCTGCTCTCCCATCCCAATCCCTGTAGCTTTCCCGTGGCCCAGACCAGGGCTGAGTTTATTTCCACGCTTGTAATGTCATCTCCATATGATTCCTGTTCTCCCTTCTTTCCTGCTGTATAGATTCCTAAAGGAAAGTCCAACTGTTCATTTCCTAAAAACTCTACTTTGTAAGTCTCTTGTCGTGGCTCACTGGAGTTTTCAGTGTCAGTTTTCCTGTCACTAACAGTGCCTGCCTCTGTCACCTGCTGCTGACAAACGTTTGTGTCCCTGCTGCCACTCCGGTGGCACATGTCCCCTGCCCAGGGATGATGTGCTTGACTAAGATCCAGAGTAACTCACATGTGTGGGAATTGAGCTGCAAACCTGGATGGACAGAAGAATTTGTGGGCATGGGATGTACTTGACAGTGGCTTGGTAGAGGAGTATTTGCTTAAGTGTGTTGGTTAGAGCATGCTCAGATCTTCTAATCTGGGTTAGGGTCTCTGCTTTCCTCTCTTAAATGATCTGATGTGGAATTCTATCTATAAACTTCATTGTTTTGTTCAATGTCCTGTGTTCCTAGGCCCCCTCTTCCAAAATCTATGTCCTGTTGTACCTGGTGGTAATCCTGAATCTGGATATGCTCTGAGCAAACATTCTGGTTACCTGCTGGCAGTTATCAGTCTCATTTGATTGGGTTTTATTGCAAATTAAGTTTTTAATTAGTAGTTTCTGTTTATTGCCCACAAGAGAGTCCCATCTTCTGTGGTTACAGATAATTATAAGCATTTTTTCAGCCTCCCTTACCCCACGTGCATGTGTGATGGCACCAGCTGAGGTGGCTGGAACTTGCCCAGCTGCAGCAGAATTTTGGCAAAGCCCTGCAGGAGGTGTTGCATGGAGCTCCCTGGGGCAGCTGGAATGTGACCAAACTGCAGGAGTCTCGTGGAGAGATCCCATTCCACTGCATGGCACAGCCATGAACAGAGACATTAATTTCCACAAGATGTTTTTCTTTAATAACCCTCAAGCTCAGGGTTTCTTGTCAGGTTGGACTTGCAGTAGGGTGTTTTTCATACCTTTGGTAATTCCTGCCATCAGTGTAACTGTAGAAAATTGCCTGAAGTACTTTGCTGTTGAGGCTTGAGTGGGATTGGGCAGAAAAACACAGAGATGAGGGACTGGGGAAGGGATTTCCTGATCCAAGGATGTTGGTCCACAGCTGTTCCCGTGGTTCCTGGGCTGTCCAGCCCTGGTCAGCAGGACTGCTCACCTGTGGTGTCAGTTTTCAGGGCTGGGTCTGTTTGTCCTCACGTGTTCTAATGCCTGGCAGCAGTTTTGTTTGAGGGTGCAGGTGATTCCGAGGCTTCATTTCCATGGGAACGCTTCACTGGGAGCTGGCAGTGTGGAGTGGGAGAGTGAGCGTGTACTGCATGAAAATATTAATATCTGAAGTGCTTGTTAAACTGTTCTGCAGCTCTCAGTTTTCAATGGTAACATTTTCCTTCCTTCTTCCCCCTTCCCCAGGTGAAGAACAGAATAAAGAAGCGTTGCAGGATGTGGAAGATGAAAACCAGTGAGACACAAAGGCCAACAAGAGAACCCATCTCTGACCACCCTCCCCCTTCCCCACAAAAACCCTCAGTGTCACTCTGAGAACCACCAAATCTGACTTTTACATTGGGTCTCAGAATTTAGGTTCCTGCCCTGTTGGGTTTCTTTATTTTTATTTTTTTTACACAGTTTAAAAGTTCTTAAAGGCAAGAGTGAATTTCTGTGGATTTTACTGGTGCCAGCTTTTAGGTTCTTTAAGACACTAACAGGACTGCGTAAAAGGCTCTTTCAGCATTACTGTATTGTCTCTGCCAGCTGTGGTGACATTGCCATCAGACCTGGATGTGTGACACCTGAAGGCCGTGTAGGGAGAGATTGGTCCTGCCCAGGTAGTGCTCATGTGGTGGCATTTTTCTTTTTTTTTTTTTTTATAACTGTTTAAACTGAATTTTATACCAATGTTTCAACTTAATTGGGTGTTTAGCTTGAAGTTGCGAGGTTGCATTTGGGACATTTATTGTAGTGGTTTTACTGTATAAAAACGAAAAAAAAAAAAGTTTCCAAACTGCTGAAACGTTGCTGAAAATCATGGTGCTGGTAACAGTTCAACAATCCGTGGCTGCTCATTCTTGCCTGTTCTTTACTTTCCCTCCAAGCAGGTTAGCATTGAAGGTGGCATTGATAAGCCTGCATGCGTGTTCAATATTTTTTCTTTTCTCCCTCCCCTCTCCCCATCTCCCTTCGCTCGCTCAACCTCTTTTGTTCAGTATGTGTAACTTGAAGCTAATTTGTACTACTGGATATCTGACTGGAGCCACAGATACAGAATCTGTATTGTTCTTACTGAAACACAGCATGGAATTAACATTAAACTTAAATAAAACAAACCTAAATTAAAAATGCCAACCATCACTATGAATTTCTTTTAGAAGAATAACTTCCCTTTGTTGCTTGTACTAGGAACAGTTGGAGGGGGAGAGAGCAGCAGGAACAGCCTTGTTCTTCAGACAGGAGCTAAGGAAGATGTGGTCTGAGCGTGAGTTGTGCTGCTGGGAGCAGCCCTTTTATCCAGTCTTCCCCTGTAGAAATCCCTGGGAAATGGTTGGGGAATTCCTCTCAGCTGCTGTTCCAGCACTTCTCATCCAGTGCAGTTCCAGTGATGGAGAGAAGGGACACAGGTTATCTGCTGTGCTGGGAATGGGCACTGAGCTGGGGCTGGGGTCAGCCTCCCCCTAAACCACGGAAGGAAACTGCACCACAGACAAGGGGAGTTGGTTTTTTTGCAAAAATTTATTCAGCGTAGTCTGGCAGAGGTTATACACCAACATCTGCAGCGTGCTCTGCACACACTGAGCACACCTGGGGGATGGCCTGCAGTGTATCCCACATTCCAGCCCAGGCTGGACAATGGCATCGTGTCAGGAACCAGAGCAGAGGAGATGGAGCTGAGGGGGTGAGAGGCAGCAGTGGGTGACAGTCATCCAGGGCTGGCTGTGGCTGCAGCAGCATGGAGGGGGAGGATGGCTAAGGCAAGTAGAGCAGGATGCACGGGCTGTGGAGCTGTGCCATGGATGCAGCAGGCATTCCCCATGGAGCCCTGCACCCTGCAGCTGTTGGGGTTAAAGGAAGGTGCTGAGGAGGAGCCTGTGCTGCAGCCAGCACCCAACCCCTGTGTCCCTGGAGCTGTGGGGCAGCAGCAGTGCCCAGCCCTCCCTGCTAAGGCAGCACTGAGGCACTGGTATAAATACTGTGGGAATCAGACTTCCAGTTATGGCTAGGAGCAAGAGGAAAAGCCATTTTTCCTGAAGGTGCTGCTCTGAGCCTGTGGAGCTGTGGGGAAGGGGCAGTGGGGACTCCTAGACAGGGAAAGGCAAGGGGAAAAGCTCATGTTCATCCCAAGGCCAGCCCAGAGCAGTGGTAACCTCTGCAGTTTGTATTACATTGTGTTTGTGTGGATATGAAAAATTCCTGCGGTATAAAAATAGACAGCAAGAAATGGGACAGCTGACTTCAAAAAAAGATAAAAGTCTCTGGCTCCTGATCAGTGAAGAAGTTACATGATGGGTTTTTCAGTTTATACCTTGTAACCATAAACTAAATACAACAAAAATTCCAAATCTAAAACATAAAAGTTTCCACATCAACTCCATCTCTCGTAGTGCATCTCGTCCTTGGCTATAAAGTATTTACAGGTTTTACTCATTTACATAATATGGCTTCACTATATTTGTAACACAAAGCATTAGAACATCTCCGAGCAAAATTCTTCATAAAACATTCTGAATACAAAGTTTGGCATTTCAGTGATTTGGCTGAGAAAGCAGCAGAGTTACTTGTTTTCTGATTGTGCTTTTTTTTTTTTGGTGATGACAAGCACAAAGTTTGGTCATTTCCATCAGGGCTTAAACTCAGCTGAAGGTCCCGAGCTGTGGTTGCAGGGATGCTGCGCTGGACCCCACGTTCAGTCGGGTAAGGAGAGAGGAGAAGGCCTTTGTTTGGGACTTGGAGAGTAAGACAGGAGAGCAGGGATGTATTTCGTGGTTGTTCTGAAAGTGCAGGTCTTTGGTAAGAACAGAAAGAGCAAAGCGAGGAAGGAGGGGTTTGCTGGGAGCAATGTTCAGCCAGGTCCGTGGAGGGAAAGGTCCTGGGACAGGGAATTTTTCATCATCGGGAATTCAACCGAGGAGCGACCTGCAGGTAAAGGACAGGGCTGAAAGTGTGTTCAGAATGCTGCAAAACTTTTAATTCCTGAACATTGTGAGGCTGGGCAGCCTCTGGTCCTGATGGGAGCTCTCAGCTCTGCTGGGAGTCAATCCAGTCTGGATTTGTTCTGGATTTATTTCTGAATAAGCTGGGATGTGACAGTGCATAAATCAGCTGTGGGGCTGATCTGACTGCCAGGATCACCACAAACAAACTGAGAAGGGGAGAGGATTTTGAGTTCCTTAAATATATTAAAATTTGATTTTCTATGGAATAAATGAATCTTGGGAGGGGGGTGGAAATAAAAAGTGAGTTTTAGGACAGTCCCTTGCTGAGTGTGAGTTTGCAGGAGGCCTGCGCCCAGCTCCAACTGGGGGAAAGGCTGGGATAGCAGGGCACTGCCAGTGGCAGGAACATCCCATGGCATGTGTCCCATGCCAGAAAGCTGGTTGGGATCCAGGGTAAGTGATCCCCAGCCCACACTCACCACTGTTAGATGCCCGTTCTTGGCTTTGGCTATGAGCAGCTCTGATCCCGAGATGAAGTCGATGATCCCTTCTTTGCCTTGTCCCACTGTGAACTTTATGCTGTGAAGAGCAAAGGGTGACAACAGCTCGGTGAGGCTGTGGGACTCTCCAGGAGCTGGGTGTTAACAGGGCTGCAGCAGATCTGCTCTGGAGCCTTGGCTGAGGTGGACTGGGCAGATTTGGATGGGTACAGGAAGCAGCAGAGCCGAGGCAGGGCCCTGGTGTCACTCACCTGCCCTGGTTGATGTTGACATTGTTGATTTTGTTGGCCAGAATGGCTGTTTTTGTCAGTGTCTCAATCACGTGGTCACTCTGCAGGACGACGTCGCCCTGGGAGGAGAGTCCATGCTTTAGGATCATG
The DNA here is from genome assembly GCA_013397395.1 of Sinosuthora webbiana. Lineage (NCBI taxonomy): Eukaryota > Metazoa > Chordata > Aves > Passeriformes > Sylviidae > Sinosuthora > Sinosuthora webbiana. Next base: position 260,070 of record VXBN01008928.1, read on the forward strand.
GCTTTGGTGTCACTGTACCAAAACTACCCTGCTGTAAGGGACAGGGACAGCACTAGAGGGGGTGACCAAGCACTGCTGAGCCCCAGCTGAGAACACAGGGAAATACCAGTGCAAGAGCTGGCACAAAGTCACATCCCTGTCACCTTGTCACCCCCTCCTCCCAGCTGGGTGTGCTCCCTGTGCCTTTCACCCTTTCTCAGAGGGGGCTGCAGGAGGAGGGATGAGCCCCCGGTACCTTCTGCTTGTTGTCCTCACAGTGCACGTGCAGCACAAACAAGTTGTCGCTCAGGCTGCTGACAGAGATGCCTGGGGAGAGATGGGAGTGTCACTGGCACTGCTGGGACCTGGGCAGGGCTCACAGCCTCCCCCAGGAATGCACCAACTGCTCCCACACAGCACAGCTGAGAGGCTGCGGGGGCTTCAGGCCAAGGCTGCAGTGCCCACACTGCACCAGGCTCAGCAGCTTCCCCCTCTTGTCGGATATTCCGAGGGCCAAAAGCTGCAGCAGTGGCCCAGGCAGCTGCTGTGCAGGAATGGCGCAACCCTGCCATGGCCAGGCCCTGCAACAGGGACACTACTTGGGCAGGGTTGAGGGAGATGAATCATTTTGGTGACATTTCCTTTTAGAAAAACCCAATTTCAAGATACTAAAATGCTTGCCAGGATCAGCTTATCCCGTTCTTGTCCAGGACAAAGCCAAATGGGAGTTTGGAGCGGTACCTATTTAAGTGCAGCTGAGGTGCAGGGGAGGGGGTGCCCAGCCCATCCCTGTGCCATTCCCACCTGTCAGGTTGGAGTAGTCGATGCGCTGCTTGATCTTGGACTCCTCCACGATGATGGCCGAGCTCTGGGTGAGCAGCAGCTGCCGTGCCCTGGCCTTGTAGCCCTTCCTGTCGTACTTGACCACGGGCACTGCGTACTGAAACACGAGTGAGCAGGGCCAGAGCCCACCTGGGGCACTGCCAGCCCCCAGCAGGCACCAGGCAGGCCTTGGGACACCAGCAATGCAGAGAATTCTCTGTGCCACCTTCCTCACTGCACAGACACACCCTGCCTGGGGACTGGTGTCCTCTGGGGGTTTCCCCCTTCCCCTCCAGCTGTAACCCATTCAGTTCATCATTAAACTGCCCAAATCTCCACTGGCTAATCCATCAGCTCTTCCCAGACAGTCCTCACAAGTATTACAAGCTTAATACAATGTGAAGTTCTTGCTGTACTTTCTCTAGAATTCTAATCTGCCCCTCTGCTGAGTAACTGGGAGCTTGACAAAAGTACTGGGACACATCTCTCACCTTAAGTGCTTCATTTTCTAATGCCTGAAGGACTTTAGCATTTATTTCTTCTCTACCTGTATTAAAACCAAAGAGGTGGGAGGTCAGAAAGGAATTTCCAGCAAGAAAAGAGTTCATTAATCCCCCCCTTCCTTCCTCCTGTAAAACTTGGCAACCCCCACTCACCCAGTCGAGTGTTGATGAAGAGCCTGGGAACACTCTGAGGATAATTGTCTTTTTTACCCTTGAAAATCTCACTGGCAATTACTTTTTGTTCCAACTGCAAGGACAAAAAAAAAGTTTTCTTGTTCAGTATAAAATTTCTCCTCATTAAGAAGATACATTTGTGTTAGATGTTCCCTTTGTGGTTTTATTAGCAGTCTTCATTTAGTTCCTGTTTGGATGAGGAGTCACCCTAAACTTTCAGTCCCTGGAGGTGGCAGAGCTCCAGCCCCTGGCAGTGACCTGAGCCCTGGGCTCCTTTGCTCCAAAAACAAACCAGGGACTGGGAAATCCCCACTGCTGTACGTGGGGCCAAGGCTGGGACACAGCACAAGGCACCTGGGATGATCTCCAGGGGAAAATGGGGATAAAAGAGGCTCCTTATCAGTGAGTCTGGTTTGCTGGGGGACAGCAGCTGCTGAGCTGAGTTAATCCCATGTCCTTAATCACAGGCTCACCCCAGCCTTTCATTCCAGGTGTCCATGCACTGCAGAAGGTGAGAGACTGCAATGAAAACCCTTCATGGCAGTAACAGCCAACATTTCCTATTATGTCTCTTTACTGAGCTTTTTTTTTAATACAAAAACTCCCTCCCCCTACCTTTCCATGAGAAGAATCAAATCTCAGTATCATTTTTATTCTTTTTAGCTACAACAGAGCAGCTGAAACTGTTCCTGTAAGTTCTCTGTTTGGAAAATGACTGGGTTTGTGTCTGCAGGATTCTTACTCTCTCCTTTACATGGTACAGGCAGAATAATGCAGCTTCTTATATTTTTAGCTTCCATGGGCAGAGTAGCAGAGCCTTTCAATAGAGAAATTATGTGGGGCTTGGCTCCAGAGCCTGTATAAATAATACCTATTGAAATATGTATAGAATGGGGTCTCTTCTATGCACATCCCAGGCTTTCAGTGCTGTGTGTCTAACCTAAACCCAAACCAGTGACACAGTTCCTGTGGCACCCCAGAAAGCAGCAATTCACAGCCCTGCAGCTCCCACTGCCGCCCTGAGTCCCAGGGCAGGGCCCTGGCCCTCCCCTCCAGCTGCTCTCTCCTCCACTCCCTGCGAGTTCTGCCCTTGGGAATGGCAGGAAAACCCTGCAAAGGTGCCCCGTACCTGCTGCTTCCACTCGGGGCTGATCCTCTTGCAGTAGGTCCAGACCATGTTCTGCATGCAGAGCCTGCGCAGGAGCTGCGACGCCTGCGGGGACAGGGGACGGCTCAGAGCAGGGGACAGACCCACGGGGACAGAACCCAACAGCCCAGAGCCTCTAACAAACCCACAGGGATAAAAACCCAACAGCCCAGAACCTCTGACAAACCCACAGGGACAGACCCAACAGAGACAAATCCAACAGCCCAGAACCTCTGACAAACCCAACAGAGGAGCAGCAACNTATTGGGACAGAATCCAACAGCCCAGAACCTCTGACAAACCCAACAGAGGAGCAGCAACTGCAGAAAACGCACTGCTGGGTTAAAAAAGCTGTTTCCTGACCAAGAATTAAATAATAAGTAGTTGATTTTTTTGCCTTTCTCTATGAGGGTTTGCCCTGGGACTTCTCCATCTGCTTTAGAATGGGGAATAAACACCAGGATCCCTCCTCTGCACTGCTGTGCCTTCCCTTCCTTCCAGCTGTACCTTCAATCCAAACAATTCTTTGGATAAGGTAACTGGCATTTTCTGCAGTATTTTGTTTTGAGCAGATAAACCAATTCAAGCAGATGCAGAATAACAACAGCAACAAAGGGAACTGAATTTGTTAAGAGAAAAACTGAAGGCAATTTCAGAAATGGATGAGAAGCCCAGGAGAAAATGGTGTTGGGAACAGCACCAGGCTCCAAGAAGCTGCAATCCTCTAGGCCTGGATTCCCCTCCCACATCCCAGGGCCCATTCCCACCTCACACAGTGACGGGGGAGGAGTTGGCCACGATTTGTCCAAGACATTTTTTGGTAAGTTCCTCTTGAGGTTCATCAGGAAGGAGAATCGGATGTAATCCAGGAAATACTCGTTCTCTGGGCACCGCGGGTGGTTCCGGTAAATGAAGCCTTTAATGAACCTGGGGGTGTGGAAAATATTGTTAGAAAGTTTAAAAAGTCATCAAAAGTAGTGGTATTTAAAGGTTCTGTTTCCTGGGCTTTGTTTAATAGTTGTAATTTATTTTAAAAAAAACCTCTGTAGTGACAAAGTTCTTTTTAGCATCTTATTGATAAGGAATGTGATGTTTGAGGGCTTGGGCTGCTCTTCACACACCTCCTGATTGTCTCCACTGCCCATTTCCTCTTGGCAGCTTTTCGGCGTCCCAGGGTTCCCCTCCACCAGGACTGGATGGTGATGGCTAAAAATAACACAAAGATTTTGAATTAAGGGACTTCCTTCATCCCCAAAGTGACTCCACACAGAACTGGCACCAAAAACGCTCAGGAAAACCCACTCTGGAAATAACCAGCCTTCAGTGGGGCATGGGGGCCAGAATATGAGTTTTCAATAATATGGTAGATGGGATAAATGTCAGTAGAAGGATGGGAATTGCTGTGGGAGCTGCTGGGGGAACATCTCTCCCTCTTTCTGTGTCTCCTTCCTGAGCGTTTCATGGTCAGGAATTTCTTCCTGCGGTAGAAACCTCTCCACGTCGCCTGCATTTTTGTGGCTGCAATTGCAAGAAAAGCAGCAATTTGCAACTGTGACCAAGCACATTTTGGCAAAAAAAGACTGAACTTTTTAAATAGAAATCCACTGCAAGTGTGAGTGCCTCACCCAGACTCTGCTTCCTCACTTCCAGAGCATCCTCTGTGGCAAACAAGGTTTTGGGAAAGCGGATAAAAATCTTTGTTCTGGAAACAGAAATGCAGAATTACATTTCACATGCTGGAGCAACTTGCTTTTGGCATCCCCTTTGGGCTCTGTAATCTTTCCTCCCCCCAATTATCTAGAGAAGCTTTATTTCAAAGGGACAACAGGGCCATGCAGTGATTCATAACCTCAAACTGAGAACACAGAACTGACCGTCCCATTTTGTATTCTTCTGGTTTGTAGCCAAGATGCTTCACCAGCACAGCCACCCCGTCGTAGGGCCGCCCGTCCCACGTGGGCCACGTCTCTGGACACAGGGATTTGTACCTGGGAATTGGCAGCAGAGGAAATCTCAGGGAGAGGAGTCATGGGAAGGGAGAGAGTCCAAGTTTCCCACCCCTCTAGGTGGTAAAGCTGCCCCTGTTCTGCCCAAAACAGCTCCCAGCCTCAACACCAATGGGATGAAGCTCAGGGGACGGGAGCAGCAGAGGGAAGAATTCCAAAGTGGCTTCACCTCTGCAGGAACACCTCGTATTTTCTGCGGTAGGCGAAGCCGGCTCTGCGCACGCGCAGGTTCTCCATCAGCCCCAGGTACTTCACCTGGTGTCGGATCAGGACCTCATCAAACCGATCTTGGCAGGGCATGGAAACGGAGAAACAGTCAGTGCACTGCTGCCCCTTGCTCAGGAGAAGGGGCAAATGTTCAGCTCTCCTTGTATCTCTTATCTTTAACCTCCAGTGAACCCTCACAGCACAAGTCCCACACAGTTTTGTGTCTCCTGCCTTCCCCTCTCCCACCACTTTTTAATTATTTATATTTAGCTCCAAAATGACATTTTCCTTTGGGGTGTTTTATGCGTAGAGGAACCAAAACTGGGGGAGGATAAGGTCATTACAACGAATTTACACAGGTCAATAATTCTTTACTTTAGCCACGACCTTCCTCTACCCAAGAGCAGGGCTCCCACTGGGATTCCTGGCTGCTGACACTGCCACCCCCTCCCTACAGAAGCTCAGGGACAGCCCCAAAATGAACCCAAAATCGTGCAGGGCTTCATCTGGCTCCTTCCTGTGCCTCCCTGACTGGGATGCAGTGCCCTGCCCCTGTCCCCAGGGCCATACCAGCCTGTTTGGCATCGTTGGGTTTCATGCAGCGAATGTAGGAGGGCTCTTTGGACATCAGGATTTCCATGAGCTTGGCGAGGCTGTTTTTGAACTGAGTTGCTGCCTAGGAGAGAAAACAGAAAACTACACGTGAAGGGATGACTTGGAGCTGGCTACAAACCAGCAGAATACCATGGGAGGGGTTTGCATTCAGGCCAGGTCAGAGAGTTCATGTTTGAAAAAGAGGGAACAGCCACAGCCCCCTGCAGCTCCCGAGTTCTCACCGTTTCAGGTCTCTTTTTGTCTGTCAGCTCTGTCCTGTCAAAGCACTGGTTTATGATGGGGTTCTCTGAGTTGCACATGGTCTGCAGAGAGAGAGGTTTTCAGAGATGAAGACAGAGAGCTACCAGAGAAACCTGAGGACAAAACTATTTAAAATAACAAAATGAGCACTGGGATCTCAATCAGTCTTTTCAGAGCACAGCCCTCTGGACACACAGCCTCCAGGTGGAGTCTAGAGGAATCCTTTCCCTCAGGTGCCACCTCATTTTAAACCCAACTCCCCATTCTGTCCTGGAAACCTCCACTGTCCACACTCACCTCCTTCAGGTTCCGGAAGAGAAGGTCGTTGTTCTTATCTAGAAAACCTGAAAGAGAAACAAACCACTCAGGCAGTTCCACTGGAACTTCAAGGCAGGGATGTGAGATTTGAAATCAATCTGGTTGATCAGACGATGTGGGGATGTATTTTAGGCCCAGGTTTTTGGTTTTTCTGCGTTACCTGCAACGCTGTAGGTGACGTCCCCAGCGTAGTGCGAGAGCCGGAACTCCTCCCGCCCCAGAGACTTGCGCGTCTTTTGGTCAGCGAGTTTGTGCCTGGGGAGGGAGCAAAAACCTTCAGGGGAAACAAAATCCTGCAGGATTCACTTCAAAAAGCACCAGGACGTTCAGTCCCGGAGTGGGACCGTGCAAAGGGTGAGCAAGGAACGTAAACTGCACTTGGTGACTTTCAGGTAAATAAAGTTATCAACCAGCAGGTCATAGAAGTGTCATTAAATGTATTTATGTTTCATTAAAGGGGGAATTTCAGTGTTCCTTGCAGAGTGGTTCTGAGTGCACAAAAGATGTAGACATCCTAAACTGAGCATTCAGAATAAAAGCAGAACATTCAGAATAAACAGACATTTGGAGCTCCAAAACTGAAGTAAATAATCCGCAAGGGGAGAGGTGAGTCAGGAACAAGAGCCTTGTTGCCCCTATTGCATTCTGGAGCTCAGTCACGTACTTAGTGTTGACAATTTATTTTATATTATCGTAAATATCCATCAAATCTCTTTGTTAAAGAAAATTATCATAATTTATGTGGGAGCCAGCACAGTGAGGATGTTATTCACACACTGGAATCCCTCAGCTGAGGGAACACTCACGTGAGGAAGTGAGGGTGGTTCTTCACAGTCTCCTCCAGTTTCTCCAAGAACGTTGTGTCTGTGGCATCCCCAGGTCTCAGACACTCCTCATCCTACAAACACACAAATTCCAGGGGTTTCTGACTGGGCTCTGCCTCACTGAAGCTCTGCCCCAGTTTGGCCCTTTGGCCTCTCTACAGGTAACTGACTTTTAGCTCAATAAATGAAGAATCCTTGAGCTGAAAGGGAAAACATTTCCCTCCTTCCAGACTGCCTGGACTGGGAGCTGCTTTCCCCAGAGCCCACGGAGGTGATGCAATGACTTTTAATGGTGTCACTATTCAGTGTATTATTGCTCTTCCCACCTACTCAAACACTTTCAACATAAACTGATTTTTTCCCATGTTTCCCCCCTTGTTTTTCCACTATACTGCCTGAAATTTTTCATTCAAAAAGATGTTTTCAACTCACCAAAATAGAAATGATGCCTTTGAATTTCTCTTCCACCAAATCGCAAATTATTTTGTTATTGAAATACTGAACTGGTTCCCACTGCAAAGATAAGAAATCAAGCTTAGGTGAAAACAACTCTAGACTGGAAAAGAAACATGTAAATTTCAGATCATTTCAGAGAGCACCTGACTAAAACAATCTTTCTGTCAAAGCTTTTTCACTCATCACATTTGTTTTCCTAACAGTGCCTTTATTAAAATCAGGGTAAAAGCTTGGGATGGCATTACTCACTTCCAGTTGCCTCACACAGTTACCAGGGTTTCAAAAAGAAGGGGAAAAGGAAAGTTCTTGAATTCTTTTATTTGGAGGTGCTGGCAGCAGCTCTTTTCCCTCTGGAAGGAGAGGGAAGGGAGGGTTTGGGCTCTTACCGCGATGCCCTCGGACTCGTACTCCTCTTGCTCTGACTTCAGGGTGAGCTCTATGAAGAGCTGCTGCAACTTCTCATTACAATAATTAATACAAAACTGCTCAAAGCTGTGAAGAAAAATCAGAAAAAAAAATAATCACTGTTTGTACAGAAGGGGGTACAAACAGTGGGAGCAGCAGGGATACAGAAAATCAAGAGAAATAGATTTTTGTGAAGTGTTTGTTTGCTGACTGCATGCATTTACTGAGTTTATTATTTAGGGAAACTCAAAGAATTCCAGAAGGAGGGAAAAATGGCCATGAAGGATGGAACAGGGAGGAACACAAAAACTTTGAATAAAGGCCCAATAACACTGCAAATTTGAGAGTCTTGGTTCAGTGCTGCCTGCCAGGGAGGTGCCAGACTCTGCCCCCCCTGGGCTGGAGAGCTGGACAAAGGCCCAGGTAAGGCATGAACACACCCCAAAACCAACAGTTTATTTAAAATATTTAAAATACAGCACCATTAATAGCTGTAAATGCTAATTATTAGCTGGATAAGAGTTAGAAGCCCTGTGATGATCAGTTTTTAAATGTCAGTCCTGACATTTAAATGCCACCTCTTTTACTGAGAAATGCAGCAAAGCCTTGTGTCACAAGGGAGAGAAAGCACCATAACTGAATATTGTAATTCAGAATTTATCAAAACAAACCTGTTGTGCTGGAAAACCTCAAACCCGTAGATGTCCAGCAATCCCAGAACTGTTGTACTTCTCCAGCCTGGAAACTTCTCTTCCTGCAACAGAGCAGAAAACAAATGTAGATATTTACTCACAGATGATTCATGCCTGGATCTCCATCATTCAATCCCGGCATTTACCGTGCAATTTGAAAAACAAATTAATTTAGAAACGACTTAAAGCATGGAACTTGCTTTGCAGCTGAAAGCTTTGGAAATTGCTTTCACGTTTGGGTGGGTATCAACAAGCAGAAGGTTCACTTGCCTTGTAAGCCAGGGATTTGTTGACCTTGTTGACCAGCCAGGAGAAGGTGCGGCCGTAGACGGCCTTGGCCAGCGCGTCCCTGGCGTAGGCTGCCTGCTCCAGGTTCAGGGGACTCACCAGCTGCAGGCAGGAGCAGATAAAAGCCACTCAGCAGTCCCCCAAATCCCCTTTTCCTGCCTCATCCTCACTAAACAGCCACTCACTGGTGGCTGAGCCATCACCAGTGCAGTGACAACCTCCTGGGAGAGGTGACGAGGGAACTGCTGGCAGAGCTGATTCATTTAATGCCATTTCCCTCCCAAACCCCCCAGAGCCTGTTCTTACCTCCTCCCCTTTTGCTATGATCTTCTTGTGGATCAGTCCATCCCGAAGAACAGAGCCATCCACTGCCAGCAGCTGCACGCAGGATATTCAATTAATTTATGGAGCTGTACATTCCATTTTCCTAAAATCCCAGCCCAGTGAAACAACCCTGCATTTCCCACTCACACTGAACAAGTCTGCAGCATCAATCCCTCCCTTCCCTCCCTTCTGGCAGGGAGATGAGCTAACAAATGAATTGGCTGGAAGGAAGTGACCAAGCAAAGGTCCCAAATGTATTTTTTTTTCTTTAAAACTCTTTTCCAGAGTCTATTCCTACCTCACTGCCCGAAGGTGCAAACCTCAAGGCAGTGGTGGGTCAGGTGGTAAAGAGAGAAGCTGTCAATTAAATGGGCTTGATGATAATATTTACATTTTATTTAGGTCAAATAAAAGTGAAATTTATGAGAACTTCTGTATCACAGTCTAAAATGATATGATGGTATCAAGCTCAAAGTAAGGAATCCTCTACAATTCACTTTTCCTGTGATATCTCCCTGAGTGGTGATACTCACCCTGGCCAGGTATTTAATCTGATTCTCTGTAGTGACCTGGGCATTCCCCTGCTCATCAGCAGCAAACTGGACATTCCCCAGGTGCAGGACACTGCCCACAATGCTCAGCAAATCCTGCCATGGAAGCAACGGGCAGAGATCAGCATGATGGAATGAACACACAGAGAGGTTTTGGTGTTAATTCACATTTTAGGAGAACAGTCTGTATCTTTTTCAGGATTTTTCTAGGGAATACATTCACTCTGAATTGATTCACTGATTTCAATCAGAAATCCCAAATCAAACAGAAAAAAATCCTTCAAAGCAGGAAAACCTGTGCAGCTGAACATTCTCACCTCCACCTCACTGTCATTGAAGCCGATGACAGACAGGGCTCTCCTCATGATCTTCCACTCGTTTTTGTCATTTATGGAACTCACCCTTGCACAGTGACCCTAAAAAGACACAGTTTGATATACATAAGTAAATAATCATCAAAGATACATTATCCATGCTCAGTGCATTGTGTTTCTTTTTCCAGCAGCCACCTCAGAGTTATTTCTGAAGTGATGGAAGGAAATAACAAAGTCAATGGGAGATATCCCTCTCCTGTAATATCAAATTTTAAGAATTATAGGTCATGTTCACCTTTACTAGATAGTGATACTGCTGTGGGTTCTTCTCGAGGCCCAGCCTCCTCAGCAGGTCCTCCTCCCCTCCTTCCAGCAGCTGGTAGAAGATGTGGAAGTTCCTCTCGCCGTGGTTCTGGTGCACAACTCGGGATTTCTCCAGGAGGTAGTTCAAGATGTGGCCCCCGACAGGAGCCCCCTAAACCAACCCAGACACGTGCAAAGAGTTCATCAACACAGAGGAAAACGTTTCTGCTTCTTGACTGTCTGTCCAAAGACAAGATCTGAAGCAAAACCCCACAAAACCACAGAAAATGATGTGGCATTCTGTGCCACAAGCTCCATTTCGGCTCCAGCACGGTGGTGATTTGAGTGCTAAAATTCCTTCTAGGAATTCACCACAAAGGGAAAGCACCAAAACTGAGCGTGGAGGGATTAAAGGAGACCTAAAGGCCTGGAGGATGGCAGTGCTGAGCTCCTCAGCCCCTGCACTGTGCCCACCTTGCTGGTGTGGGGCAGTTGGGATCACACTGGACACAAACTGTGCCAAGTTACGCAGGACAGGGATTATCTTCAGATCTCTCAGCTGGTTTATGTGGATTCACCTGGGGAGAATCCATTGGCACAGAGCACTAGAAATAAAATACCCTGGAAACGAAAGGGTTTGATCTCACTGTCTCCGTGTACAGAGAAATAAGGGAGGAATGAAAGGAGAGTGAGTGCCATAAAACCCTCTGGAGCCAACCTTTGCCACCACAGGCTCTGCTTATGCTGTCACCAAGGAAATGCAGAGCACTTACTGCACACACAGAGCAACACAAGAACACAGAGAACTCCTGTAACTGGGACCAGTCCTAGAATATAAACCAGATTGCAGCTTACCCTGTAATCAAACTGCACATCCATGTACTTCCCAAAGCGACTGGAGTTGTCATTCCGAAGGGTTTTTGCATTTCCAAAGGCCTGAAATGAAAACAATCAGGGCAAAAAATAAATGAGTACCAAGTCAGACTATTTATAACCACTTGGGTAAAGCTGCAGTTATTTATTTACAGCCTAGGATTTTCCTTCCTGGAAACCCAGAAGGAAAGAGACTGCTGCCTGAATCCTAATGCTGCTCTGCACACCCAGTGCAGGCAGTGCAGATGGAACATCCCTGACAACATTTCCATCCCCCTGCACGATGACTTCAGTGCCACTGCACTGCTGACAGCACAGGACACGCCTGACAGCCTTGGCCAGGCTGCTCTGCCACCACAGCCCCTTGTCACTGCTGGCTGCCACATGGGCTGGGGGATCCCCTGCTGCTGGAGCTCACCTGTCCTGGGATACAGGATACAGGGATCCATGACACAGGGTACAGGGATACAGGGCACAGGGTACAGGGATACATGACACAGGGTACAGGGATATCTCAGGGCACTGCACACAGCCGGGGCTGGACACTAGAGGACACCACAGCACCAGAAAACCAACCCAGCCTTTCCAAGCTGCCCCCTGGGATGTGCCCCTCTGCGGAGTCCTGCAGCGACCCAGAGCTCTTCCCACGCCAAATCCCCTCCTCCCCACACCCCATCCATGCCACAGCTGCTCCCGGAGGGCTGGGAAGGGCCAGGACTGCTTCGGGGATCAGAGCGGGATTCCCCCCGGTGATGTGCCCACACAGCATTCCCCATTCCCGGGACACTCTGTGTCACCGCCCCATGGGAGCCCCGCTGTGTCACTGCCCCATGGGAGCCCCACTGTGTCACTGCCCCATAGGGTCCCACTGTGTCACCATCCCATGGAGCCCGGCTGTGTCACTGCCCCATAGGGTCCCACTGTGTCACTGCCCCATGGGAGCCCCGCTGTGTCACTGCCCCATAGGGTCCCACTGTGTCACCATCCCATGGAGCCCGGCTGTGTCACTGCCCCATAGGGTCCCGCTGTGTCACCGCCCCATGGGAGCCCCGCTGTGTCACCACCCCATGGGAGCCCCGCTGTCCCCAGCGCCTCGGCCGGGAAACGGGAGCATTCCCAGGGCCAGGATCCCGTGGGAATCACCTCCAGGACGGGGTTGGACTGCAGCAGCCGGTCCTTGACGGTCTCGACCTGCTGGCTGGCGGGGCAGGTGACAGCGTAGTACTGCAGGATCTTCTTGGTGGCCTCGGTTTTGCCGGCGCCGCTCTCGCCGGAGATGAGGATGCACTGATCCTTCCGCTCGGTGCGCAGAGAGCGGTAGGAATTGTCTGCGATGGCGTAGCTGGGAGGGGACAGAGGGATCGGGGGGTTGGCCCCAGAAATCCTGGCAGAGACATCCCCCAAAAGCAGCCCCGGGCCACGGGCTGGGTGAGGTGACACGGCTGCTGCGCTCTGGTGACAAGCCAGGACAGCGCTGACACCTCTGATCACACCTCGGCCACCCAGCCAATCTTCTGCAGGGTCCTGACACCAACGAGGCTGTTCTATTGACTTTTTTTTTTCTCCCTGACCAAAAAAAGGTAGAAGTTGACTAAATTGTGCAGATCAACTGGCCTTTCTAAATATAAATGATCTCTCAACTCTGGTCTCGTGGGACACGAAAGTTTTACACTCAGGAAACACCTTGTTCTCCCCCTCTGGTATTTTTTCTTGCTTATCTTCTAAGTGATGACACATTCAGAAGGTCACAACAGAATTTTGCTGTCTGGGTGGCTCCAGAGCTTCTCCTGGATGGTGGGAAGTGCTGGAAAAGCCACCAGAGATTAAGGAGCATCCTGCAGGTCCTCTCTGCCCCAACCACCAGGCACTTCCCCTGCCTGCACAGAGTCTGGCCCTGCCCTTCTGCTTCCTCCTTGGCTGCTTTTTCTTTCATTTCTATGTCGTGAGCAGACAGGATCTCACACCCAGAGACACACACACTCCTGCAACACCAGACAGCAGCAGGGGATGAGTGACAATGGTGACAACTGCTCAGGGGGACAGGAAAAGGACAACCACATCACACAACCTCCCTAACCACATCTGCAGCTCTCACATGTGGTGATCAAGCAGATATTCTGTCTTCATACACCTGACAGCATTTTAGTGGCTTGGCTTTTTTAATTTTCTTTTTTTTTTCTTTTTTTAAACTCTCCTGCTGTGCTATTAATTAGAAGTAATCACATCAAAATAACAGCCGTGGCCTTCTCAGGTCTATTAATACTTGGTGCTAAGGCAACACCAATGAGCTCCCCTGGCAACACAACTCACCCCACAAAATACATCATGGCCCTCTCTCCCCATCCACATTCTGCCTCTGGAGCCCTTTGGAAAACAGCTGAATACATGCAGATTTAATTTGGATTTGAAGAAGTGCCTCTGGCCCTCCCCTGTGCTTTATGGGGTGGTTTATGGCCCTGAGAGCTGCAGTCAGGCACAGACAGAACCACTGGAAATAAAGATGTTTATGGTCACATTGGCAGGCCAGGAACAGGACAGGATGTGACAGATGTCTGGGAATATGCTGTGATCCAAGCCCATAGGGATAACTTTCCTCCTCTGAGTGTGATGCACTTCCCAGAAAACCCAGTGCTCAGGCCTACCCTTGAAATATCTGATGCTGGAATGGAGATCTTGAAGTGTTTTGGCTTTCTAGAGTCAGTTCAGAAGAGGAGAAAGAGGAAAAAAGACACCTGAGTTACTGGAAAAGGAGAAGCCCAGAGCACTACACTGAAGATGGAGCATTTTGATGCGTCTCAGAGGGTTTTTAAATGTATATATAACCAAATAATGTAATAAACTAATGAAATAATGCAATGGAACTGCAAAAACAGTTAACAAAAAAATTCTGTTCTACCAGTGGGTGCAGCAGTTTCCAGGATCACAGTTCTCCAGAGTTCACTCATGAGCTGCACATTTTACAGCTTCTGAAGGGACTTGTTAAAAGGAGAAAGCAAGCCTAAGAAATAATCAGCTACACTGTGATTTAAGTGGAATTACAGCACATCTGCTCAGTGCTATCCACGAGCACTGTCATCATCCTGTACCCACTGCACACTTAAAAACAGAGCCACGGCCCCAAGGATTTTCCAGAGAGTCCCAAAATTCCCATCCAAGGCCACAGAAGCCCTTCCCTGACCACAGGCAAAGTGAAGTGAGCAGGTCTGAACGCAGAGTTTTGCAGGTTTCATTCTCCCCCATCTGGGTTCACACAGTAAAAATCCCATTTCTGTCCTAACAAATCCAACTTCAGGCGCTGAGACTTTCCCAAGTCCTGGTGTTTCTCCCCCTCTCTGTGCTTGCAGCACATTCTGGTTTGTTTACTCTCCTGGGCTGTGTGCCAGCAATAAGAAACAACCCAAATAGTTTGCTCAAAAAATAAGATCATTTGCTCTTCCAAGATCTCTTAAAAAAAAACCAAAACAACAAAACACAACACAACATACAAAAAAATCCTCCTGGAGGTGCTCAGAATTTGGCCTTTAGTCCTGAAAAAAAACCCATTTTGAAGCCATGTGGCCTCAGCTCTCAGTCATCTTTTTCTTTCAGCCTGACAAAAAAAAAAAATCAAACGCTTTCAAAAATAACTTTAAACCTCAAACTTTTTTTTTTTTTTTTTTCAAATGGGAAATTGGGAATGCTCACCAAGCCAGACCATGTAAATAAATACATTCCTTGTTCCAACAGGCTGATGGTATCTTAGCAACAAGGGAAATACCAGATAAATATTGGTCAGGCAGTAACAGCAGAGGTAGGAAAGAAACCCCCACACACCAAAAACTCTTTCCCCTACTTAGCCCCGGACACAGAGACCCCAAATAACCCTGGAACAATGAACTCCTGTCCTGCCAGGGCTGGGTAAGCAACTCTGTTCCTGCAGCCAGGAAGGAACCAACTCCCTTTCCAAATACTGCTCTTGCAAAGGCAACTCATCCTCTTTGGAGAGAGGAACAGGAATAGAAAGAGCCTCACACCACACCCTCCACAGGATCCTCTCTAGCCCTAGGATTTCCAGGGGGCTGGAAAAGTCCTGTTTGCCTCTTTTCACGTGTCCCAGCTGTGTGGGAGTGACAAAACCTGCCCTGGCACCCACTCACAGGTGAGGAGAAACTTCATAGAAGCTGACGCCGCGGTACCGCTCCATGTTCTGCTTGGTGTAGATTTCCAGTTCCTTGTAGGGATTCACAGACACCAGCACAGAGCCAATGTAGGTCTGAAGAACAGGACAAAGAGCAGGAAGGTTACAGGAGGTCTGGAGGCAGAGCTCAGGTGTCCCAGGAGGCTGCACAGCCATCCTCGTGTGCTGGGGATGGTGCTGAGGGCTTCCAAACAGGCCCAGGGTGCTGGGGAACAGAACTCTCAACTGCTGGAGTTGTGCCAGCCATGTTATCCTTGCTGGGTGAAAAGCCCCTCAAATGGTTTTAGGGTTTCCAACAAGCCACAATATTGGTGATTTCTGATTCACATCTGGGATTGAGTTCAAATCTGGGGTTGGTGGAAATGAGTGAATTCAGGAGACAGAAGAATGTGGTGAGAGCTGGATTTTCAGTGCTGTCAGTGCCACCAGAGCCCAACAGGAGCACTGCAGGGAGTCCCTACAGCCACCAAAGGACAGCAGCCCAGGCTGCTCCTGGCACAAGCACCTGTGTGAGCTGCCAGCACCATCTCCAGACCCCACTGCAGGGCAAAGCCGGGTCTGTCCCGAGCAGCAAACACACTGCAGGTCACTGAGGGACACCGTGGCCACTGTCCCTGTGCTACTCACATAGATGAGGTTCTCCTTGAAGCGTTTCCTCAGGTTTTCAATGAATGCAGCTTCGCTGGTGAAGTTCTCCAGCAGGACAAAGTCCTGCACCCCGACGCGGTCCCGGGCGGTCAGAGCGCTCTCCATGGTCAGCCGGATGCCGTTGGCTCCCAGTCCCTGCAGCCAAAAGCACGGGGAAGTGGGGATGGCTGTGGCTCTGCAGGCAGCTCCCCGAGTCCACAAGAACCACAGTCACCCTTGGATAACCATATTAAAAGGAGATATTAAAGTGGGGTATTAAAATAACCCCACTGCTGCTGCTGAAAACAGCGATTGCAACACTTCATCAGATGTCTCCTCTGATTGCTTTGAGGGAGGACAGGTCAGCATTAGGGAAAAATTACTGCTCAATTTCCAATATCTTCAGATCAATCAAAGAAACAAACATTTGATGGAGACAATAAAACTTGGGTTTCCTTTCCCAGGCATCCATTGGCAGGAGGGAGACTGAAATGTGCTCTCTCCTCTCTCTGATTTCACAACGGGAAGCTGTTTCGAGGTAAGGAATCTTTTATGACTAATGATGATTCATCTCCGAAGCAAACAGCTTCACGCTGCTGACCAAATTAAAAGCTTTAGCAAGGCACCCAATGGGAAAATTCTGAGAAAATCGAGAAGAAATGAGAAATGGGCATTTCTGCATCCCACGCCACTGAATTCAGGCCGTGACACTGACGTGCAGAGAGACTCCTACCCCGACCCGCCTTTAAAGGTTACATTTTCAACGTGATGTGGGTGAGACACAACCAACTGTGGAGAGCACTCATCTGCTGATTTCTGACTTCACTGTGAGGCAGGGAGGGGAAATCTGCACCCAGGGGTGACTCAGTGGCTGCCTGCTGGGGAAATCTCTGCTCAAGGGACAGAGATGGAGAAGATGAGAGGCACCACAGGAAACCAGAGATGGGAGAAACAACCTCACACCTGCGTGCATTTCCTTGTCTTCCTCAACCTTTCTTACTTTGCAAACTGCTCAGAGCAGCACCCTTCTCCTAAACCATTTCCCCAAAGCATTAAGTGATATTTTGGGATGTTGCACAAAGAGCAGAGGGGTCTGTTCCTAAAGCAGGCTCATGCACCAAGAGCAGTCCCAGACAATCCCAGACCCATCACAAACTGGGAATGCCAGACCCTGCATCCAGCCCCAAACCCTGCTCAATGGTGTAAATTACTTTTACTGACTCACAGAGTTCCTTTCTGCACCTTCCCAAGATGTAAAAGTGGTCAAACCACAGGGACTGATGATGTGCAGGGAGAAAAATAACTCCAGCCTTGGTCAGGAAGAAAATTTACTTGGAAGTTTTGTAAAACAGTAATAAAAGCAAGAGTCACTGAAGTATCAGTTTGGGTCAAACCAGGTGCAAATCCCCTCAGTCTGCAGTTGTTTTGACTCACCAATTTCTTGGTAAATGTTTATTTGATTTGGTAAATTATTAGTAAATGCAGTTTTGCTATTTCTGCAAGTTCTAATTGGCTCCCTCCCTGTAAGCCTGGGCAGAAGTGATTGCCTTAACCCAGCAGTTTTCAGATAGGAAAATTAGTTCCTTCTGGAAATCTCAAATCCAGACCCACTTGAATGGCTCAAACACCACAAAGAAACATAATTTGATTTCCTGTTTTATTTTTTCCAATTAGTCTCATGGTCTGGAAGGCCTGAGGTCTAGGCTTGGAAAGACCCAGCCTGGGAGGAATTCTGCAGATACTGTCATGAAGTAATCGTCCTAAAATGGCCAAAATTTTCCAAGCCAAGTCCTCCACAGCTTCAGCAAAATGCTCTGCTGCCTTCTACCCTCTTTGCCAAGGTGAGGAGAAAAGGGATAACCCTTGGAGAAGGAAGGTGGTGAGATAAGGAAAGGAAAACAGAGATAAATCACATACAAATAAACTCTGCCTAGAAACTGGAATCCTCCTGTCAGAGCAGCGCAATCCCAGAGCAGCCTTTGGCCAAGGTGATGAGAACAAAGGCAAAACCAAAGGAAAATATCTCCTTTTCAAGTGGGTGAGCTTACAGCCCTAAAACGCAGCTGCCTCACCAGGGGCTGAGGAGAAACTTCCACCCTCGCACAGCTAATCCCAGTTTATATAATCCTGCAGACTTTCACAGAAAACGTCACTGTGGCAGCTCTTTCATCAGCCCCTCCCTGCAGGCCAGGACAAAGCGATCCCAGCTGTGCACATCCAGGAGAGGGACGGGCCAATCCATCCCCCTCACAACACACAAAATTCCACTCCAGCCGCCTCCTCTGGGACAGGCATTTAAGGCCAAGAACTTTCGGTTTCCTCCAGTTTTTTGTCTCCTCATTCAACTCCAACCTCTCGCCCGTGAGAACAAAGGGACGACCTCAAATCTGCAGCCGGCCTGGGACAAAACAAAAGCCACTGAAAGCGGCTTTTTGGTGATAATTAAACGTGCCCAGGGGGATGTGATGCAGTCAGAGCCTCCAGAATATAAACTTCCCTCAGTCTCGTACCCTCCCAAGACCAAGTTCAGCACAAACACAAGCCAGGGCTGAGCAATAGGCACTGCTCCATGCCAGCATTTTGCTTTATTGCATATGTCCAAGTCTACCACCAGCTTCAAATGTCAGGGTTAACTGTTTCACCGCCACTGACACCACCAGATGGGCCATAAAAGGAGGGGAAAAGACACCCCTCTCTGCAAAATGGAAACAGAGCAGTCATGCAGAAGGAAGGAAGTGGGGAGGGAAGACACTACTTTAGTAAAAATAATCACAGCGATGACCGTATGTTCCTACTGAATGATGAATGTGACAGTAAGGCACTGAATAAATTAAAACAACCAAAATGTTGGTGATTTTCTGTTAGACACCAGATCCGGTGGCTGTAAATTAATGCCAGAAAACCCAGCCTGGGGGGTTAAATGTGGTACAGTGGAGCTAATTAACCATTAAAGCAGTTGGTCTATGGACAACACTGATTCCCTTGTTGTCTTTGCAGGGGATGAATTTCTTTGTGCCAAACCACCTCTGACCAATACACATTTACAACATCCTCTGCTCCAGGCAGGAGATCACCTTGGACCACTCTGACAGCCCTGTGGCAGGGAGTGTATTCCAGATAACTGGGAGAACACAGGCTGGGAGGGTCTGATCAGACCTTTCCTTGTGGAAAATCAGTTTTTCTGGGAGCTGCCAGGAGAGCACAGTGCTGGAGGAGCTGCTGTGACACTGAGCAAGGACCTCTGTGCAGCTGCACCCTTGGGTTTGCACTGGCCCAGGAACTGTGCAATAAACCAGGCTGGAAATCTGACTGGGATTAAAACTAACTCAGATTCTTTGATTGTTTTAATCCAGGTCCTTTTCCCACAGTGGTCCCACGTGTGATGATGAGAGCCAAGGATAGGGTAATGGGGAACCACAGCAGGCTCAGGGAGGAGCCAGGATTCAGCAGCAGGGCCAGCTCCTGCTGCCTTGAAATGCTTGGGAAGCTTCCACCTAAGAGGCAGGCCGGGTTTAGCCTAAAGCTCAGCATCAAATCCCTCCTCCAGGCTTGGCTGCCTCCCTGGCACGGGGTAACACCTCCAAACCAAACCTGTGCAACTCAATCAGCAAAACAAAGACCAGGAAAAAAGGATCTGGTGGTTTTCTCTCCAGGTTGTGAGCTAAATCACCTCCCTGTGGGATTGGGAGAATGTCAGATGCAGGGAAAGGAGGAAAGGGAGCACAGGTGCCCTCTGACAGTTATTTAAGGCAGCTCCAGCACTTCCACCTTAGAGATCCCCTATAGGGACCCAGCTGAGGATCCCGACCTTTGTAGGATGGAGACACCACACCCAGCACAGGCTGCAAACAGGGAAGGGCAAAAATCTGAGCAATCTCCATGTGATCTGGGTGCCTGTGGGCTCAGGAGTGCCTGTGCCTCTCTCAGTCTCCCCTTCCATCCCGTGCTGAACCCGCTGTCCTGAGGTCACTCCTCTCCAGAGTGCCCAGACTGACTTCTGCCACCACAGCTCCCAAAGCCACCCCACGGTGCAGTTTCCAGGGATTCATTCCCACACTGGTTTAACCCACTCTTTGCTTTTAATGTCTTCTCCAGAGCCTTGAGCACAACAGTGGCTCAAGGCCAGGAAGGGAAAAGTCCCTCTGGAATGGTGGGGACCAGGCCAGGCCAATCACCACCACAGCACCGCTTCCACAAGGCTTTTTGTGCCCTGGGATTAAATCTTGGGAAAGACTCTGCTGGTGTAAATTGGTTGCTGAATGCAGCCTGCAGAGCCAGGTTTACATTGGCTGGGGTTCCAGCTTTCCTTTGTGTTCATACAAGAGTCAACAAGACCAGAAAATACCTCCAAGCTCCTGGGAGTACAAAACCACTCAAGACTGTACCAAGGAGTTTCCTAAACTGAACTGGGAAATCGCTGACATGGGATTGTGAAGGTGTAAACACATATTTTTCCTTTAAACTCTGCTTAATGCCAAAGCATGATAAAGTTTTTCCTCTGCTTAGGACGTGGAGAACTAATACACCTCAGAAATGAAAAACAGGACCTTTTGCCCTGCGCAGCAAAATCCAAAGGATTCGAGTCAGCCAGGCCGAGCACTTTGGGGGGATTTGTGCTGGAAGGTGGGAAGGCAGCTCTGCCATGAGCACAGGGGTTTGGGGCTGATGTGAGCAGAGCAAGAAACTCCCCCTTGGCTTTGTCCAGCAGCTGCTCCATGGTCATGGAACACCCAACATGGAGCAAGGACTCATTCCCAGGCTCGATTTTCCCAGAGGGGTAATGGAATGGTTTCAAACTCAATTCCAGACACATTGAGGGAACAGGCAGCACCAGCAACTTCCCACTCCTTTCCATGAGAAAACACCTGGAACTCTCAAAGTGAATGCTCTTGTACGGAGCAGGGAAACTCCATAGCTGGTTTAGAAAGGAAAAGTCACAACATAAACAGAATTTGTGTTTCAACACCTAAAAATGCATCTTGCAATACTTTCTGCTGGCAATGTATTTTTACAGCTTGGGTCGTACCCACTCAGGAGACTCACTGGAACAAGCCCAGGAAGTGGCTCCATCTGAGAAGAGGCAGGCACCTTTATCTTGGTATCAAGGGCAAGATGATTGATTGATCTGCAGGCTCCAGAAATAGTTACAAAGCCGGGAACGGAAGAACAGGCCAGAACCAAATGTGAGTGGGAAGGGAAATTCAGATTAGATTCTGGAAGACAATGCAAGCCTGAACCAAGAAGGAACTTCTCGTGGGGAGGTGGCAGCTAAAAAAACATTTGTCTCGTGGATAGCTGGACATTCTTCACTGTCATGCCAAAGCTGCAGGAAAGAAAAAAAATTCCTTTGATTTCTACTTCATTCTACAGCCTGGGAAAGGGCTTGGACACAACGTGGGCCAGACAGCAGAGCAGACAAAAATCAACTGCTGTATCCAAGGCCTGAATTCCCAAGGTGCAGAACGGGAAAGCTCCTCTGCTTTTGCATGGAGAAAGAAATAGTGATGATGATGGAGGTGGACCAGAATCAGGGATTCTGCCAGCAAAGCCCTGACAGACTGAAGTGCAGCAACTCAGGATCCTCCTGCCATGCTGAAAACCAGCTGCTCATTTTGGACACAACTCTGTCTGTTAGTCAACAGCTGGCTTGGAAAGAAGGTGCCCTGAGAGGCAGCTCTGTGTCTCCCATAAAAGTCCCCTGGAAGCAACCACATGGATTTGTCTGCCCTTTCTGAAGCTACCTGAGCTGAGATAATAACTGATAAGAGATGTAATAGGCTTGTTTAGTAAAAAAAAAATTAAATAACAAAAAGAAATGTTTTATATTTTGTTTTTAGTTACGTAAGGCCAATGAAGTGATTTTCCAAAAGACAACTTGGGAAAATCAGAGCTGTCAGGTGGATTGGGATTAAAACCAGGTAACAGCTCTGGTGATCCAGACCAGCAGAATTAAAGGGAACAACTTGAACTTGCAGCTGCCACTCAAGGACCATTTCTAAGAATTACTTTTTATTCTTGCTTTTTTTGGACCAATACATCACCAGCAATGGAATGTCTGGAGTCAGGGAACTCAGAACTTGGTTGTCCCTCTGATATTTCCCATCCTAAACCAGATGGAAGGATGCAACTCCACAATGCACTATCCAAAAAAAATTATATTAAAGAGACAGAAATGCTACATCTTTGACTTGTTCTTGTATTTATTTTGAAGCTTTCCACACTTCGAGTAGGGACAAATTGAAATAATAAGTCGGCAATATTATTTCTTCAATATTTATAACATAATTATACCTTCCAGATGACTTTGTGGGGGGATGAGTAAGGAAATAAGCAATTAGCAGTGAAAAGGAAAAGACAGTTGTAAGAACTGATTTGAAGGACAGGAAAAATGTTTACCCTTAAGAGGGGTAATGATATTTCAATCAACAGGCTAAATATAAAAGACCACTAAGAAAAAAATGAACTAGGCAAACCAGAAAGATCACCAGGGCTGGAAAAGTAAATACACAGAATTTCTATATTTAGGGAGCTGACATTTTTGCTCCTGAACAGATGGCACAAGCTGCTGCTGGTTAGAAGATGTTGCTGGTGGCAGCTTTGCTCAGGAGACCTGAGCCCACAGGCCTGGGCACGGCACAGCAGCTTCAGGGGACAAACTGATTTTAAAAAGGCATTAAAAAAGTCATTTAAAAAGGCAAAACCTCAGCTTGCTGCCCCTTCAAGTGAGTTTTGATGGTGATTGTCAGATCAGCTGAGCAGGTGGAGGGGGGCAGAAGCTCAAACATGAGGAGCCAGGGGCTGCTTGTGCCCCCTGCAGCTTTGGGGCTGCCCCTGTGCCCCGCTCCCTGCTGCACTGCCCCGCTGGTGTCCCACTGCCATCCCCACTGCCAGCCCTTCCCCACGGCATTCCACACCCCCACACAACCCTCTCACACCACCAGGTCTCTCTGAGAGAGTCAAACTTTCCAAAGAGAGCTCCAGAGCATTCCCGGGGCGTGCAAAGGGCACTTCCACACCCACAGCTCCCTCGGAGAACACGGGCCACCGCCCCAGACAGCAACACCTCTGCCTGCCACACTGCCACCTCTGCCTGTCACCCTGCCACTGCCACCTCTGCCTGCCACACTGCCACCTCTGCCTGCCACCCTGCCACCTCTGCCAACCTTTCTCCAGGTGGGCCCCAGCACCAGATGCCAGCAGAAATGCCCTGTGGAGCCCTGTCACCTCCACTTCCACCGGGAAGGACTCAGCAGGTCCTCCAAAAACTCTGCCCTTCCCTTCATCCCCTTCTCAGTGGTCAACACCAGAATATTTGGGAAAGCAGGCAAGGATCTCTGACTGAGCAGGGATGGGATACACCAGCCCCGTGCTAACTCTTCTTTAACAGAGAATTGCTCAAATCTACACAAGTGACGTTTTCAATCCTTCTCCTCCTAAATTTGGTCACTTTACCAATTAAAGCCTTGAGCATTCTTATCCAGACAAAAGTCCACACACTTTTTTTATAACACTCCCTCATTCTTGACCTCATCTTCCAGAGTCAGTGAATTCCGTGGCTCAGTTATTCATTGCATGAAAATAATCTTTGAGTCTCTTTGGCAACTTATAGATTAAAGCAGCGTCCCTGCTCCGGTGCTAAAACACAGAAAAAGGAGCTCTGTGTTCACTGTGGCGCTGTTTTTGGTTTTTTTTTTTCCTCCTCTCCTCCTCATCTCTTTTTCCAGGTCCCAGTCCTCTCAATGTTTTGCCACAAACTCCTCTGCCCAAGCTCGGGGTTGTCCCATGCAGGACGCGGGGCCGGGCGTTCTGGCGGCTGCTAGAACGTGGACAAAGTTTTCCTAAACTCCAACAGCCTGGAGGAACTGAGTGGCAAAGAATCCTTAAGCAGGTACTTCCTGCCATTCCCCAGGATGGCAGGAACGGGACAGAGCTCTGGGAAGGACAGGAGCAAAGTCCCTTCACATCCTTGTGCCCAAACGAAAGCTCCACCCTTTCTTCCCTCCTAAAGCAGAGCGCGGCTTTCCCCCTCTCTTCTTCCTCCCCCAAACAGGTATTCCCTGGGCTTTTGGCCAATTTCACCCCTTTCCACGTAACTTCCCAATGAAGGGATCCTTCTCAAAGCATTTCACTTTCCTGCTGAAACCCTGAAAACGCTTCTCCTGAGACCAGACGTGCGTCTGAAAGCTGCAAAGCCGCCAAAGGAGTTAAATAAACCTTACCCCTCCTCTGAACTTCATCTCTGCCTCCCGCCAGCTCCCGCAGCCCTCGCAGCGCCTTCGTTTACGCCGCTGCAAAAAGCAGCAATCTGAGGACAAGTTCTCTCTCTTCTGTCAGTTGCCTTGTTTTTTTTTTAATGTTTTTTTTTTTCATGGCATTTTCAGCACAGTCAGAACTCCCTCCCTCCCACCAGCTCCTACTGGAGCATCTGGAGAGGGCGTTTTCCAAGGAGAACTCCCCTCCCAAGCAGGAGCAGCCCAGGAGAGGCAGTCCCAGGGAAATCAACTGCGCTCTGCCTGCGGAGTTCCCGCTGCCCAATGACAGGGAAAAACGGAAAGCAAAGTAATCCCAGGCGCTGGAAAACCTGGGGCTGAGCCCAGCACACAGACCACAGCCACCAGACAGGAAGAGACGAGCTCTGGGACAGCGAGTCATTGTCCTGGAACAGCAGCGTGCCCAGGGCTCCCCGAACCCGCTCCCAGCTCACCCCAAACACAAAATCCCAACCCTGGGACTGACACTACCCTTGGAATCACCCCCTCAGAAAATCAGAGAGCCATAAAGAGTCCAGGGTTGGATGCAGTTTGCCTTGACAAGGATGTAGAATCACAGAATGGTTTGGATCGGAAGGGACCTTAATTTCCACCTATCTCCTATTCCAAGCCCCGTCCAACCTGGCTCAGGGGTATTTTATCCCAGATTAATTTGGAGACATCCAGCACCAGAACACCCACTTCACCTGGAAGTTCTGAGGCCCTTATTACAAAATCACCTGCACTCCCAAGTAAGAATCCTCTAGAGGACACAGTCAAGGCACTGCTGCAAACTGAAGTTGCATATTTTGCTGTCTCTGAGCTCACCAGCGTTCTGGACTCAACACAGAATTATTTATGACCACAGTTACACCAAGAGTGTGAAAACCCCACCCCGTTTCCCACCCATCTGCCCAAGATAAGGGCATTCTGACAAAAGCACTGCACAGCCTTCGCTAGCATTAGGGGAAAGTGAAAGAACAAGAGACAATGGACACAAGCTGGAAGAAGGGAAATTCCAGTGAGTTATTGGGAAATTTTTTTCCCAGTGAGCGCTGTCAAATACTGGAACAGGGGTCTGAAAAAGTTGTGAAACTGCATCCTTGGAGATATTTAAAACTCAACCAGTGCCTGAGGAACTCGATCTAAATTGGCCCTGTCTGGAAGTGAGGTTGCACCAGAGATTTCCCCAAGTTCTTTCCAATCTAAAATTATTCTATGATTTTATTAATTATTTTGTTCCTCAGTGGACTAAGCTGTGCATCCATCCTAAAAAGAGTTATAGGTCGTGCAAATAAAGATATAAATCTGTTAGAGAGGATGCCACCCCTCAGGTGTTTCAGGCAATTCATATTGTAAGCTGTCAAGCAGATTCTCTCATCATTGAATGTGCAGAGCCATGGAATGATTCCCAAGCTCAGCTGCTGCTGTTTCATGACTGGCACTATCTGCACTCAGCTCTGCTTAAAGGGGTTTTTGTTTGTTTTGTTTCTTCCCTTCTTATCAAAATGCATCCTTCACAAATTCTGCTGCAGGAAGGGTAAAGTCAAGCTCTGAAATAAAAAGATTTAGAGCAAAAAGCTAAAAAGCTTCAACCTCCTGAGAGAGGAGGCTATTTAAAAGCAAACACAGGGAGCAGATGTTGTCAGTGGTTGGGTGCAGCACTCCCCTCTCATTAACTCTGCCCAAGGCAGCCATCCCAGAGATCCCAGCTGTGCTGGATGTCACAGGCAGAATGTGCCAAGGATTTGGGATGGAGCACTGCAGTGCCACGGCTCCTGTGCCCTCTCAGACTCCATTTTGAACATTATTTGTGGTTCTTGCACAACTCTGTTTGGCAGGACTTTCATTCACTCCTTATCTCAGCTGGTGAATTTTTAACGGCAGCAGCTTCAGGATGTGGATCAGAGGAGGGTTTAGCCTTGGGCTGGCACTGAAGGAAATGGACACTGCTCCAAGCCCCTCTCCTGTGCACAGGTAAGGTCAGAGGTGATACAAACTCCATTTCCCAAACTGAGCCACATGAGCCATTACTGGGACACAACAGTGAGCCCTGAGCCAGGAGTTTTCCAAGCCTAATTAAGGCTGTGGCCTGGCAGCTCTAATTCTTCAGGAGGAGAATGTCAGTGCTCCACCAGCACTCCTCAAACCAGTCTAATTGTCACCAAACAGATTCAGAAAAACTCCTGTTACTATTCTAAGTATTAGCAGAATTATCTTCACATAAACATCCTCACCTTTTCCCTAGTTTACACCTCCTAACACTTCTCAGATCTCATCTCACCACTGAAAATGCCACATAAGAGAAAAATATACAACAGCACAGCACTTAAAAGTACATTTTTTACACATTTCCCTTGGTTTTCTCATGCAGGAGAACCCTTTTATTTATTTATTCACCAGAAAGATCTTTACTCAAAATGCTTTTTTTCTGCAGCCAAACTACTGCCCAGCTTCTGCTGGAAAGGAAAACACTCCTGAATGTGGGTTAGCCCAAATCAGGAGGGAGGGGAAAAAAAAAAAAGTTGGAAAGCAGAGATAATTTTACTTTATAAAACCTTGATCCTGGATTATGAAGGTGATAAAACCAGACTCTTCCTATCCAGCAGCAGAGCCCAGCCCTTGTCTGTGATTTCTGCTGAGGATGGCTGGCAAGGTCTGGTTCCCTCCAACAGGCAACTACAGGCCGAGGGATGAATCAAGTTTTCCAGGCCTCACCAGTTAGAAGTGACTCATTTAAACCCTGGATTAGAGCACTGGGATTGCTCTGCTCGTTGCAGATAAGCAGCTGATTCCCTGCATACAATTTCACATTCAAAGCAAGGGGACTGGAAACCTTTCCTGTCAGCCCTGCTCCGACAGGCTCGCAGAGCCCAGCGTGACTTGCTGAACTACACCCACAAGCAGCGGCTCTGCTGAAAAAATAAACTTTGGCCCCGTGAAAACACCATCAGTGTTCCCCTCTGCAGTGCAGATTCCACTGCAAAATATAAACCTGGAGGTATGAGGTGCTGCCTTGGGTTTATGCTGCTCAAAAATCAACGTGGATCACACCTGTGTTGTTCCAAAAGGTGTCAGGTTCATCTATCAGTGAGTGAGTTCTTTCTGGATTTTTGTAATATTCGTTATTTCTGCCTTGCATAAGAACTACAGAATAAGACACATTCCATAATTAGAAAGCACTTGGCAAAAATACCATGGGAAAGAAACCACCCTAAACAGGCCAGGAATCTGAGAGCCCTTCCTCTCACAGGTCAGAGGAACATCTTAATCAAAAAATAGAAATGTCTTTAACCTGTCACATGTGTCCTGCTGTCCAGATTATCCTGATCTAAAACTGATTAAAATGCCTCACATTCCTGAAACACCCTACAGCAGAAACTGAAGGTTCTGAGGGATGTTTGTCCCACTGCTTAGGAAAAACACCCTGTGTCCAACAGAGGGTGAACATCTGACTGCAGGGTAAGGATAAATCAATGCCCTGCCAAAGAGCCAATGCTAAATATTGTGACAGGTTTGATAAAAAGGCAAAACCTCCTCCCTATATTATTCTGCTAAGAATTGTCTATTTTCTACCCAGTTTTTGGATTAAAGCATCTCCTCTCTCCCTCTCAAGAGTGCTCCAAACAAGTAGTCAGGAACAGAGGTTTGAACACAGGACATTGGCCCCAGAGACACAACATTCCTGCTCAGTTATGAAACTGCACACCTAGAAAAGTTACACCAAAAGCTTGTTATACTCACTGAAATGGTGCCTCAAGATGATGAAAGTTCCTTCATTTTACTGCAAACTCCATGACATCACAAGTTGACTGAATTCCCCGAGTCTGTGTGAAGGTGTTTGCAGGGTTACAGACAAAACCTTAAAAATAGCGAGGTGTGGCCAAAAGGGTTCAAAAACCAGAAGACAAAGAATATTTAGATTATTATTTTGGATTCTAATGTATGCTTTGTAATGTCTAAAACTGTCAATACTGGTTTTGTTTGTTCCAAGAAAGCTTCGTCAGTGAGAACACCAAACTTCTTTTCTTCCCAAGCTCGGTCTTTCACAAATAAATATGAAAAAAAAAAGGAATATTACAAAAACTGGAGATGCACACATCTCCTTGGATCCCTACACTTTCTCTGCCAGTGCTGCTCCCTGTTTTGATGCCCCTGGTGATGGATTAAAAAGCACATATGATGGGCTTGTATTTAGTTATGGCTCCCGCACACACACAATAATTCTGGGTCTATGACGTGAGCGAAAAGAGAAACTGGGTTAATCTAACAAATTAAGATAAATTTTCCTTGTTGTTGCTTTCTGCTGAAGCAGTGAAACAGAAATGGCTGGCTGGCTTTGACAGTGGCCATCAGAACAAAGTCCCACTTTATAATTACCAGATGCCCTTAATGTGATGCCAGTTCGTCTCATGCCCGTGGCTGCTCCCGCTCACGGCCCTGTCAGGGTTTCCCTGATTTTACAAACACGCTCTGATCCCAACAGCAATTGTTGCACTGACTCCAACAACAAAGTTTAAACCCAACAGTTAATTCCCTGTGATTGCTCTGGCCCTGCTCTGACACAATCATTTTCAGCAGCTCCCCTGCAGCGGCCGTGGCAGGGACGGGGTTCGGAGGGAGCGGGTAACGCAAACAGCCTGACTCAGTTCAGCTGATGTGCATTCCTCCCGACTGACTTTCCAAACAGTCACTCCCAGTGGCAGGACCTACATCTTCCTTTTAAGGGGAAAAAATGTTTTCACAGGAAAAATTAAGTGTTCAAAGCCTGTGCATATCTCCGTGCTTCCAGTGAGTCTCGCCTTTAAAAACACGTTCCTGTCGCACGCAGAACAAAAACTTCTCCTTCCTTAATTTAAAGCTGTTCCTCTTTTTTAACACAGCCATTGGCTGTCTGCCCATCCCTGGCACTCTCAGGTGAAATATCCTAGCACACTGCTTTTCACACAATCCAGCACTCAACAGAGAGTTGGTTTTCCAAAGGAAGGACTAAATCTGAGTGAGGACAACACAATGAAAAAGGACAGGGAATGTACAGGCTGCAGACAAAACTTTACAGCTCACACTGCTGACTGACAGTTCCTATTCCTTCACATTTCTTTTCCTGCATTTCTGAAAAGAGGCTCAGTGTTAGAAAGGGCTTGAGGCTGGAAAGCAGATCACAACAAAAACTTCTTGTTCCATCCACACGAGATAAGGAAAGAGTGAGCACTGGTGCTTCGCCTGCAAGTTAGATGAAGGAAACAGGATTTCCCTCTGCTACTCCCTGAGCAAGATCCCAAGGAAATGTTTCTAATAATAGGAAATTACTATATAAGGCCAGATCAGCACTAAACTGTTTGCAGTCTGGAGGAGAAGGATGTACAGGAATCCTGAGGAGGGACACACCAGGCTGCTCACACATCAGGGCTCCCCTCCACACAGAGGGACAGAGTTTAACCTGCGACTCCTCTGCTGAGCAGGGTCCTGTCCTACGGCCAAAACCAGCAACTAAATGGACAAATTAGAGCTGCTCTGTCCTTCTGTAACGCCCTTGCTTTTCTCCACGGCAGGAAAAAGACAGAACAGACTTTTAAATCTACAAAATAAGACTTGCAAAGCCAAGCTGAGCATGTGTCTGACTGGGAAGGAAAAGCCACAGCCACGTCCTAAAGCACGACATGGGCAGGGCTGATGCAGAGGGCAGGCTGAGAGCTCCCCTTCCTGCCCTTCAGATCCAGGGAGCACAAATGTTTTATGAACTGGACAGTTCTCTTACTCACCTTGGTTTAAACAGCAAAGACACTGGGCACCATTTAAATTCCTTTTTGCAGCGTTCCCACTAAACTGCAGGAATGAATGTCTCCTAGGCCAAGAGTTTGAGCAGCTACAGGCAGCTGTGCACATCCCAGCAGAGCTGCCAGAGGCACTGCTGTGGGGCTGGAGCTGCAACCCACACTTCTCACCATCCCTTCAGCAGACACCAAACCTGCAGGCCCAGTTAAAGGACAGATTTTCCTCCTTCTTATACAAATGGAAGGGAGTTCCTACAACAGGGCTCGCAGAGGCCTCGTTTGGGTGCAGTGATAGAACTGGAAGGTTTCCCTGTGGTTCCCATCAAGGGGTATCTTTCCATCTCTGCTTTGTCTTTGGATAAGGCCAGGAGCTCCCAGTGCAGGGCAGCTTGCTGAGCACACACAGCCCCAGAGCTGCCACGGAAATGAGCACAATATAAATTGCTAGACAGATCTACCACCCAGAGTTTTGGTTGGTGTGCTGGCTTTTTTTTTTTTTCTCTCCCTGACAGCACGAGATGTTTGTGACAAAATGTACAAACAATTCTGTATCTGTAGCCCTGCCACATCCTATGTCTCTTCCCTGCAGAATGACACAGCTTCCAGGGGGACGCCGGGCCAAATCCCAGCCAACATTTTCCTGTCGGCTGGTGAGACATCCTTGAGCTGCAGGGCTCAGTTTGCAACAGCAAATTTAAAAAAAAAAACAACTCAAAAAGAGATCCTTAAAACAAAACAAAACAAAACAAACAAACAAAAAAACAAAACAACAAAACAAAACAAGCCAGGCCACCCTTGTGAAAGAGTCACTGATGAGAGGTTAGACTTTGACAGCAAAGCTCTCTCCACATCACAGCATCAGGAGCTTCACAATCCCCAGGAAAACATGGCTGAGAGTCCCAATAATTCCCAATTCCCTACACTGTTCCACAGGATTCCTCCAGTGTCACCAGGATCTCAGCAGCTGCTTGTACCTGGCCCTTGTCCCCACAACACCTGGCCAGAAAAGGGTGTGCACTCCAAGCCTTCCAGGGCATGTAGTAGTTCTGTGCCAAGAGGATGTTTCATGTCGGGCTTTATCTTTAGGGACATCTTGACTTCTGAGGGTTTTTTAGACTGACCTTTAATTTTTGTCCTGTTAAATACTTCACATCCTTGACTGCAAAGGGGAAAATGAGTGCAGGCAGCAGGCAGGTTTTTCAGAGCTGGGAAACACAAGTGGTTGTGACTCTGAGAGAAAAACAGCTACATAAAAGCTCTTATTTTAAATGCTATTACGCCTCTTTTCTCATGTAGTACTTGCTCCATAACAATTATAAAGCAATTCAGCAAGATGGCCTCTTGCTGGTACGACTTGTGGTCAGTGGTATCTGGAAGTTAAATTTGGAGAAGAAACATTTTTGGGAACGAGCTCCCTGTGGATTTAAGTCAGTACAAAGTCTCAGCTGTAAGGCTGGACCCTAACACTGTTGTACTCCCTGTTTGTTTTTCATACCAGCTCCAAGGATGCAGTCACTGAGTTGTTTGCTCAGTTTCAAAGTCAAGTCCAGGAGAAATAAGATATTTGTCTTGGCTCTAAGAAGTGAGAAGAATCACAGGTGAGAGACTGGGAGTCTGAAAGCAGAGTTCATCCACCCCTATTCATGTTGTATTGACAGGATCCCAAGCCTCCCCTGTGCCCCCAGTGACTGCAAAATTCTTCTCTAAATACAGGAATTGTCTGTTTAGAACTGCCAGCACTAAACCAGAGAGTTTAAGTTGCTTTATTTTCTTTAGCAGGTTAAATCTGAAACCTACGGAAGGCTACCTGAAAGGCATCATTCTTAACTGTGCCACCACACATCATTTTACAGAAATCCAAATACCAAACTTATCTACTATATCAGACTGTTTTATAGGAAACAACTGCACTTCACTGGCCTCTCCTGTCCTTTTCTCTTTTAATTGACAACTTTCCCCAATGTAGCTTTACATTAAAACAAACCACACCCAAAATCACATCACTGGTACTGTGAGAAACAGTTTAAAAAGGAAATACCTCCCTCCTAAAGAGCCAAATGAAACAGTTTCCTTTAAGGCAGCATGGAGCTTTTGCTTTTCAATAAAGCTATCGTGGAATTCCTAATTTGTTTTCAAAGCCATGAACTTTTCTGTTATGTGGAGACTGGAGCATAAGTAATATCTAGATTTTATGAGTCTATTCAAGCTTCCAAAGTCAAAAGAATAAAGGTCAAGTGACTAAAACTTTCCTGAAAAGCACAGGAGAGAGGCTCACACATGGAACATATTTGCTTAAATTTGGATTTTTTTAATAAAATAGTTTGTACATGAGTGATGCCCCAACAAATAACCAATCCTACTCCTCTCTACTGTTACTGTAACACCAAAATCCCTTAGTATGGGCAGTTTATAGTAGGATAAAGATGTTTATATCAGTGTACTATCTGGGTTATCAGTATCATTTGTACCCAAAACATGGGGATGTGTTGCTGTGAAGAACATTTTGTATTTGCCATAGGTTTGTTCCATGGCATATCCACAGGTTCCTTAGGGGAAAAAGCCCAGTCAGCAACCTGCAAGTGTTGGGTGATACCTGGGAGTAACAAATTCCTGTTTTCCTTCTGGGTGTGACCCTCCTTTAAAGCAAACTCCAAGTTCCCCAGTGGAGCTAAGTTCTGTGAGCACACTGAATGCTCTGGACATTCAAACAAGTGGAGCAGTTTTTAATCTGATGATTTGTAAGTGAAGAGTTTACAGGCACAATCTGTACTTCCACCACTTCTTTTTTATTTTTTTTCCTTTTTTCTCTCTCTGTTCCAAACTGCTGGCCTAAGGCAGGCAGTTATTTTGGGGCAGTGAAAAGCTATAAATAAGTCCTAATAAAACTATTAGTGACACACATGACACTGAACTTCTTTCAAACCCTTCTTTGTAAGGGAACAAAGAGCACTTTACACCGATTGTGGTGGCACAAGCCCCCTAAGAAAAGTTTAAGAAAAGAGTTTCATCAACTAGATCACGAAGCCAGAATAAGAACACTGGAGGAGCTGCAGAAATTGCAGACTGTGCTCCGAGGAGGGGCCTGAGCAGTCTGCAAAGGCAGACAGGAGGAGAGGAGCCAGGCAGGGAGACTGGCCCTGGCAGCGTGTCAGGCTCGGGGCTGGCAGCGAGCTGAGCACGTGGGCAGATGATATTGCAGCTGATGTCTGAGCTGCTTCCCTTTCCCCTGCCTGCCCTGCTGCTGCTCAAAACCAGGGGAAAAGCCACCAGATGAAGGGTATTGTCTGAGGTCATCCCCTCTGACTGCTCTGCCAGCGCCCCAAAGAGCCTGCAGTGAACAGGCTTCAAGGCTTTGGTGAATCTTTTTTAGTCCCAAAATAGATTGAGCATCACTCAACATCCACAGGGAATGATGAGTGGCCATTATGACGGCAGAAGTGTTCCAGGCTGCCTGGAAAATACAGCCATCATTTCAGAAGGATATCCCACGTCCACCTGCATCAGCTTGCACTCAAACTATTCAGAATATTGTTTTCCAAGAGTTTAAAAACTGACATTCCTACTGGATCAAAATCAAGATTTTTTTTTAATGTAAAAGAAGCAGTAATGACATCGATGTTAAAAAATAAATAAATTATTGGCCTGCAACTTAGCCCCCTTTGGACTGTAAGGGATATCTCATCTCCAAGGCAGTTTCAACTCCTGAGGAGAACTACACAGTCCTGCTCTCTGCATTTTCAAAACTTTCTGCATTATCAGAGACATCAATTTAATCAGAAGCAGAGGCACTAAAGGACAACGAAGGAGTCCATCCCTTTGTGGTTCCCAGGAATGCGTGCTGCACATCTGGATAAACATGGCTCGCTGCAGAGAATGGAAACATTCATTCCCCAGCTGTGGTTAGGTCCAAACCCTTTTTCTTCCTCTGATTTACTCCTAATCCTGCATTTGGTGGTTGCAAAACTGCACAAACCCTGCTGAGGCTGACACAACAGGCCCAGGAATCTTCCTCATGACCCTTTACACCTACTTTCTAAACAAAGCCTTCTTGTGGGCTGTGAGCTCTCTCCAGCTGAGAGATGCTGAAGGAATTGACAGTCGTGACATTAACAGAAATGCCAACTGTCCCACAGCATCTTGTTCCCCAACAGGAGATTAGGGTTGGCACTCCTAGGAGAGAGGAAAGGGATGTATTCCCTGGTTATTTTTCATACCAGCTCCAAGGATGCAGTCACTGAGTTGTTTGCTCAGTTTCAAAGTCAAGTCCAGGAGAAATAAGATATTTGTCTTGGCTCTAAGAAGTGAGAAGAATCACAGGTGAGAGACTGGGAGTCTGAAAGCAGAGCTCATCATCCTGCTAGAAATGCCTGGATTTGGAGATCTCATTGAAGTTGGGTGTCTTTAGATCTTCTGTTCTGATGCTGTGTGGGGAAATCCCACAGTCCATGGCAGTCAGGACCACAACAGAACTGTCTGAGGGCCCATCCCACTGGGAAGGAAACACGTTTTCCCCTCTGATTTGACAGGCACAGATCCTGTAGCTCCTCTTGGACGGATTAAGGACCTCCCCTTGGGGAGGAGCTGCAGGACAATGAGGGAATCTGAGCTCTAACCTGACAGGAGGATCCAAGAGTCTCCAGAATGGGTATTTCACACAGAAAAATCAACATTTGTTATCAAACCCCACCATGTAAGAAATACATATAAACCACAGGCAGCAGCAGCTTTGGTTCATCAGCCTAAATTTTCTGTTTTATCAACTCTCCTAAAGCCATGGCAGCAGCATCTGCTGTTACAGCAACAACAGGAGCCCAGCCTTCATCACTCCAACAATGAGTGGAGGCTGCAAAAAGCTGAGAGCTGATAAAACATGCAGGGCAAGCCCTAAACTAACCCTGCCATGCCAAGGTCAGTGCTCTGCCCTCAGCTCCAGTGGTGTTGGGAGTGCACCTGTGGCAGGAAAAAAAGGTTAAGCTCTTTTGTATCACCTAAAGGAAAGCATCAATATTGGAGGGTTTGTTTCAGGAGCTGTTGTTTGCACAGCTGAAGCAGAAAAACAGAGACACGGGGAAGTTCATCACTGTAAATTATTGATCTGCTGCTTTCTAGACACTGAAACTGGTAATTAAACAAATGGTAAAAAGATACTTCATCAATTATAGAGGTGCCACTTTAAATTACACTTGCTCCAGGATGAATAAAACACAGAGGTTAAATGCTTTGGGTACTTCATGCCTGCTTCTTGTTCAAAATTCTCACTGCAACAACTATTCTAATTCTCATATCCTGCTGCTCCAGAGCTGTGTGCTCTGTATGAAGCTTCACCAAGGGAAATTAGAGCTTTTGTTTCACGAAGTTTCATTTCACACAATGAGCAGGAAGCACAGTGCCATGGCCAGGAGAGAGCACTTGGAGCAGATATCACTGGGATCCCCTTTCTGCTCAGCAGGGTTGGTTATATGGCCATAAGTCAAAGCCCTGTGATAACGGCCCTCCCTCAAAAATCAGACAAAAAAAGAAAATAGTTTTCTCTGCTAACAGCCACTTGTGCAATCTGTGAAGCACTGGGCAGACATCTGACACTGGCCTGATGGTTTACAGAAGCTCTAGACACGTACACTCCCTCCCCCAACCTAAAACAACACCTGTAAGCTGCTTCTGAAGCAATATGGTGATGACATCAAAGATGCTCTTTTAAGCAGAAATCATGTCACAACCACGATGATGACTCAGATTTGATTAATGATAAATTTTTTTATGAGGGTGCACACCTTGCTGCATCAAGCTTAAGGTTATCTCATTCCACATGTTAAATATGTGACTGTAAAAGTATGCTTGCTCTAATACTGATTTTGAAACAGAAACAGCAATCAAAGAAGAGCTTGGCCATCTTGCAGCTGCTGGCACAGGTTCTCTAGAACCATTATTACATCTCAAATAGATTTCACCCTGGGAAAGCATTTAGTGAAGGCTGAGTTCATCAATTGATTGAGATAGGCCAGGGAACATGAATATTCCAGGTTCAAGGCTGCAAATGCAGCAGTAGCAGCTGCCTCCTAGGCACATGCAGAACAACCCTAACAGGTGGACACAGCTGGCATCCCTCAAGGAGCACTGAGGCAACAACGCTGGGAGGCAACAGCAGGGAAACAGCAGCTGCTGCTGGAGCCAGAACAATCCTGGAAGTCAAAGAACTCGTCATGGAGCAGCAGGGCAGGAGTGAAGGTGGGAGGAAAGAGAGGCAGAGGTGGAGAACCATCAGAATATGGTGTGGAAGCTGGAGAAGATGGAAAGCTGCCAGCTTTCAGCTGATGGAAACAGTCCAAGTGGGAGATGGAGGCCGGACTGCAGGGGTTTTGTGGAGGAAAGAACACCAGAGCTTGGTAGGGGGACGGAAGAATCAAAGGCTGAGCTGACTCTTCCTACTGCTCCCCAGATAACGAGGCTGAGGCACAAGGAGAGCAAGCTCTGCCATGGGCCTGGTGCCAAGTGCTTTGTGAAGTGTTTCTTGCCTGCTCTGAGGAGAGTTACACAAGGTAAGGCTTTATTCATAAGTGCCTGATGGATCCTGTGTGTGCAACAGCTCCTACCAGCAGAGCAGTGTTTGTGGGAAATGTTAGGAAGAGTGTCTAAGGGAGATAAAGCCTTTGAGCTGCAGACGAAGCTGCCAGCCCTCATTTCCAGCTTGTCAGAGCAAGTCCTCCTTGAAGTCAGCAGGCTGGAATGAAGAGAATCTGGCATTTGTGCATGGATGTATGGCTCAGACAGCCAGGGCGGAGCGGCTGGCTTTAATCAGACTTTCCACAAGGGAGGGGGAGTGGGAGTGGCAAAGTGCAGAGAGTGACTGGCGTTATCTGCTGCGCATCCACAAATTCCTCTCCTCCTCTGACTTTGGATTTCAAGCCTGGCCTCCTATCCTGCTTCCACCAGCCCCTGGAGCAGGAGGGGAAGGGCCGTACAGGGCTGGAATCTGAGAGCCCTTCACATTCTCCGAATTCCTGGTGTGTGTGAGAGGCAGCACACACTTGTCTGGGGAGCTGACAAATTCCACAACAGCTGATGGGTCCCAGGAGTGGCTGCATGCAGGTAGTTGCAGGGCTAAACTCCACAATTCCAAAATCCACTTTTCCAAGTGCTAACCCACTGCAGCTCATCTGCTGGTTGTGAAGCCTCTTCACCCACACTGCAACAAGAAGGAGCAAAACTCCAAAACATTTTAATCCAGCTGCCCACTACAGCATAAAGAATTCCAGTGCAAACCACTTTTTGGTTGTTTTCTACCCTCACAATGAGGCTACAGTCCACTACGTCACACAGAGCTTCAATTCCATCTAGAAATAGCCTCTTGAGGTCTCTGTTGCAGGATGGCATTCTTAAATTTTGTTTCCCTGTGTGCCACTGCTGGTGGTGACAGCAACAAATTGCAGGAACCTGCACGTATGCCCGGAGTGGGCACAGAGCCAGATCCGACCTCTGGCACGGAAAGTTTTGGCAGCAGAATTAATTCCTTCTCCCTTCTCCTTTCTGTGTCAGTCACATCATGCTCAGATACCACAACACAGTAACCTTGTCCTACAAGCCACCACAAATGCCTTGCTGGAGTCCCACAGGGCTCCAAGGTCCTTTAGAAATTTATCCCTGGTTGAAAAGCAGGGCAGAAGTGGGAATCCCTGCACCCTCACCTGGGTAAGGTATCCCCCATCCTGACCATCAGTGCACTCCAAAAACTCCAGCCATGGAAAACAGTGCTCTGGGAAAGGGAAGAGAGCAAAAATATTCCAGACACCAGTGGCCATCTGGATCCCTGTGCCTGGGGCTCTTCTCCCTGTTTTGGATCCCAGCCACTCTAAGGATGCTTTGGCAAGAGGCAGAACAGACACCAGCTTCTCCTGGCTCTTTGTCCAAGCACGTGCAGCCTGGCAGGATTTATCAGTGCCTCTCTCCCTGATCTGAGAGCACATTTAAGGGCACCAGCAGTGCCGGGCTGCATGGGCAGGTGCTCCTGCTCTGCTCAGGAGCTGTTGGAGCTTGGGAATTGCTCATTACCAGCAGATCACCTGTTCTGTTAGTAAACCCTGATAAAGCCAACATTTAGAAAACAACTAATTACCATTTATGTTCCAAACAGCTGGCCTAGCTCCACATCCACATGCTGGGAGGTTTTAGTGCCAGTCAGCCCACACAGCAGAGCACAGAAGTCCCCCAGTGTGACTGCAGAACCTTCTAGCAAACAAACTTCTCACTAGCACTGACTTCAAGGATCAAAACACAGCAGTGTAAGAACAGAGCAGCCACACAAGCCATGGTTCCCACATCATTACATTACAGACACTTGTCCAAGGTGAAAAGGGCACAGAAAATGTCCTCTGAGGTGCCAGAGGGCAGTCCCAGGCTGCTGTCAGCTGGCCTGGACAGCTGATGTTAGTGTGACACATCCTCTGTCCCAGCTGTGCCTGTCCTGGCCCTCTCCCCCTCTGGACTGGGACTAAGATTCATTCAGCTCTGAGCAGACAGTTCAGGGAACTAAACAAATAGAAAATGTTGTTTTCTTCATCACTGCTCTCCCAGCTTTGTTTCAAAGGGTTAAATGGATGCAAGTACAAGGCAGAGAGTGGAGAATTACAGTGAAACCAATTTGAATTGGTTTAGTGAAAGGTGGAACAAGATGACCTTTACGGTCCCTTCCAACCCAGACCATTCTATGATTCTAAACAGAACTGGTATCAGGATAAGCTTATCTTGGACACTGGGGGAATACAAAAGAAAGGGCATTTCATGGCAGTGACATAAATGAAGCTCCAGGATTCCCTGGCTGCTTGTTCATCCCCTCCCCTCTGCACACCCTCGTGCCTTGAGCACTGAAATCCTGGAGAAGTGATGCAAGGACAGTACCAGGGGCAGCAGCCCTGGGGACAAGCCCAGGAATGCCACCAGGGGTGCAGTCTGTCAGCTGCAGTGCTCCAGGAGCAGGGGAGCAGCACCATAAATCACCCAACCTGACACGGGGGGGATCCTGTCCCAGCACTGCTCTGCTACACCAAAAAATTGCAAAAACCTGACACATTTTGGCCTTAGAAATGAGGGCTGCTGCTGGTTTTGGTTGCCAGCACACAGGAGAGGAGCAGCTCGCTCCACACAGTCATCACTGAGCCATTTATCGACCCAAAGGCACCTCCCCATCCCCTATCAATCCAGAAATGTCAATCCAGCCCACACTAAACACTGATTGATTTTCTACTCTAACGAGCACCGTGTCACATTTGTGTTAACTACTCATCAGTTCAGATAAGTGGTTTGCAATTAAGATAATTTGAGACCAGTGGAAGTGTGTCCTGAAAAGCACTTTCAAGAGTTCAGCACGGAGAAATTCACTGCTCAAATTCACAGCCTGGTGCCAAGCTGACAGCTACTTTTAGACTTTTACACCAGAATTTACCTTTCCAAAACGAAAAGTTTCATCACCACCTAATTCTTCCTTGGAAGGCAATAACTGGCTGGTACAAAGATTTCCTCCCAGATGTGTGCACTCACCCTGCAGCAACACTGATTTCCTTCCTCTCAGGTGACACCACAATCCTTTCACGGGTGCTCCCTATTCTGAAGGCAGGCAAGCAGCATTCCAGCAAAGCTGCACTCAGTGACCAGCAGCCAACTCCACTGAAGCCTCCAGAAAAAAACAAACAGTTACAGGAGAGCAGGGTCCGGGTCCCATGGCCGTGAGCCTGGACATAGCTCACATTCTCATCCCACACGGAGCCACTCTGTGGAATTTTCCTCCCAGTGCAAGTGGCTGGGACACCAGCAGCTGCCAGTTCAGCACAGTCAGGTTGTGGCTGGAACTCCCCTGTCCCCACCTAGATCCGGAAACTTCACAGAGCAGACACTTGGCAACTGCTCAGGTTTCAGTTTGAAGAGAGAGAAAGATCAAACAGCCTCCTGCACAACGCAAGGGGTTTTTTTTTTTGGTTTTTTTTTTTTTTTTTTTTTTTTTTTTTTTTTTGCATGGAGAACACCACATCTCTTGCAACATTTCCTCTTCATGTGGAGCCCTCATGACCAAGCCTGCCAGAGCAGCAGGGAAGTCCTCACTCCCTCCCAGCCCTCACTACCTGCCAGGCTGCCAGCACCAGCCATGCTCTGCTTTTCTCTCCAGGAAGTGCAGCTCATCTTTTTTTTTTTTTACCTCTCCTTTCCTCTCTGCTTCTTCCTGGTATCAAGACACAAATACCTCAAATCAGATTAGTTTATATTTGAGTCAAATACTATATTTGAGTCTGAAAGCTTTACTCTAATTTATAAATGGCTCATAACCATCAGCCCTTGTATTCTTTAATTATATCAGGCAAAGAGAAAAGACACGGTGTTTCTTCATTATTGTTGTTTCTTCTTAAAGGTTCTAAGGGGCTTCAACACACCTGGTTTGGAAACACCTCTTGAATGTGCATAAATCACCCCAATTTCCTCCTAGCTTTCTCAAATCCCTGCAAAAGCAGTCATGACCATGCTGTTCCTTCTGTGGGTTGAGGAGACACCTCTTTGGTGATCTTAGAGAACAATATTTTAAGGTATTGAACTGACAAGCAGCACTACAGCTCACCTGCACTACTTTTACAATCAGAACTCAAACAATTTACAGAGCTGCTTTCTGCTGGAAACCAAATTTTTAAGTGCTGAAACTAAGCACCGACTGAATTAATACAAGAGCCAAGACAACGGGCATTTGTCCCCAGGTTATTCCATAAAGCTGAGCTTTGATTTTCTTCAGCTGAATAGTTCTGTGAGTCCCCTTCTTCAGGAGGATGTGGAGGCCAACAGAGCAAAAAGAGATCGATCAGATCTCTGATATGGGCTTATTCTGGCCTCAGCACCTTTTCTGCCTCCCACACATCTTTATCTCCATCAAACTTTTCCAGCCTCCGCTTTCTGGCCTCTACTATCCTTGCTGACCTCCCACACCACTTTGGTCTCCCACTCCTTTTCAGTTTCTGCCTTTCTCGTTGGTCTCCCACCCTTTCTCAGCCTCCACTTTTCCTTCTGGGTTTTCAGCCTCTGGTTTTCTCTCAGACTCCCACCCCTTCAACCAGACACAAAATATTCAAACCCCCTGAAGGTTATGAATTGGTAAATTCCCTTTCCAAACAAGCACATTTCACCTTGCTATGTCCATCCATACCTTTCCTACACCCCAGCTGACCAGAAATAATCCGTGTCCACCCTGACACCTTGCAGTCTAAACAACTTGGGTTTACCCCCAAGGAAACCTCATGGCTCTCTCAGTAATTCCAGTCCTGTGCTAGGATTATGACAGCACTGCACAGTTGTTTTAATGGAAGTATGAAAGTAAAACCTGAGAATTCCTGGGATGGTAAAAGCTGATGCTCTGAGTTTTGCTGATGACTCCATAAACTGCTGTTCCCAGGTCCTATCCACCAGATTCCTGGACAGAAGATCAGCAAAATTAAATATAATCTGTGTTCCCAGAGAGTGCTATGGTTGGGCACACACAAAAACACACTCTGTACTTCTCTGCAGAACTTGCTTTTGATCCTCTCCCCCACTTACACGAGCAAACAAATCCATGCACAAATAAAATGAGGATTTTGCAAGTCACATACTTTGTACTCGCTTTCATTTTCACATAAGACAAAGTTTTCCTTTCTATTTTCCAACAACATTATGTCCAAAAAAGCTTGTGATCTGGGAAAAACTGAAAAATAAATGTTTTCATTACACTATTTAAAATGAAGCACTTGGTTTACTTGAGAAATGGGATAGGTGCTCTGCTGCTTGTTGCATTTGGTTGTTTATTCAGAACCCCAGAACCAACCAGGGACACAAAGCCTGGCTGTCGTTAAAACCTTTACAGGTGTAATGGGTGGGGAGGGAATTCCTGCAATATCTCTGGGAGAACCCCATGCTAACACAGAACAGCAGATAATGAGTCAGAAAGAGGCAGAAAAGCTCTCAACTGAACTCCAGTGCTCACTCAAGTGAGGCAAAAGAAACATCTGTTTTACTGTCTCAGTTCCAATTCTGTCAGAGAGAGAATTCCTGGTGCAAAGGTGTGGCTTTCCCTCCCAAGAAGCACAAGAGGCGATTTCAAACAGACTCCAAAACTCCTAAGAGTGAGAGACAACCTGTTATTTAAAACAAGATGTGTGATCACAGAACAAGGCTTCCTGGTCTCTAATTTGGAAGGTTCAATAAAACTCTAGAAAAGCCCAACACTAATTTGTGCAATAATCTTCCCTCTCTCCAAACCACACCGTTGGGCTCACCAGCTTTTACTGCAGATCAAAACCTGAGCTGCAGCAGCACCATTTGTAATGCAGTGCTGTGTGGTGTTGCAAATATGCACCAGGTTTTGTTTTTTCCCAAATGTTGATTATAGTGTGCAGCCTTGTAAAGCACAGAACTGCATATTTTAGTTATTAAACTTCGCAAACAAGTCTGGCTGTTGAAAGTCATTTCCCTGAGTAAACAATGAGTCAGTGTGGGCTGTATAATGTACAAGTTACTAGTTACTGTTAGTGAGTTTTAAAAAAAACCAACCCAACTCTATACAAAGGCCTGCTTCAGAATGGAAAATAGTTTTCCTCCTACTTCTATAGTCCCGGTTGTATTGTTTCGGTGGAATTTAATTTTCTAAAAAGCTAAACAGATCACTATCTCTTCATTATATAATTGGACATTGACTTAACTGGACCCTTCAGCCATGAACAATATGTGCAGTGTGAAAGCTGAGTTTACCCTTTTTTTCTGTTCTCAGTTTGTCATTACAATGCTGAAGTAAAGCTGATTCTTTCCTGGATAGGGATATCCCATCTAGACCAGGCAGCAGGTGGCAGTGAAAACAGACATAAAGACAACCATAAAATATTGAGTATATGGTAATGAAGAAAAATGCAATGGCAATCTCAATAAAACCCTGTGACAAACACTGCTCCCTAGTTGAATTACAGCTCCTTCCATAATCCCCCTGTTCATTAGCAAAATGGCCAAATACACCTGATGGTGACTGTCAGCTGGCAGAAGGCACCGGGACCACTCTGCCTAATGAAACTCAGCTGCTGAGGCACCAAGGTTTCCCTGCAGCCTCACACCCCTCCAAAGGCTGTTTTCCTGTTCCAGAGGGCACTGTCCCAGGTTGGGAGCACAGCTCTGCATTACCTTTTGTAAGGGCGAGACCTCTGGTCAGACACCACAACACTAAAAGGAAATACGGAGCCAGATCACAGAACATCCTGAGCTGGAGGGAGTCACAGGGATTACCCAGGCCAGCTCCTGGTCCTGCACAAACACCCCAACAATCCCGCCCTGTGCATCCCTGGGAGTGTTGTCCCAATTCTCCTGGAGCTCTGGCAGCCTTGGGGCCACTCCCATTCCCTGGAGAGCCTGTGCAGTGCCCAGTACCCTCAGGGGAAGAACCTTTCCCTGATATCCAACCTAAACCTCCCCTGGCACAGCTCCAGCTGTTCCCTCCTCCTGGCACAGAGCAGAGGTTGGTGCTGCGCCTCACGAGGAAGCTGCAGCCCCCATTGAGGTCTGACCACAGTTTCTTCTTCTCCAGGCTGAACAAACCAAGTGACCTCAGCTGCTCTTTACAGGACTTCCCATCTAGACCTTTCATCATCTTCGCAGCAAACTCTGTGGTGAAATTTTACTAGAAAAGTGCCTTCAAAAGAAATTACCAAAATAAATTGGAAGGCCCAGCTCTAGCTCATCGAGCCCAGCCTGCAGGCTGAGTGCCACCACAGCTGTGTCACCAAGGGCTTCTTAGTCATTCATGGACTCTCCATTTCCTGGCCAATATCACAGCACATTTTGACACGACATCCTTCACCACCAACAGTGACAATGCCCATTCAGTGACAAAGCTTTCAGTGGCTGCAGCCTGCTGTACCTCCCAGCCCTGGGACCTCACTGCCCAGAAGGCAAACACTGTGGCACTCCAAAGGTACTGCCAAAATGTCAGTTTCTATATTCACTTATTATCAGCTGCTGAACTGAATCACAAGAAGGGCGGTGGCCAGGCTGGCCCAAGGTCACCATGCTGGTTAAAGGGCTGAGAATGTCCCAGGAAAGCTGGACATTGGCACCTGACCAAATGCTTTCCTAAAAAATAAAAGCTGCCAGGGAGAGCTATCCATGCATGCATGAATGCCACAGGAGTTCTAAATTCTAACCTTTACTGCCTTCCACTACAGGAATTTAATACAGAACAGACTACACTGGAGATATATAGCAACAGAAAAGGTACTGGCCCTG
Organism: Sinosuthora webbiana; assembly: GCA_013397395.1. Lineage (NCBI taxonomy): Eukaryota > Metazoa > Chordata > Aves > Passeriformes > Sylviidae > Sinosuthora > Sinosuthora webbiana. Next base: position 304,206 of record VXBN01008928.1, read on the forward strand.
CTGCTCCTTGCTGTATTTAAATGTTTAAATATTTAAATAAGGCAGGGCAGGGTTGTAAGGAACACTTCCACCCCCACAGAACATGACTCAGTTGCAACAAATTACTTGAGATTTGTCCACTCCAAACCTTCTGCCATAATAAGCTTTGTTAGCCTTTCACACTGACTTGTGCTGCCTGCTTACATCTTTATTAATGCTTTCTGGGAAGAGCTGGCCACCCACCCCACTAATACATCAACAAGAAATATGCAGAGAGAGGGCACAAAATCCAGAGCAGGATGTTTTCCGGCAGAGAGATCCCTGAATCCAGGCACGGAGAGGCACAGCACAAGTGGCTCCCTCCGGGCAGGGAAAGAACCTTGCTACAATCTCAGAGGAGGACAAGGCATGCAAACCTCACCCACTAGAGCTGACAGCAGGCTGGATGGATGGTTTCTGGAGAAGCCAGGGATAGCAACCGTAGGCAGAGCCAACCACATCACTCAGGAGCTGGTTCCACAGCAGCAAAGCAGCGTTTAACACAGGAAAAGCCCTGACAGAAGACACACACACACACACACACACACACACACACACACACGCCGTAATTGCAATCACTCTGTGCCAGCACAAAGGGCCCACCTGATGCCAGCCTTTCCTGCCTCTGTGCTCACACGGAGAGCTGGGCTGGGAAACTGCTCCCCACAAATCACCTGTTTGTTTGGCCTGCTCAGCTCTGATTTGGATCAGCCCTCAGCAGTTAACCACCTCTGGCTGCCACTGATGGAGGTAACCCAAAGCACAACACAGATGGTTTTCCCCACGGTAATGCTTTAGAAGCACACAAATCAGCCTTTATAAAGGGTTCTTTAGCCTGTGTGGAAGGACAAGTGATTGAGTTACGCTCTTACAAAGGGCTGTGGGACAGACCAGCCCCGGGAAAATCCGCTGTACTTTGAGTTCTCTCCACCTCCTTTCCTGCAGCACCTGTAACACATCAGCTTTTCCCAAACACACAGTTGTCCTCCAGAAGGCACGATTGGTTATCTGAGAACGGTGCTCACTCATCAGTCCTTTGAACTGGGAGGCAAAGTGCTGCACCCAGTGCTCCTCAGTATTCTCCATGCTGGAACCATTCACACCTGCCCTGTAGGAGCCAAGGGAAGGGGCAGTGGGAGCTGTGTTTTATACACTGCCCCGGGACTGTGGCAGCTGCTGCAGTTTGTTTTTCCTGCATTTGGAGCAGACTGTTCCTTTGGACAGGGGTGGAGGAATTTGTCCAGTTCCTAGAAAGCATGTGGTTCGCAATGCAGTAATAAGCAACATGACACTACAAACAGAAAAATCACAAATATCTGAACAAGACTAAGACTATCTTAGCTTTGCATAAAGGCATCCATAGAGTTTGAGCTTATTCACAGAAAAAACCACTATATTTAATGTTATAAAGCATTCTTAACCCCTAGTGTTTTACTGGCCTTCCTCCAGTGGTCTTAGACCAAATAAAAATAAAAATGGCTTAACTCATTTTGTCAGGATCTATGTAAGTTCTCTTACAGTTATTATAACTCCCGACAATATACTGTAAATCACAAGTTTCTTCACTATTAATTATGCAGAAGAGAACAGAAATTACACACTGTGGATCCTGACTCACATGGGATCTCTCACTCCTTAGTGTGTTATGATTCACACCTTTTTTTTTTTTTCCACTTTAAAAATAAATCTATCCTTTATACCACGATAAATTAGGACAGCGTGTGTTCAGTGTAGCACTCCACTGGTCCCTGCCAACCAGAACACAAAATTCAAATCCACACAGCCCCTCCCTAGAACACGGGATTATATCCACTATCAAAACTGAAACCCCTGAAGTGTTATGACAGCGGTTGCCATATCAGGGCCTACTGTGAAAATAAAGAACTCATCAGTTCCATAAGCCTTAGGCAGTTTCTAAGAGATCTGAAAAGGTGCTGACAACTGGCAATTGTCTCTTGCTCCAACAGGGGATGAAAGATAAATGCCTTCCTTCCCAAGAACCACTAAGATGCAGTTCTGTTTTCATGGCTTGTCCCACCAACCAAACAATTTTTCTCATTTGTCACTTTTAAAAACTAAGCAGCTGCCATCCACAAGTAGTTCCGGAGGAGCCTTCCGCCCCAAGCAACTGTCAGAGAGAGATTAAATACCAGAATAATCTCTGTATTGTATCTCAGAATCGCTTTTCCTCCTCCCAACGACAAGAATGCAGCTCAAGCCAGCTTACTTGGAAAATTCAAGTTACTAGAATGAGTTGCTCATTCAGGCAGAGTCAGATTCCTCCCATGAGTCACTGTCACTTAAAGCAATTAGCTCCAGGTATATTACAACTAGGAAAAACTGGCATGGAAAGCAGCACTAGAGATGGGTCTCAGTGGGGACACAGATGTGTGGTCTAAATCGGAGAAGTTGAGGAGTTTGACCATCTCCACCTGTAAGAGAGGGCTAAACACACCGAGCTTTCTCCATCAAGTGCTTTGAGGCACCTGTGCAAGCACCGGCAAAGGCGGCAGAAATCCTCCAATGCGAACGCCAGCGCTGTGCAGAGCAGGGCGGATCACACACACCCAGCAGCGCTCGGAGCTGTAACGCAAGTTGGGGATGTACAGGAAGCCTGTCTTGACAAGGGCGAGCCGAGCCGCCCGGAGCCCCGGCCGTGTCACGNGGGGGGGGGGCCCCCCCCCGCCACACCCTGCCCGGCCCCGGCCCCGGCCCCGGCCCCGCTCGGGCTCGCCCCGTGCCGGGCAGGGATGCGCGCACTGGAAGCGTTACCGGAGCGCAGCCACGGACCGCCCGCCAGCCGGGCAGCCAGCAACTGCTCCGGGCAGCCCCGCCAGGATGCCGCCTGCTCTACCCCGCTCATTTGTCCCTTCCGTGCAGAATGTTTCGAGTTTCCGGGAAGGTCGGCGGCTGCGGGAGAACGGCCGAGCCGCCCCCGCTGCCCCCGCTGCCATGTGCCCGAGCGCCGGGGAGCGCCGGTGCCGCCGGCCGGGCGG